>JAOPHQ010006540.1:30000-402500 GCA_030340625.1 Merluccius polli
CAGAAACGGAGTTGATGTTGCAGACTGCATGTATGGAGCAGTACTCTCTTACATTACAAAATAGAAAAAACAAAGAAAACCTAGGCCAATATCAGAGTGTGTAGAGGTAGGGGGAGAAGGGACCAGGGTGTAGGGGAGGGGGGGTGGTGGTGGTGGTGGTGGTGAAGGAGCAAGACAAACCTCCCTGAAGAGCGCTCCGTAGAACTGGACGATGTAGACACAGTCGCTGCTCCTCATCACCACGTCCAGATCCATCAGCAACTGTTTCTGTTCCTTCTCGTCCACCGTGGACCGGATCCTCTGAGGAAACAAAACAGTAACAACAGGTGAATGGTTGTTTGGTGGTCTTTAATTATGCAAGTTCAGCCATTTTTGCTCAAACCCCCTTTATTTTGATTAAATTATTTTGGGTCTCATGCATTAGCCATTGCTATAGAGCCAAACGCATGAGAGAAACATGAGACTCAATCAAAACACAATTTAATCAAAACAAAGTGGGGCAAGATAAATTGCTGATAGCAGATTTAATTAATACATTATTGATTACAATGTTTGGGAAGTGTATATAAATATTAGGGCTGCAACTTACGATTATTTTCATAGTCGATTAATCTAACAACATTTTTTCCCGATTAATCATTTAGTCTAGAAAATGTCAGAAATAATAGCAAATGCCATCACCAGAGTCCAAAGTGATGTCTTAAAGTTGCTTGCTTTTTCTGACAGGCAGCCATGAAAAATGATTCACTTTATAATGATCCATGAACGAAACATTTGAATTTCTGAAGCATCAAGCAGCAAGTGTTTGGTATTTGTACTTGATAAATGACCTAAACGATTAAACGATTCATTTTCTGTCGCTCGACTAATCGATTAATCTGCTAATCATTTCAGCCCTAATAAATACTGTTCAATGACACACAAATAACACCTAACTGAACGTGACATGTAACTGAATCTAGAGCCAACATGGAGCTGTGTTTACAGCTACTGAATGGGTCAGTGGTGGACACCTCGCCATGAACTGGTGAATCAATATGATTGTTGGACTCAGGGTCCAGAATTAACACTTGCGACCAGCCAATGGCTGATAGATTTGGCATGCAGAAAAATGCAGGGTTACATATTAAAACAATTGCTTGGCCAGTAGATTGTTCCAAGACAACATTTTGTGCAAATAGTTAATGTTGGACCCTGATTGGACTGCGTTTAGGGGTAGGCCTAACGCGGCAACACACACACACCTTTACTTGCATTCACACGCTGATGGTAAAGTCTGCCATGCAAGGTAAACGTCTGCTTGTCAACTGGTTCAGTAGCTTATAGAGCATCAAGGACACTTTTCCTAACGGAAGTACATGCTGAAGGACCAGCACAGCCCTGCAGATTGCAAGTACAGCCTGCTATTTGACATATCTCTGGTCTGTTTTATTTGAATGCTCCAGCCTGTACATCTGTACGTGTAGGCTGGAGAGATCTAGAAGTCCAGAACTGGAGCCGAGCTATTTCGACCAATCACAACACGGTGTTGACCTATGCATTACAATCACCTGCCTCTGTTATGTTTCCGGGGCCAGGGGGATATATTTTCATGCCATGTCATTCAGTGTTGTGATGCAACATGTGAAAATACCTTGGATCCAGTTCTGGCTTTCTGGACCCGGTAACTCAAAATCTGGCAACCTTAAACAAAGGTGTAGGCTGCAGGAGCATTATGAAAACACCATGCAAGCCTCTCCTCTGTCTTCAGAGACCAACACCCTGTCCTAACAGCAAGCCAGTGTCCAACTATCGTGTAACATCAGACACTCTCGGTCCACACTGAACCTGTTAAATATTCTGTTAATGTAATATTGCACGAGATAACTCCTCATTTCAACTAAATATACCTGCCGTTGCTTGTCCATGACGTTGTGTCCTACGCCGCTTTCAAAGCGAGCAACAGGAAGGAAATAGACACAGGCCCTCCGACAAAAGCTCAGCTCAAAATGCGCTGTGCTGCGACAATGGTGGCCAGTTAGGACATTCCAATAGAAAACAAAACAACAAACTGATTTTGTCACCGACGCTCACTCGTGTCGCATTCAGTTAAGACACAGCGTAACATATCTCCCGAGCTCCTCGCGACGCAAGCGAGCTCACCTTGACGGCCATGATTTGGCCCGTGGGCTTGTGGACCATCTTGTTGACCGAGCCATACGCGCCACGGCCGATCTCCCCCAGGTCCCTGAGGTCCTCCGCCGTGAAGTCGCAGTGCTGCTCCGGCGAGATCTTCAGCTTGCCCGACGACTCGATGCTGTGCGTCCGCAGGCGCTCTCTGGCGTCGGCGGGGGTAAAGACGATGAGGGAGAGATAGCAGAGCGAGGGGCGAGAGGGAGGAGTGGAACGGAGGAAGTTAGGGCAGAGAGCTTGCTTAACGAGAGAGGTGATCATACATGATCCAATTCCAGAGCCTGTCCAATTCATAAAGATTCAAATGGGGAAATGTCTGAATGTTTTTGTTTGACCATCAGGTCAATACAATAAATAAAAATCCCTCGGAATTGAAACCATACATCTCAAAATTCGGAACACGAAATATAGGCCAAAATAATCCCTGACGGTCCAATTAGTGCGAGAGCCACTCAGCGCGTACTCACATGTGGGGGTTCTGAAAGGATGGTGCCGGTGGTGGGTGCAGTGGAAGCCTAGTGGCAGGCTTTACGGGTGGGTTGGCAAAGTTCAGCTTCAGGGCTTTACGTTTACCTATCGGGGAGAGATCCACAATTCCCACAACATAGCAGGACTCCACACTGCGGCAACGTGTACACAATCAAAGCCAAGACCATGCGTCGGCTCAGAATCTTGTCCGTCGAGGTGAAACACAAAATGCATTTTAAAACACAAGCTCTGTGCCCCAGAGGTGCAGGACTTCCCAATGTTTCAGCATGGCACCGCTGCTTATGCCACAGAACCAATTTAATTTGGAATATTTAAATCTGTCATTTTCTGCTGACGAGGTTGATTAGGGTCTGATTGGCAATGCTCGAAGACATTGCTAAAATGATTTACCATTTATCCAATTGACATGTAAATCATTTAGCGATTTTTCCCTCTGCCCAATGACCCTGAGCCAGCAAGGATTCAATCCTGTCATTCAAACTCATTACAGGCCACACCCAGTTAGACCCGAGAACATTTCTGATAAGCAAATGATTAAGTATTTTAACATCGTAGATTACCTTAATGTTCTGAATTTACATTTTACAATTTTATTTGACCTGACGATGATTATGTTCCCATGGGCTTTAAAGAGAATATCCTTATTAATAGTAGACTGCCCTGATGCAAGCATGCCACCAGCGCAGGTCTACAAAATGTACATAACATTTGTAACATACGTAATAGGCACAAGGTTTTACATTGGGAATCCCTGCGTTGTAAACCACCTTCACTAATGACAAACGCAGTGAACACATGTCAGACTGGGAACACACCATTTAAAAGAGACCAACATAACCCAACACTTAATTACCACCTCAGTCAATAGAGAGCAAGCAATGCAACTGTACGTAGCATGGAAACCAATCCCAAGGATGTGTCTAACAAGTAGCTTCAAAAAGCCTCTTGAAAGAAGTGCATCTCTAGACCTTAATTACACCTCGCAGCAAACACGAAGTGGTAAGTAAAAGCGTTGAGTCTGTTGTCGCCGTCAACGTCTTGTACATGCCCTGGCGGTAACACCACCCAAACCCCCTTTTCACCCTTTAAGCCCAAGTGCAACACCAGACAGACAGACTCCCTCAGCCTGAATACGCCTGCATGAGTCCGAGGCTACACAGCGAACACAGACCGCCCCACTACCAGAGCACCACGCAGGCTGCTTCAATAGTAAAAAGTGGCTTCCTTTTGTCGATTCATCTTATACCACATCCCTGCACAACACACAAGAGTGGGATGGGTAGACACGTGAGAACAATGGAGAGACAGACAGTCATTTGTCCTGACCCCCATACATCTGTACTGATGAAGAGTGACAGACCATTAGTTGAGAAAACCACTTTGGACTATTGAGACGGACCAAGAGAAAGGTGTGCTGCTATGTGTGCGGATTCTACTGCTTACTTTGGGGCACTCCAGACAGGCTTATCTGAAACCCTGAGGTAAAGAAAAAGCAATTTACTAACATTGTCTCCGGGCTCGTTTCAGTCAGGGGATAGATGTGTTTTGTCATTTGTAATCGACTGCCCTCCCAAAATGGGTTCCTTGTTGAAGACCGAATGCACGATCGGTTAAAGTGACTCGGTGCTTAGTGTGTTCACTGTTTTCGTCCGTGTGCACCCCTTCACAGCTTGGTTTGAGGAGGATTTTTTTTTTTTTAACTAAAATCCTATGTAGCAATAAAGGAAGGTCTGAAAGTTGTATAAAATAACATGCACAGAATATTGTCACACAGTTTGGTACAAATAAATACAACAAAAGACAACAACAGTAATATACATACACAGGATGGGGGGGACCATATGTATAAACAATAAATCACATTTAACCCACACTACAGCGAAACCTTCAGAAATAACAGACGGGTTTGAATACCTGTTTCATTTTGACATCTCCAGCATGTGTTGGTTTCTGCAAAGGTTCAAAAATAAAAAAAATAAAAGGAGACATGTTACACTGGAAATATGCAACAGTTCATGTTCACACACACACACACACACACACACAGTGTGTGTGTGTGGGGGGGGTGGATCCACCCCAAGCGGCGTCCTCGCGGCTGAGGACGCGGCGGCGGCGCAACGTGCAAAAGCACGTACATTGTACGTAACGTACGTAAATAACATAACGATAATAAAAAGCGAGGCTTTCGGCGCGGCGTCGGTACGTGCGGACGCCGACGTGTCGTGCTGTACGTCTTTTGCTGCGACACTTGTTCACTTGCGTGAACGGATCCCAATCGGACGCCGCTGACAGCACTGACGGTTAAAAGGCCTGTCTTTAGCTGTGCATCCCGACGTCAAAGTGTAAGGGGGGGGAATGGGTGGAAATAAACGATTTAAGGACGTTGGTTTTCAAAAGAAACGGCTACGCCGCTAACGCAGCGTCAAATAAGGCGCGTGTGTCTAGCGTGTACAAAGCAGTATCCGGCGCACACACAGACATACAGACATACATACATACATACACACATACACACACACACACACACAATACAAAAAATGCGGACAGTGCAACACGACAGGCCCCGCCGACATAGCGGCTACAAAATGCAGGCTACAGCATCACCGCTAACTCGGTAGCCATTAATTTCATGGAGCTACAAGCTACGTTTTTTTTCTCGCCCCCCCCAAGCAGTTCCGCAAATCCAGTTTTTTAAAGCAACGCGATGTACAACAACGCAGACATTCTTGCGCCTTACCTTGCATGCTACTGCTCACTGTTGTCAGGTTGTGTGTCTTGGTGTGGAAGTGTTGTGGTCCTGCTGTGTTGCTGTTGGGGCTCGTTGAGTTGCTGTTGGGACAGGGAGTCGCCATTGTTGTGTTCGCTTCGAGCAGCGCGCAGGCTGCAATGCAGAGAGCAAACTTCGCCCTAGACGGGACACTGCAGCGCCGAAAGAGAGAGGGATCCCGGATCGTGGCGTTATCCCGGTCTGGCGCAACGCAACTTCCTGTCTCTTATTTTCCTATGCGCCCTGTTAACGGTCCGCGCGGCGAGAGGAATAGAATCACGACGAGAATAACGACACCGACGACAAGGAGAGTAAATGTTACGGGTTTTTTGACAACGAGTTTGGCAAAGCAATATGTGAAACATGTAACGGAAACGGATATCGGAAAGTCCCGCCCTCTCTCCCGCTCGCCAATAACGGTCATTCGCAGCATCCCGTCCCAGACGAGAACGCCTCGGAAAGAGGTTACTGCGCCAGTGGGTCGCAGCAGTTGCACCATACAGCCACGTCTATGGCGGCGGTGGTGAGTCACGGGGGGGGGGGGGGGGGGGGGGGCATGCGGACTTGAGTTCAGCGCCATAGAAACACAAAACTAACGTGGCAGGTTGGCCTTGGTTGTGATATGCCGCCCACCCCGATGGTGAAGGGTCAATTTTCAGCCCATGCATCTGCTGTCACTAAGCCCAATAATCCTTTGTTTTATTTTAATGCAAGCATCAAAGCATAACTCACTAAACAAAATGCTCAGTACTTGAGTATTGCTTGAGCGCAAATTAAGTACTTGCTTACTTCTAAATAATATCTGACAACTAATTCTGTCACCCACTCTCTGAACTGAATTATCCAGATCTAGGTTGACACACACACACACACACACACACACACACACACACACACACACACACACACACACACACACACACACACACACACACACACACACACTCTAAGGCCACTAGACTGCAGCACAATGCAAATGGTTGTGATGTGCAAAATGCTTGTGTCAAGATAATAATGTATTGAATTGAATGTTTCGGCATCTGATCTCCGCATAATGACATTCTCCAATACAGTAGCCTAATGTTGTGTCTTTATTATATGCCTTGAAAATAAATCAATAATTGAAAAATGTACTATTTAACAAATTATTCCAGTCAAGAATGTTCAAGTCAAACCCAAAATGTAATATTTCAAAACATAATACATATAATAAAAAACCTTGCATATAAATTACCCAAGCAGCATCTTGAATCTCATTTAGGCGAGCGTAGCCCATAACAGAATGTGCACCAGTATATTCCCAGCAGACCTATATATTATAAATGAAACAAAATAAATATATTATTAAAGCATTTTTGCATCGCAAACCATTCATTTAACTCCGATAAGGTCTCTCCCCACACAGTCTCACACGACCTGCGTTTCATCTGGCGGCCAAGTAAACAACATCTCCCTGTCTGCTGTCCGTCCTCTGCCCTTCAGCAACATTCTGTCCTCATACACCGAGACGGTGGCGAAGGCGTCGCTCTCGGGCGGGGTCTCGATCACCCCCTCCAAGGTGAGGTGGTGCACGCCCGAGTCCCGGTCGCGGTGGTAGCCCCCATCGTGGTCATGGCCCGCCATGAAACACACCACGCAGCCGTGGGCGCCGATCATGGCCAGGACATCCTCAGAGTTCCATGCCAGGCAGACGGGGTCTGCTGAGAGGGGGTGCACTGGGAGATGACCTGGTGAAGACACACACACAGGTTTGATCTGTCCTTTGGGATATTTGTTTTATCATTTCAAGGACTCCATACTCGGCTGCACCTGCAGCCGCCTCCGCCCCCAGCTCTCACGAGCCATCACTGAGGATAAGGAATAAATACTGCAGCATCATGTTGTCTAAACGACCCAAATTATCCAATTATGGCTGCGATTATAAAAAGAGGAGACTATTGAAGGAGCAAGCACTCCAAAAACAGAGGGATTTGTTATTAAAATATATTGATTATATTGATATATTGATATATTGATGCTCTAGTCATCGTTTAAGTTGCTGAACCTGCTGATGATATAATGTGCTTGCGCACATTTCATGTGCATGTTTTACGCACATGAGAAAGTGGTGTATAGGAGAGATTTGTACTGGTATTTAGTTTGAGGAGCTGAAATTGTATTATTTGGAAAATAACTGTGGTGTCATGCCTCTGCTGTACATCATTGGTAAACAGGTTATTGGAGTTGTTATGCAGACTTGTTTGGTGCGTTATTTGTAGGCCTACATGGATCCGCAAAACCCCCGCATATTGCGTCATGCATACTTTAATATTGTTGACACTAGCATTGCACTACACAATTTGTGTCATGTGACATATTGGCGTTTGTGTGTTGTTGCTGGTTTATTTGCTTTATGTGTACGGCATATTGGCCTTTGTGTGTTGCTGGTTTTTGCTTTATGTGTATGGCATATTGGCCTTTGTGTGTTGTTGCTGATTTTTGCTTTACGTGTACGGCATATTGGCCTTTGTGTGTTGCCGCTGGTATGGTACGTTGCAAACAGAGGGGCGGCGTCATTGTTCTCCACCTAGAGCGGCAGAAGCGCCGGTCCTGGTTTAGCCACGTCATTCATGTGTTCATACACACACACAACCAAGAAGACAGACTCATCTCTTACTGACGATGATGACCCTTTCCTCATCGTCGTCGGACTGGGACAGCACCCCATCCAGCCAGCTCAGCTGGTCTCTGCTGAACCCTCCGTTGAACTTTGCGAATTTACTCATTCCTTTCTCGACTGCATTGAGAAGGCACAGTTAAGCCCACTTATAACGAGACCATGTCCTACAACAATAAAGTAAACATACACACACACACACACATATATATACATACACATATATACACACACACACACACACACACACATATATACTATACACACACACACACTATATACACACACACACACACACACACACATACATACACAGAAGGTGTACACACCTGGGGGGTGGTTCAGGTCCTCATTACTGTTGTGCTCTTTTAATATATTCAGGGCATTGTTATACTGCACACTGGACACGGTCCTCCCCAACAGACTCACATCATAAGCATCCAGCACGACAAACCTGAACCCGGGGGCAGGGCTGAAATGGTAGGCGTAGATGTCGCCGGTGAGCGGCGGTCCTGGTCCTCCTCCTCCTCCTCCTCCATCTCCATCGCCCCGACCCCGAGGCGCGCTGTTCAGCCGGGACCCGCATCAGCTCGTCCCGGCTGAAATTATAAAACTCGTGGTTCCCCCACACGTGGTGTACCGGGACCCCGACCCGGTCCAGCTCCCCCAGCACGGCGTCCAGGGCCCGCTCGGAGGCGCCGCGCTGCCGGCTGTTGAAGCCGTCCACGATGTCGCCCAGCTGGAGGACGAAGCGGAGGAGCGACGCGGGTCCTCCTCCGGTGGCGGCGGACCGCCAGCTGTCTGCGGCGCGGCGCAGCAGCTGCAGGCTGCCGCGGTAGTACCGCTGCCGCGTCCCGGTGTAGTTGAAGCCGTCGTCGATGTCCGCGTACTGGATGTCGGCGATGGCGCCGAAAGTGAACAGCGGCGGCGGGAGCGGCGGCGGCGGCTCCTCGGCGCTACTTTCCATCGTTGTGGGTTTGTGTGGGTTTGTTTGTTTGTTTTGAAACCAGCGAGGCGAGGGCTACGGCAGTACAGTCGGAGCCGCCGCGTGATTTGTGGACATTTCCGAAAACCAGGAAGCCGCTGATAAACAACAACACATTGGCCTAAGTGAAGAGGAGAGAGGGGTGAGAGTCTCTCTGGCGGCGTGCCGGGGATTCACGGGGGTG
This sequence comes from Merluccius polli, assembly GCA_030340625.1. Lineage (NCBI taxonomy): Eukaryota > Metazoa > Chordata > Actinopteri > Gadiformes > Merlucciidae > Merluccius > Merluccius polli. The sequence continues at coordinate 39,254 of JAOPHQ010006540.1, forward strand.
AGGTTTCCGGCCCGGTGTCATGGAGGGGGACACTTTTGCGCGTTAAATGCGCATACGCGGCGGCGGGGCTGCGTAGAGGCCTGCGCATTTTGCAGAGCGCTTTTGCATGTAAACGTCGGAAGTTGTTGCAGGTCGGTTGAAATGTCCTCACTGTCTTTCCAGATGGATGTGTGCAAACAAAGGCCTCCTGTGTATTGAATGGAGGGGTAAAAAAGGAAGAAGAAATTACTAATTCCTGTAACAGTTGATATGTGTTGATTGATTTATTTGATTAGCATTTTTAAAATCCCCCCCCCCCCCCCCCCAATGAAATACAAAAAAGGTTTACCTCAACCAAATAATACAAGGGATGAGCTAATCAAAAAGGTGTATGCTTAGTATGCCTACCCTTTTTACCCTTGTGTTGACCTTCATCCCCACCTTCTCACCCCCCCCCCCCCCCCCCTGCCAGACCCCTGTCTCTAACCCACCTCTGTTCTGGAGGAGTTGATCTTTTTTTTGTGTGTGTTAACTTTAGGTTTCATGCATGACTTACCACTTATTCTTAAGTGTTTACCACTTCTTAATTATGCAGGGCCTACGTCTGTTTATTACTCTCTGCAATTCCAATATTGTGACGCATGTTTTTATTGTGTATATTAATAGAATGAATAGCTAGCAACGCATGGAGAATCCAGTATGATTTGGTTTTACATTCATAGAGGGTAATGCCATGACTCAAAGCGTAGTGTGCACCACATGTTAAACACAAACTAAAATCCAAGCAAAAATAAATGGGCTTAAGGAATTATTGAGTAATAGGCCTACAACGTGCTGCCACCCACAAAGCCACCTCCAACCTGAAGGTGCGGACACAGAGGATGTGTGTGTGCAGCCTACATACACGGCAGGCCCGGCTCCACGAGGGGTTTTACGGGGGCTTAGCCACCCGCGGTTGTATTTTTTGCCCCCTCCATTTAAGCTGCATGTAGGCCTATCTATAGAAAATATAACCATAAAACATATTCGGCGCTATGCTAGTGCTATGTTCTTATGAGTGCCTGGCCCCTGATTACGTTTATTCTTTGATTTTGAAACAGCCTCATGTTATTTAGCCTTTGAGGCTATTGCACAATTAAATCAATTATTTTTAGATTATGAAAAAAATTGCCCCCTCAAGTTGTAACAGCGCCCTCAGCACTTCATGCACACACACAGGCAGCAAATGTTAAGTTCTCGTGACGTAAACCCATCTGGTGGCTAGGAGGTGGAGATGCCTGGTTCCTGCTTACAAAAACACCATCCCCACAGTTGCCTTTCAATCCTTTTTTCCTAATGCTTGTTCACTATAATTTCAGTCTGAGGTAGGCCTAATGAGCAGTAGCAGTTACCACTAGCGCTGCTTCAGCGTCATTAAGAGGTGAAGTCGATGATGGTCTGGGCCAATCACAACCCTCAGACTTTTGATATGTTACGTAGGGATGCAGGTCACTGAACGACATTTAAAAACATTTTGCAAATGATACCTTGCGTTGCCTTTTTTGTTAGAAAGACTAGGCTTTCCCAAGTATAATTGACCATTCTAAGAAAATGTTTTCACATAAATTGTGTAAGGAATAGCCTAACATTAAATTATATTCTAAAGCAAATAAACCTCAACTAAAAATCCTGCATAATAACATGGATTACACATACAGTAAAGACAGTTGCCAGAGCTGGGGGGTGTACTACGAAGCTCGATTAGTGGGTTAGCGAGGTATGTTGCGCTCAAAGCCTGGGTTAGCTGTCCTACGAAAGTCGCTCTCTTTTAGCGTCGCTGTATCACCATGGTAACTTATGCTGGCAACCAAACCTGGTCGGGAGGAGGTTTTCAGCGAAGACTTCTTAAAGCTGAGCGCCGCTTTCGGGACAGATCCGATCCCTTGGCATTGCCTGAGGATATTCTTTATGAGAGATACAGGTTCTCATCAGAGGGTATTCGCTATTTGGTCGTCCTTGTTGGACCTTATGAAGGCAATGCTACAAAAAGAAGCCGTGCGCAGTGTGTCTGTGTTTCACTGCGATTTGTTGCCACGGGAACATATTTGCATACAGTTGGTGATGCCGAACATATAAGCAAAAAGGTGCCTTCCGATACGCAAGGTTGTAGCTGCCCTAAATACACTGCTAAATATGTTCGTGGTGTTTCCCAACTTTTTGCCAACACAAACTGTCAAGTTGCAAGTTATCAACTTGTAGGTAAAAGAAAACACAGGTGGATGAGTGGTAGAGTGGCGGTAGCACGTCAGTCTTGAGATTCTGCGTGCTGGGTTCGATTCCCAAGTGAAGTACATTTATGTGTATTTTAATAAGTAATATTTCTTATGTCATATGGAATACTTATTCATTAATGTTATGGAATTATCCAGTGTGGTAATCTAGATGGGGGTAAAAGGCATGATGATGGACAGGCAACATATGAACCCCGGTCGCTGGCGTTCAGCTCACATAGGCCTACTAATCCACCACACCGCCGTCGCTACCGCACATGCAATACGTTTCTTACATATAGGATGTATTTGAAATGAATTCCCTAAATTACACAATAATGCAAGTTGGAGGTTGCTTTAGCATTTTGCAATCATATGCACTCTATTGGGATTAATGGTGAACAATTCTTACGCATTCACAGAATCTGCTGTTTTTTGCCAGCACGCCTCCTTATTATGAGCAACTGTATCGCCCCTTGCCGTTATTTGCTTTTTAAACTCCTCGTATGAGTTCATAATCACTACTTGCTCCTCCTGAGTGACATACATAGCCCGTGTTCGCTCCGTCGGATCCATTGCGTCAAGGTGAATATCGTTGGGTTACGCCCTTTTTTGTGAACACGCATTGAAACTAAAGCGGAAAACCTGGCTTGACAAATTTACTTTACGTGAGCTTCGTGGAACCGTTTAACTCCTCACATTCCTCACATTAAAAATATGTGCCAGTCGAGGTTCTACAGCAAACATCTTTAGTCAAGTTCAAAACGAATCAAGTAGTATTTTCCTTGAACTAGCCATCGCCCTAAGGGAAGACACTGGATGAGACTTAAGATAAAATGTGCGTTACAAAAGATTTGAGCTTTAAAAACTTTTAATGACAAATATTTCACAGCCTGGAAAACCAGGAAAGAGTGGCGACAGACTTTTTGCTGGCGGCTGTGTGGCCGTTGTTTGTGATGCTGTATTCTGGGTGGATGACATTGTAGGCTGCACTTCACTTGAGTGGGCATATACGGATAGACTACTTGCTGCCCATATGGATTACTGTTGTAGGGAGGCATATACCACTGGTCGTATGGAACGGGCAGGTTGGCTGGTCTAGGCTGGGTTTTTGGAAGCTGATCTTTTGCAGGCCGCCATGCCATTGTCGGTGGTTCTGTGGTGGGTGGTGTCATCATGGTTTCAGGGGGCTTGACGGCTGGATATTGGAACTGTTGGGGGTAATATTGGAGATACTGTTGGGAATTATACATCGGAGGATCCTTAATGGATTGAAAGGCAGTTTTAGGCTCTGCTGTCGTGGGCTCTGGTGTAGTAGGGGGTCGAGTTGGCAAATATGGTGCCTTGACTTGCTGCCCAGATGGATTTTTGTTGAAGGACGCTTGTTGAAGAACTGTGGCAACAGGTGCCAGCGGTGGTATGGGGCACGACAGCATGATGGGCGTTTCTTGCCAAAGCATTGGTAGGATGCAACATCACCCCTGCTAAGAAAATAAAATGTTATTTTGACCATTAAGAAAAAGATAAATCAATAGTCATGCATTATTCTGCAGCCTTCATATGGAGCCACCATCACAAGTCCTAGATTGTTTCGATTGATGGAGTAGTCACAGGTTGCAGGGACCTGGGTCAGGGGAAGCAGTGGGGCATTTTCTGCAAAGAAAGCAGTTCAAATGCACAAATGCACTTCTAAACAATGACTTTTTTAACATGGAGTTGAAGTGGACATTATAATTTCACCTTGGACCAGTTGCAACTGTGACGTTTTAATAGTCCATAATAGTACGTAGGCTTGCATCAGTCATTTTAATGCAAACCGGCTTAATCAGCATCTCACCGATGTCGTGTGGCTTTTTGCCCAATAAGGAAAGAGCACTCGAACGATGCAACAGTTGCATGCTTGTGGTCGCTTCCAGCCCTGGCAGGACTTCCCTAATGTTGTGGTGCCTGTTTGGCACCACAAGGTCCTTTTTCTGAGGAAAAACTCTCTGGGGTTTAGTAATCTGGTCTGGTCAGGTTTCATACTTTCGCTGCAAATGACACACTCAGCTCTAATGTTGTCCATTGCTTCTATGAAGCCAAACTCAATAGAACTGTCTTGTTAAGTCCTCTTTCTTTTTGAGAAAGTCAGCATGCTCATCTCCCTGACGCTTGCTCATGTTTCCATCAGCTCTTTGTTTTGGGATCAGGTCATGTAGCCGGCTTAGCTCTGTGAATACTGCTGGTGTTGACGCACTGTTATACGTGCAAGAATTTTAAAAAAAGTGTGTGTGACAGTAGTCTTGGAACAACAAGCAATTCACCTGCCCCCTACACATGCACACTTTGAAATGGTACTTTAATGCAGGTAATTCATTTTCATGGTAGTGTTACGTGACCCACCACAGCATGACGATACACGCTGAACTCTTTTTGTTGTCTTTCTTTTTTAAAAGGGATGGGTGGGGGTTTCTAAACTGAAGAGGTTGGTGGACATGAGTTGCTAGGTCATGCTTCCATATGGGAATCTACAGTATATTTAGCAGATGCACCATGGTAGTAGTAGGCAGTGGTGGAAACTATACATTGACTCAAGTACTGTACTTAAGTACAACTTTGAGGTACTTTTACTTTACTTGAGTATTTTTATTTTCTGCTACCTTATACTTCTACTCCACTACATCTAAGAGGCAAATGTTGTACTTTTTATTCCACGTGTGGAATAAAATGAGTTACTAGTTACTTTGCAGATTCGGCAGAATATAAAATATTTATAAATAAATTAAAATGAGCTCCAACTTTACCAACTGCAACATTAAAGTGATGAACACATTGATACATCAATAAATATAATCCAATATTATAACATATATTATTCTGAAATAGGCCATTCTGCATGCCATTCTGGAATGGGACTACTTTTACGTTCGGTACTTTAAGTATATTTTATTTTGTATTTCTATTATGTATTTCTACAGTGTGGTATTACTACATTTACTTAAGTAAAAGATCCTAGTACTTCTTCCTCCACTGTCAGTAGGACTGCGGTGCCAGATAGGACTGAAGATAGAGAGATCCTCTTGTCCAAATAGATGCTGCTCACCATCACAGATGCTTAATTGAATAGCTTGATGTTCTGTCCAGTAATCGGACAGAACTTTGAATGGGTGTGTGAATATGAGACAAAATTGTAAAGCACTTTGAGTGGCCACTGGTCTGAAAAGCGCTATAAATGCAGTCCATTTAGCATTATGATGGCCGTCGTCTTCAAAGCAGCGTACAGCAGCTGACTGCCACTGAAATTTCCAATTTCCATTCTCACTAATGCTAATTGTAATGCTAAAGCAATCTTAATGACATACAACTGCACCCAGCCTCGGCCAGGGATGCATCAGATCTGACTTGTGAGACTACATCAGATCTTTATACTACATGACTTTCTGTGCTACATGTCGTCTTGTTCCCACAGCTAGGGGGCTCCATTCAACAAGAGACGAAGCACAGGTCATGTGTACAAACCATGGCATAGATTGAATAGAATAGGTATGAAACATCAAACTAAAATTGAAGGTGTGTGTGTGTGTGTGTGTGTGTGTGTGTGTGTGTGTGTGTGTGTGCATGTGTGTGCGTGTGTGTGACGAGCAGAACGAAGCCAGAGCCAAGAAAAACAAAAAAAAGTGAGTGCATTTTAGTTTACCTTTATTAACTTAATCAACTCATGGTCTCAGCACCAATCACTTTCCTCTCATGATGAGGTGGACCTGGGCTGGACCTGGGCCGCTCCAGAAGACAGGCCCCGGTTATCTGGCATTGACCAGTAGCTGGTTGGGTTGGTTATAGGGCTGCAACGATTAGTCGATTAATCGATCCACAGAATATTAACCAAATCAAATTTGTGTAATCGATTAATTGTTTAGGTCATTTATCAAGTGCAAATACCAAACTTTTGCTGCTTGATGCTTCAGAAATTGTAATGTTTGGTTCATGGATCATTATAAAATGAATACTTTACTTTTTCTTGGCTGCTTGGTAGATAAAGCAAGCAACTTTAAGACATCACTTTGGACTCTGGTAAATTGTGATGGCATTTGTTGTTATTTATGACATTTTCTAGACTAAATGATTAATCGATTAATTAAAAAAGTTATCGTTAGATTAATCGACAAAAGTGAAAATAATGGTTAGTTGCAGCCCTATTGGCTGGTTCCCTGGCTGGCTGGGTTGGTTCTGTGGCTGGTTGGGTTGGTTCCTTGGCTGGTTGGTGAGAGAGGCGGGTTGTGTTCCCGGGTCTGGACCTCCAGAGACATGGTTTTTAATGTTTGTGGGGATTTGGTTCTTGACAGAGCTGGAACCAAGAACAAAGTGTGGAGTTAAAAGGGATTCACTAAACTGTGACATTTACTTATAGACAACTAGTTGACAGCTAGGTTGACCTAGTCTGGTTTTAGTTGATGATATACTTATTTCATTTTATTTATGCTATTTTGTTATCTATAAGATTTGATTAAACAATTAACTATAAATAACATATTTTATTAGAAATTATATTCCGTCTGTCAAAGCTCAAACCAAATTTGTAGTGATAGTAAATTATCTTGTATAAATACATCCTATTTATGATGATGACAAGGATATTTGGTTATTGATAATATTTCTATTATTATTTTAGGGCTATGTGTACTAATGCTATAAGTAGCAGTATTAGTAGTAGTATTACCTGGGTGGACGTTAAGCTTTCCATGAGTATAGGAGAGATGGTGTACATGGTTGGTAAACCTGGTACACCTGGAGTAGAGGGGTTAGGGACCTCAGTATAGGGATTAAGGACCCCAGTAGAGGGGTTAGGGATCTCAGTAGAGAGGCTATGGACCCCAGTAGAGAGGCTAGGGACCTCAGTAGAGTGGACCCCAGTAGAGGGGCTAGAGACCCCAGTAGAGGGGATAGGGATCTCAGTAGAGGGGATAGAGACCCCAGTAGAGGGGTTAAGGACCCCAGTACAGGACATTGAGGGGATAGGGGCCCCAGTACAGGACACTGAGGGGATAGGGGGGGCCGGTAGAGGTCACAGTGCTGTAGGCAGGGGGGATAGGAGAAGCTGTTGGCCCCTGCAGAAGCTGAAGGATCACGGTGATGTCCGCTGTCATGCGAGTCTCAAGCCTAGAGATTAGCAAAGGAAATATGGTGTTCTTAACAATAATATAATATATATGCATCAATAATATTGTCTCAATATGTAACAGAAAAAAAAACGGTATCCGTCAAATTGTTTATTGACCTGTTGAGTTGGCATTGCAGTACTTCCAGCCTGGAACCCAGGTCTGTTCCCCCTGCAGGGTGAGGGTGAGGGTGAGGGCGGCGAGAGGACCACGGCCGACCACTGAACTGCAGCGACTGTCTGTCAGGCCAGTAGTGGAACATCCCAGGCCTGTTTAGAGATGAAGCTGGAAAGAGACAGCTCATTATTCATCACGCATCATTCGTTATGAATCATTCATGAATGACGTTTAAAACTGTGCTGACCAGTGTCCAGCGTCTGCTCTCTCCCCTCGGGGGCGCTGCCAGGGGGTAGCAGTCTGACCACGGACGAAGCATAGTCGTCTTCTGAAGGGTGGGGCTTGATGCCCTGTGTGAGGGGCTCTCTCAGGTCCTCGGTGGAGAGGGAGAGGGAGGAGCTACTGCATGCTTGTGGTGCAGAGTGACGCTGACCGATCGAATGAAGTGGAAATGAGTCGTCATGGTCGATTCCATCTGGACAACAGGGAAGGAAAAGTATTGATCAACCCAGAATATACCACGTATACACTGAGGTCTATTATACTGAGGTCTATTATATATATATATATATATATATATATATATATATATATATATATATATAGTATAATAGACCTCAGTGTAGTATATATATACTAGATATATATACTAGATATAATATATACTATATTGTACACACTGAGGTCTCCTGTAAAGTAGCGAGGTAACTAGACAGTAACTTCCAGTTTTTAATGAATATCATTGCATGACAAATATCACACTCTTAAAAAAAAAGGGACAATCATACATTTACAGTGGGTTTTATCTTCATTGAATAGCATGCGGTCAGGCAGCTCACCGGGTCTGATTCTACAGTCCAGTGAGTATCCTCTCTGTCTCGGCTGGTGTTGGTATTCCCAGTCATCACCATAATCTTCTGGATGTTGACCTTGGTCAATCTGAGGAGGACAGACCCCTGTCAAAACAAACCCCTAGTCCAGACATTGCTGACACCAATCTACAATCCATCTATCAAAGTCCAGACATCTTACACATCTTAGGTCCAGCGTGATCTCCAGGTTTGTCCAGAAATTGTCTGCGAAGTCGGGATAAATATCCAAGACCTCCAGCAGGTCTTCCCTGAGAATACGGTGAAGGTCACAGTAGGTAATGGCGTGCACATTGGAACTGGACTTTCCTGGCTCGTCGTGCAGGTGAATGAGCTCCCCAAAGATATCGTTCTTTTCTACAAGAGGAACACATGACATCATGTTGTGAAGGGATCTCTGATCATTTCTATGAGGGTTGGGTATTGGCAAGAATCTGGTCAACACGATACACATCACAGGTCTCGATTCAATATATTGTGATGAATTATGATTCTCTCCTAATGTGATGTATTGCAAAACATTTTAGGTTAAACAAACAATAATGTTGTAGCAGCGACAAATACAATGACATGACAACTAGGTCCCACAAATTAAGCCAGACATGTAATATTGCCACTGACCATGTGTAAACTATTAAAACCGATAACATGTGCCGTGAACCTATGTAATATCGGGAAAAATAAAATCGGGATATTCAGTCCGTGAACCGATATATCATCGGGGGGGGGGGGGGGGGGGGGTACGATATTTAGTGGATGGGCTTTTCCGACTCCACCCCTTCGTTCTACAGGCCAGAACATCTGGCACATGAGCAGTACCGAGTATGGCGACCACAACGCCGTCCCTGACCACTTGGATGGAGCCGCGGGAGATGAAGAAGAGGGAGTCCAAGACATCCCCGTAATGAATCAAGGTGTCACCAGGGGGAGAGTGAACCGTTTTGAACCTCACAGCCAAGGCTCGCAGGCAGGCTTGACTGCCCCCGTGGAAGGCCTTGCAGTTCTGCAGCAGTGATCGGTTCAAGTGCAGACAGATGTCAGCCTGCAGACACTCTGGAAACCCCTTTAAAACCTGCGCCAAAGGACTACAGTTAATGACGACTAATGCATGTATTATTGTTCTGTATTAATGTTTCATGAAATCCAAATTAAGCACTTTATCATTTATTATATACATTTTTATCTATCGATATATCTATCTATATCTCTCTGTCTGGGACCTGTGTGACTGTGTGTACTACAGTTACACTTAAAGAACACTGCACAGATGTCTACATTACAACTGCACCTTTGTACGTAAATATTCCTGCGCTACTCGTATATAGGGCCACTGCAATGTAATTCCAATTTCAGCAAACGTGCTATATCCAGAAGTGCAATATCTCGGCTATTGTATTGATTTATAGGTTACAGCAGAGATATATTATTATTATTATATTTATATATAAGTACCTTGAATTAGTCTTTAGTAGCTGTCTTCCATCAGGCCAGCTACTCAATTTTGTTGTTCTCTGTGCAATGAAAATAAAGGAATTCTACTCTATTCTATTCTCTTTATCTCTATATGGCGATGTAGAGAAATAGATTCAGGTTTTGGGGGATTGTTTCCTTACAGCGTTCATGTCGATGCCATTTGTGTACGACCATGCGTGTTGGAAGTACTCCTCCAGGCGCAGGCGAAGGCCTCCGGGGACCTGGTGGAAGCGGATGAACTCTTTCACGCGCAACATCTGGGTGTGGTAGCGAGTGGTGCCAGAGTACAGCCGCTGGATAATCGCCGACACGTTGCCAAATATACTGGCATACATGAGAGCTGGGGGCAGAGACATGGGAAGGTCAGAATGTGTTGCAGTAAGTAGGTCCAAGGTAGAATTCAAGTGGAATCATCCAGTGTTTTAGCCTGGGAACCAGACAAATCTGCAAGCCCCCCTCCCGTTCAGACAGATTTCCAGCTGACCTGGCCCAGGTCGGGCCAATCACAACCATTTATCTAATATGGGGCAGGTTTGATATGATGGCTGTACAGAGGAGCGCTATTGAGGCCTTTTCGAAAACAACCAAGATGGCTGCCGCTGATGTGGCACGGTGTGTTGAATCTGCTATCACAACATAAACTGAATGGATGGTATAGTTTGTCTAAAAGATGAATAAACAACTGAAATTAATGCTTCTGTTGTTCAGAAAGATGTGTTTGCCGTACTTCCGACAGGATTTGCTCAAAGTTTTATTTACGTTTTGTTGCTCTGATTGGTTGTAGGTCTATCCAAATGTGTCCAGAGGCATTTTGTCTGCGCCCGTTGATAACACCCCTTGGAAATCCAAAATGATCTGAGAGGTTCCAGACTAATATGCATGCTTATGTTTAGTTTTGGATGAGCCAACTCACAGCCAATGACCATGACACAGATGGAGAAAATCTTCTCAGAGTTGGTGTTTGGAGAGACGTTGCCAAAGCCCACGCTGGTCAGACTGCTGAAGGTGAAGTACAGAGCCGTCACATATTTATCTTTGACGGAGGGTCCAGAGCTGGAGTCGCTGTCGTTGTACGTTTTTCCCAGCTGTTGTGCCAAGTTGTCCAGCCAACCGGTCTCTGTGTACGGTCTCTCCACAAACCCGATGGCATACCAAATGCAGGCGAGCCAGTGTGCGATGAGTACAAATGTGCACATGAGCAAGAATAGGACAGCTGCTCCGTATTCAGAATAGCGGTCTAGCTTCCTGGCCACTCGAACCAATCGCAGCAGCCGTGCCGTTTTCAGTAAGCCAATCAAGGTGGCCATCTTTGGTGTGCAAATACATAAGAGGTAGACGGGTTAGAAGAAGTTTCTTAAAGCTAAATCGTGAGTAGATATTTTATGATGCAATCATAATGAATTTGAAGGGCAAAGGGTCCTGAAGAACTTACCTCATCAGAGCCAGATCCGAAGATGAGCAGGTCAAAGGGGATGGCGGCAAAAAGGTCAATGGGGAACCAACCGGTGATGTAATGCTTGGCGACCCTGCCGGGTTCGGTGACCACCTCGTCGTTGTGATTCACGTAGCTGGTGCGGAAGTTGATGACGATGTCGACGATGAACAGAACATCCACCATGACGTCCACCACGTTCAAAGGATCACACGTGTAGCCACACGCTCCATCTCCGTGCTCATCCAGAAGGAAAGCCGCAGAGAAGGGAGTGAAGACAGCCGTGTACAGAACCAGCAGCAGAATGATCCAGTCCCAGAACGCTTTGAACGGGCTGTAGTGCAGTAAAATCCACCATGTTGTCTCTGGTAGTTGGAGCTTGTATTTTGGTAACACGTCAGATTCCAGAGAGAGGACCTTGGAGAAAAGACACATTGTTATATATATGTATATATCTATCTGTCTGCCGTATATTTCTATCTATTCTGTCAGACTTGTTATATATCTGTATGTGTTTTCTTTAGACTTGTTCATATATACATATATTTGAATAAGTCTTGTTATATACTGTATATCTGTGGGGTGGGACGTGCGACGTTTGGCCTGCAGGGGGGGGAGGTAGAGGACGGTTGGGAGCACACCGGATCAGCTGGGGGGAGTGGACCTGATTGCGAGCAGGTGCCCGCGATCAGGTCCAATCAGGGAATGTGCATTTATGGGTCTGCTTTTTGTTTCAGTGGGGAAGAGAAAAGGAACCAGAGGAGCGAGATCCCGGAGAGGAAGACGGCCGGTTCTCGAGGGAACGCTATTGCCTCGTATATTTTCAGTTGGGTTTAAACACCCCAAGTTGGTTTTGGTTACTTTGGACATTTGATAAGCGTCAATAAAGACCTTTCAAGAACCCTGCCTCATTGTCGCATCGGGAACCCTTACAATATCTTTCTATGGTATCTTTCTATCTATTCTGTAAGACTTATTATATATCTCTGTATATGTTAACTCTCTGTCACAACTTTATATGGATTCTGGAATATATATAAAGAATTTCTGTAATTGGAAATTATTTCTATATATTCCTGAATACATATTCTGAAATGGGAGGGTTACGGCAGCAGATTTAGGTATAGGCCTTGTGGCTCTGCTACAGATGGTCGACCTCGCTTTAGAGGCGGCCATGAGACCCAGTGAGAGACCAGCTGTTGGTGGTTTGTACCAAGGTTATTTTCTTTAATGAATACTAACAAAACGAAAAACGAAAGTTTTTTAGTTGTGAAAAAACATTTTCTTTAACTGAAATAAAAATAAAAACGAGGCTTTACAAAACAATAACAACTAACTGAAACGGTATTGTGTGTTTACAAAACTAACTAAAATAAACAAAAATTATAGAGAAAATGTCTTTAGTTTTCGTCTTTGTCAATGTATTTAATAAATAAGCCTAGTATTTAGGGTGGATATGAAATCATGTTTTTTTTTCTCAGATTGCGCTCCCTGAAACTCCTGGCTCCTAAGCAATGTTATGTGTGGCTCATGAATGGGTATAATACATGCTGTACATGTGTGTCTTTAGTCTATTGGCTATTTTGATTTTTACCCAACACACTGCCTGCATCTCACCTCAGAAGCAGAATTTCACACATTTTGCATCTTAGACTGTTTACATGTGCCCATAGCTACATTTTATGTACTGTTGTAGTTATTGTTGTGTCCAGTTGAATTGTTCTGGTTAAGGACACACGCACACTGACTGACATGTCTTTTGTGGATGGTTGTTTATCTGTCCTAAGTGAATACATTTTTTAAAATGGTATGTTTTGTTAAGTTTTTATTACACAATATTTTTTCTGACCTCTTTGATTCTCGCCCCTGACAAATACCCCATACTACAAAAAAAGACTAAAACTAATACTGAAACGAATACACTCAAAACTAGGCATTTTCAAAAAATAAAAAATAAACTAGCAAACCCACTTTAAAAACAAATTAAAACTAAACTGAAATTGTAAAAACAAATAGTCAAAATGAAATAAAAATGAAAATGAATGAAAACTTTAATAACCTTGTTTGGTACCTGTGTAACCTTCTCTCTGACGTTCTGAGTTCTTTCTTTCACCTTGGATGGGCCCAGGAGGTCCAGGCTCTGGGGAGACATGAGGGCGGTACCTCCTCTCTTCATCGCCACCGGACTGGACATGTAGCGCTGCTGATAGATGCACACGTTCACATCAGTCAACTAGCAAGTAGACTACTAGTTCACATCTGTACTCTAGAGCAGTGTTTTTCAACCTGTGGTACGCGTACCACTGGTGGAATGTGAGGGTATTCCAGGTGGGACATGGGATTTTATTATTTAAATAGACAAATTTACAATAATGGAAAATATTGATAATTGAAAATAAATATATTATAAATATTGTTAAGTATTAATTAAGTTAAGTAAGGTTTAGTATTATGGCTTGGTAACATTTCAGTGTTGCTTTGTGCATTCCATCATATGTTTTCCATTGATGTTTTGTGTTAAATGTTGTTTTCTAAATAAACACACTGGCAGCATAAACTTTTTCTTTCCACTGTTTCCCACTGGCCATGGCCTTCTTGCAGTAATAATTGTGTATATTTTTGGGGTAGAACACCATGGCTTAGACTGGTCTAGACTATACTACTACTACACAGAAGACTATAGCACAGCTCTAGAACACTAAAGATCTCTAAACTATATAGACTATACAGCTCTAGAACACTACAGATCTAAACTATATAGACTATACAGCTCTAGAACACTACAGATCTAAAATATATAGACTATCAAGATCTAGAACATTACAGATCTAGACTACAGCCTAACTACAGAGCTAGACTACAGGCTACACTACACTACAGATCTAAACTATAGTCTATACAGCTCTAGAACACTACATATCTAAACTATATAGACTATACAGATCTAGAATATTACAGATCTAAACTATATAGACTATACAGATCTAGAACACTACAGATCTAAACTATATAGACTATAAAGCTCTAGAACACTACAGATCTAAACTATAAGCTCTAGAACACTACAGATCTAAACTATATAGACTATACAGCTCTAGAACACTACAGATCTAAAATATATAGACTATCAAGATCTAGAACACTACAGATCTAGACTACAGGCTAACTATACATCTAGAACACTACAGATCTAGACTATAGCTTAACTGCAGATCTAGAACACTACAGATCTAGACTATAGGATAACTAGAGGCCTAGAACACTACAGGCTAGCTACAAATCTAAAACACTACATATCTAGACTATAGACTATACAGATCTAGACTACAGGCTAGCTACATATCTAGAACACTACAGATCTAGACTATAGGCTAACTACAGATCTAGAACACTACAGGCTAGCTACAGATCTAAAACACTACAGATCTAGACTACAGGCTAGCTACAGGTTGTGAACACTACAGATCTAGACTATAGCCTAACTACAGATCTAACACTACAGATCTAGACTATAGCCTAACTACAGATCTAGAACACTACAGATCTAGACTACAGGCTAACTACAGATCTAGACTACAGGCTAGCTAGAGATCTAGAACACTACAGATATAGACTAAAGGCTAACTACAGATCTAGACTATATAAACACTACAGATCTAGACTATAGCCTAACTACAGATCTAGAACACTACAGATCTAGACTACAGGCTAACTACAGATCTAGACTACAGGCTAGCTAGAGATCTAGAACACTACAGATATAGACTAAAGGCTAACTACAGATCTAGACTATATAAACACTACAGATCTAGAACACTACAGATCTAGACTACAGGCTAGCTACAGATCTAGAACACTACAGATCTAGACTATATAGACTATACAGCTCTAGAACACTACAGATCTAGACTACATGCTAGCTACAGGTCGTGAACACTACAGATCTAGACTACAGGCTATACAGGTCGTGAACACTAAAGAGCTAGACTGCTAGCTACATATCTAGAACACTACAGATCTAGACTACAGCCTAACTACAGATCTAGAACACTACAGATCTAGACTATATAGATCTAGAATACTACAGATCTAGACTACAGGCTAGCTACAGGTCGTCAACACTACAGATCTAGACTACAGGCTAGCTACAGATCTAGACTACAGGCTAGCTACAGGTCGTGAACACTAGAACATTGCAGATCAAATTGTTTTCTTTATATATTTTTACTGACACTAGGACAGGGTTATGGCAAACCAGCTGAACGTTTATACCCATATTTTCTGAAATGTAATTCAGCACATCGTACCTTATTTGAAAATCAGATTCCTGAATGCTTGAATAATCCAAATGTTCATATTTCCCAGGACTGACTAACAAGGGTTAGTCGGTGTGTTGCTGCAGTGAACCCAGCTTCAGCCTGATGACACCACTGGCAACAAGTCAATGTTACACTATAGCAACGGATCAATCCGACACTATAGCTTCAAGGCCATGAAAGGGTAATCAATAAGAAATCATTGATAATGTGCCTTTGCAGTAGTTTTCCGCTAATTACTATTTCCAATGTGGGAATGTGATGACAGGGATAGAAATGTGCAAAACAATTAACACAGTTGTTTGTGCTAATGCTAACAAAGAGTACTGACTCTTTGAATGATGCTAAATACAGCTAGTGAGTCTTCAGCAACATTACATACAGAGAAAAACCTGGGATACAATGCTAAATACAGCTAATGAGTCCTCAGCAACATTACATACAGAGAATGACCTGGGATATGATCTTCAGACATGAGCATTGGCCATATCTGGACATAAACAAAATCAGTATTGAAACTATTTCTGGTCTCTATGAAATGGGACATCCATTAGTTTATATAAAATAGGGAAACACAATGGCAAATTCTCCACAGTACTTGAGCTGCAACGATTAGTTGATTAATCGATTAGTCGATCGACAGAATATTAATCAAATCAAATTGTTCTAATCGATTAATTGTTTAGGACATTTATCAAGTACAAATACCAAACATTTGCTGCTTGGTGCTTGCTGCATGGATCATTATAAAATTAATACTTTAGTTTGGCAAGCAAATTTAAGACATCCCTTTGGACTCTTGTAACTTGTGATGTTATTATTTATGACATTTTCTAGACTATTAATCGACGGAATTATAGATTAACCGTCTATGAAAATAATCATAAATTGCAGCCCTACCCTGTATTGTCTTACACAAACTCAAAACAGACAATTTATGTCTTACTTTTGTCATACAATTGTACTTGTGCTCGACGCTTTTTGTGGTTTTGTAATTTTTGTGGTCTATTAGAGCAGTGGCTCCGCTATGAATTTAAATATTCATATATTTCTCCACCTATGGGTTGGCCACATATAACAAATGTGATTGTCAACAGATCTGAACGTTGCTTTATGCCCAGTGTATGTTTTGTTCCAGTGCCCTGGTACATAACAGTAGCAGACAATTAGCAGACAATAAGCGACACCTATATTTGTCCTACGATGACGGCTCCGTGAAAAGGGTCTATTCCACGTCGCTCCTTCCCTCACACTCGGTGACTACTGCTCGCACTCGATGCTCGAGGAATCAAGCCTGAGCTCGAGCCTTAGGAAAAGAATGGCAATGCAGCCCAGGTGTGATAAACAGTTGGGCTGGGTATCACCACTGATTTCCCAAATCACAAGGTCCCAATTCGATTCGATTTTTGATTCAATATCGATCCGATTATGGATATTTCAGTAACAATACCAATTTTGCTTGGATATGAAAAAGATTCTCAGAGAACTAATGGTGTAAATTGTACAAGGAACCCTCTAACCTGGTGCATTATTAAAAATATTAATGTTTACATTAAAAATGTACCCCAAACCAGTTATATTTATGTACTTTATTTAACATGATCAACACACTACAGCAGTCAACACAATATAATGCAAGTTGTGCAACTCTACAGACTCTACAGTCAGTGAGAGTGACCAGATAAGTGTGATAAGGCATATATTAAAAGATCAATCTCTGGATTTTCTCGGATCATTCAAATGAAGAAAAGAAGGAACATTTTTAAACCCAGCCCTAATGAACAAGGTTTGGACGATGTACTGTATGCGTTCGAGGTGTAGGAGAGCTCAGTGACCAGTTTGAGGGAGCCAAAGTAAAAGAAACCAACTCCTGGCTGAGATGGTATTGGAGTCACTGGGGGTTGATTTACAGGTTGAAAACCTCCAACTTCTATCGCAATACTTTTTAATGGCACATTCTTCGAATGATGAAACAGTGTCAAAATGTTTGTATGTATATTTATTCTGATATTATTACATTATCTAACCTATATCCATAGCAGGAGCTGGTCTGGTCCATCTCTGGATGGGAGACCAGTTGGTGCTGGTAGAGGTGTTGGAGGGCCAGTAGGGGGTGCTCATCCCTCTGGCCTCTGTTAGATCCCCAATGCCCCGGGATGGAGACGGGGACTCCGTCCCGTCTAGAGCACCATCTTTCGGATGAGACGTTAAACCGAGGTCCTGACTCCCTGTGGTCACTAAAGATCCCGTGGCACTCATCGCAAGAGTAGGGGTGCTAACCCCGGTGTCCCGGCCAAAATTCCCAACCCGGCTCTTGTACCAACATGGCCACCTAATCATCCCCTGGTCTCAAATTGGTTAGTTTCATTCCTCACCTCTCCGCTGTGCCAGTGTGTGGTGAGCGTTCTGGCGCATACTGGCTGCCGTGCATCACCCAAGTGGGTGCTACACTCTGGTAGCGGATGAGGTGTCATATCTCCCCCACACACACACACACACACTATGTAAGCGCTTTGAGTGACCTCCAATAAAGCGCTATATAAATCCAATCAATTATTATTATATTATATATCCACGCGCTACATAAATACAATCAATTATATCCCAACCTGTATCCTAACTTGGGGATGTAAGTACCCTATTTAGGTCAGGGGCGAAATTCCCAGGGGGGACCGGGGGACGTCTCCCCACCAATGTTCAAAGAGAGCCAATTCGTCCCCCCCCCCCCCCCAATATTTCAGCGTAATGTCCAGCGATCTGACTTTGCTGAAGTGACGGCGCATTCGTCGGCATCGGGTTAACATAGGGTTTATGTAATTGGAAGAGCCCCACACTCCCAACCCGATTGGTCCGTCCCCAATGTGTGACTCACTATTTCGCCCTTGATATCGGTAATCTATGTCCAAGTGTTCAGTGTTCAGCCTGGATGTTGTCCCACACTCGCAGCACATCAGAGCAGTCGTTCAGGGCCTCCAGGAGGACGGAGGCCGCCTCCAGCTGAGTGCCGTCCAGCAGGGATGGCGTGTGAGACACAAACTCCAGTCCAGAAGACAGAATGTGGATCCCTTGGTTCTCCAGCAAACTCCTCACCGAGCTCAGCTCTGCCTGGCTGCAGATGAACTGAAGACAGACAGACAGACAGACAACATACTTCCATGAGACTCTGGGGAACTTCAAACAAATGACTGGTGTACATCAACAGGTGACACTATACATGGTGGCCGTAGTACAAATGTACACTACCACAATTTATTCTATTTTTTTTATTTTCATAAAGGTCCACCCTTGTTTTATTCCCCTTTTATCTTGTTATTTATCCTTATTTTATTAATTTTCTCTGTATTCATTTGAGTTTATTTATCTTAAAACCTTTTTACCGGCAAGCCTTCTGTTAAACCTTTTATAGTGACCCACACTTGTTGTATTCCTCCTTTACTTTTTATGTTTTTATTCTTTTATTTTTGACATGTGAAGCGCTTCGAGATTTGTCTCCGTAGATCAGAAGCGCTATACAAACTTTATTAGTAGTAGTAGTAGTAGTGGTCTATCATGTTACCTGCAGCAGGGGTCTCTTCTCCTCTTCCTCCATCTCTCGGACATCTTCAGCCCCTGCCTCGATGGCCAGTTCCAGAGCTTCCTCTGAGGAAACGCCTCCAGCCTCGGCCACCACCACTCCTTTCCTGTCAAACTTGTGACGGGCCCCGTCCGACAGCACCCCCCTGTGGACAGGAACACAATCTCAGTCAGTTCCATCTCGTACCCTAGGGCTGGGCGATATGGCCAAAATCTTCTATCCCGATTTATGGGTCATTTAATATCTCGATAACGATATATATTATGATACAGCATGTTTTATGGTAATTCTACAATCAAATAGTCTATATAAAATAACCAAATAGTAAAGCCTATTTTTGTATACTCCTGTGTGAATTAAATACTTGACAAATTAAACGTATTGAGTATTTTCTCATTTTTTAGCAGGCTTAAAAAAGAAAAGGACAACCATATTATGATATCCAAATTCTAAGACAATATCTTGTCTCACTCAGCCTTTACCCCAACCCTCTACAGTAGTATTTAGGTAGTAATCGACCCCTCCACAAAAGTAATACAGTACAGTACCTCTACAGTAGTATTTAGGTAGTAATCTAACCCTCCACTACAGTAGTGCCGTCTTTCCACTGGTAGTATCAGCTCGTCTCGCCTCGACTTAGCGCGGCTTTTTTGCCTTTCCATTGCCGATATCTGGTACCTGCTAACTGGTGCTTTTTTTAGTATCACCTCCGTATAAGTTCCAACCAAGCTGAGCTGATATTTTTGTGTGACGTAAGCAGCCGACCACTGATTGGACAGAGAGTGACGTCACTTGACAACTCATGATGAGCGCGACGTCCGAGCCTGACACCCGCTACCTTTAAATACTAGCATCCGTGTTCAGCAATAACTGATCAACATGGAAGGAACAACGCAACGCAAGAACACACCGTGGACCGTGGCAGAGGTGGAGACGAGTGTTGTCACTGAAGACCGCATCCAGAAAGAGCTTGATGGTGCGACAAGCCAACCCAGTTTATGTGTCGTGTGGATAAGTGCGTCACTGATGACGACCCGCCCACTTTGAAGAGATACTAATTCTAGATGGAAACGCAACACGTCTGAAACCAAACCAAGTAGAGCCACACTAAGGCGTGGCGAGACGAGCTCATACTACCAGTGGAAAGACGGCATAATACAGTACAGTACCTCTACAGTAGTATTCAGGTAGTAATCTAACCCTCCACTAAAGTAATACCGTTCAGTACCTCTACATCTGTATTTAGATAGTAATCTTACCCTCCACTACAGTAATACAGTACAATTTCTCTACAGTAATAGTCATAGTTACCCGTTCTTTTTCAGCAGGTGTTTGATCTCATTGTGAGTGCGTGTGTTGTTGTCGGTCAGGACCTCGATAAGCATCACACACCCCCCTGGGCCACGGGCTTCATACGTGTGCTGTGTTCCAGTTTTAGCCTTCTCCTGTGAGGGAAAAGTGATGTCTTACAGATGAACGCACCTGTTCTACAGCACCACAAAAAGCATCAGAGGTTAAGTGCCGAAGCACATATTTAACACAAAACTACGATAAAAGATCTCTATAAAATGTGAATACAGTATTATCTGCATGAAAGAAGGCAGACAACAGTTTTATGTAGTTTCATTCTGTTTAGATTAGATTGGTACTTTATTTAACTGTTTAGAGTAATGGTATTGGTACTTTATGCCCTGACGGGAAATTCAAAAGGCAAATGACAAAATATGAATTTACAGCAACACATTAAATTAAACATCAAAGCACTAAAACACCTGTATCAACCGTATTAGAAATCCTCTAATCTGACTCTAGTGACCTCGGTACGTTTTAAGGTTCAGATACAAGGTAACATAATAGACAAATTAAAATATATAGAATTATACCGCGGTCTTGATGGCAGTGTCTATGGACGTTTTGGGCATGTTGTGGCTCCGGCAATGCTCCAATATGTTGGCTAAAGCTGCGTTAAAGTCCGGGTTCTCCCCCCCCTCTGCAACACACGGCGGGCTGTTCAGACAAAAGACGACAACACCATGAACACGCTCAGGGATGCACTCCACACACGAAATATCTCTCACTTACCTCTCACAGCCAGTCTTATCATCATGCCAAACTTCATGAACAACTTGCCACGGGCCTCGTCCTTTGGTCCTTTAATGTGTTTCACCTTGGACCACTTGTTATGGCCAGCACACCGGGAAGTGTCCAAGTGTACACTTCTAACGCGTACACTCGTAGGTGGTACACTTGTAGCCGGGGAGCCGGCCAGCTGGGGGTCCACAGGATCAGAAACAAGCAGCTTCCTCAGTCCTGCCGACGAGGAGGTCAAGGAAAGTTTTCTTGGACTCGCGTGTGAAATCCGTCTCAGCACTGCTCCTGCCATGGCCCTTAAAAGATGTCATACAATGTACACTATGTATGTATAGTACACACACACACACACACACACACACACACACACACACACACACACACACACACACACACACACACAGGTTCAGTACTTTACTAGTGAGTAGATGATCTAACCCTTTCACTGTAACAACCTACATGTCCTAATTATTTTTAAACATGTTAAACTCACATCCATGACAGCAACATGAGAGCTAGCTCACTACTCTAACATAGTGACGTCACGGCCTCTATAACTGACAGTGTTTTGCATACGGCCAGCTCAACTGTCAGTCCCATAATGTCAGTATTATGTACAGCTAATGAGGAACTAAGTAATAATAACTTGAGAGGATTAGGGTTAGAAGAGGTACTACCTTAGTAGAGGGACATCATGGACGTATAATATATATAGTTAATAAGAGCAAACATGCAGCCGTCCGTCAGGAGAGAAACCCTTCATAACTGTTCTTCTTGGTTTTAATGGCGGGTCCCAAGCTGGTTTAGAGCAGATTACCGCCACCTACTGGTCTGGACTGGGAACTGAGTTTTTTTTTCACCATTTCCTCTCCAGCGGACACAGTTTCAAAATGTTTCCTGTGTTAAATGATATCCTTATCCTACCATACATACATAAGACTGTTTTACAGTACTATTTCCCTCCCTCTATTATATACATTTCCTGCAAATGATTAGCAGGTGAGCTACTGTTTCCCTTTTTTACAACATGCACCATTTCCGTCAATGTGTTTATTAGCCAGGAAGAGTAAGCCCTAGCCTTAAAGGTGCTGTAGGTCAGATGTAAGAGCTGTAATTTGAGTGTATTCTGTTAGAAATGGCGTATTCATCCGTCAGTTATTAGTGAGGGAGATAGTAGAGGGAGACACAAAGTAGTGCGAGCTAAAAGTTGTACTTTTGAGATAGAATTACCCAAAAATATGAATCAACACCCTTATATTTTAATGATTCGTAAGTGGGCATTGGGATAATCCACTCCGAGGTGCACATGTGTCATGCACGACGCGGGGGCTAAGGGCTAAGCAAAATTATTTTTCGATACATGCACACATTGGAGTGGATTATCCCACATACCATTGCCACTTGCGAATCATTAAAATATAAGAGTGTTTTTTCATATTGTGTGGTAATAGGCTACTGTCTCAAAATTACAACTTTTAGCTCGCACTACTTTTTGTGTTGCAAATGGCTTTACAAATGGCAAATGACCGGAGAAATATATGGGTCTGACTAATGCCTGGAACGCAATCAGTTAACACGAGATTCATATGGAACGCGGATGTTACCTTATTATTCCAGTAAGGATGATTTTAGTAACGACATTTATTGTTACCTTATTACTCCGGTAAATAGAGACGATCTTAGTAACGACATGGTAACGTTACCTTATAGAGACGACCTTAGTAACGACATGGCAACGTTACCTTATTACTCCAGTAAATAGAGAAGATCTTAGTAACGACATGGCAACGTCACCTTAGTACTCCAATAGAGATCTTAGTAACGACATGGAAACGTTACCTTATTACTCCAGTAAATTGAGACGATCTTAGAAACGACCTGACAACGTTACCTTATTACTCCAGTAAATAGAGACGATCTTAGTAACGACATGGCAACGTTACCTTATTACTCCAGTAAATAGAGACGCGCATTCATTTTTAGACCGGTGATAATACTGCTTATGTTACAATCACGTCGTAGCCATGTAGTGCACCCCTCCAGCCAATCAGAATCGAGTATTCACCCAGGCCATGGTATAATTAGTGTGAATGCTCGAGCATTCACACTCTAGATATCGAAATCTTTATTATTACTGTGTGTTCACACCAGAAGCGAATTGAGCGACCAAATCGCCGGAAGTCATTCACTTTCTATGGGCAAGAGCGTCCAAAGCGTCACAAGCGACCAACGCTACCAGCGTCCAAAGTTGAGCGTCCAGAGCGTCCAAAGTTGAAGACAGTTTAACTTTATGCAAATTACTATGACGCGTTTCAGCGGCAAAAACTGACAGCCAATCTGAATGTAGACGCTCTCCGCTTGCGTGGGTCCCAGGGAACACCGGCACTTTGGTTCCTAGGACCTACTGTACTTTGTTGGTTCCTACTGTAAAATGTCGACGGAAAAGTTAATCGCGGCTGTGGCGGGGCACCCGGTGTTGTACGATCCAAGCCTTTTTTATTTCAGAGACAATACCGTAATAATCAGCTTAAATATTGTGGCGACCGGTGCGGGAGGAATGAGACAGGAGCCCAGGGTTACATGTTTACGCAACTCCCGTGCCCCATACACCGCACAACCCCGGGAGTTGCCTTTATTTGTACACCCATACACACAGACAGAAACACGGCACACCTGACAAACACAACTAGGACCCTCACTCACGGTCCAACCCCTACCCGAGATTCACCATAGGGTCCAACCCCTTGCGCAGGTAACCCCTTGCGCAGGTAACCCCCGTAGGGTCCAACCCCTTGCGCAGGACCCCCATAGGGGGCATGGCCGTGATCGCCACACAGCTCCCCCCTGAGGGGTCAGTCGTCCCCGACGACCCCCTCACCCGACACATAGTCCCTCAAATGTTCGTCGAGCCGGCAGCGCCGGCTAGGCCGCTGGGGCGAGGCCTGGAACCCTCCTCTCCGTCCTCTTCCTGCTCGCAGTAGTCCGCCCGTCGGACGTGAGGTCGGGAGGCACCGGTCGTCTGCAGGCTGGTTTGGGTCGGAACGCTCTCGTTCCGCCCGCTCCGTCTCGTCCATTGCAACACCGGGGTTCGTGGCCTGGAGGTCCCGCAGGCTGCCGGGGCCAGGTCCAGAGGACTTGCACCGCCGTCCCCTCCAACGCTAGGGCAAGCTGGGTGGCTGTGCACCAGTCGCGCCCGTCGCGACCGGTGACATGCCAGGAGCTGAAACGCCGGGCCATTCCTCCGTCTCCTCCTCTTTCGGCCGCGCCGCCATAGGCAGTCCCCGCTCCGGGTCAGTCCGCTTCTCCATGTTCCTTATCCCACTTCTGACACCAATGTGGCGACCGGTGCGGGAGGAATGAGACAGGAGCCCAGGGTTACATGTTTACGCAACTCCCGTGCCCCATACACCGCACGACCCCGGGAGTTGCCTTTATTTGTACACCCATACACACAGACAGAAACACGGCACACCTGACAAACACAACTAGGACCCTCACTCACGGTCCAACCCCTACCTGAGATTCACCATAGGGTCCAACCCCTTGTGCAGGTAACCCCCGTAGGGTCCAACCCCTTGCGCAGGACCCCCATAGGGGGCATGGCCGTGATCGCCACAATATCATGTTTACAAGCACACACGCGAAGCGGGCCGCCTATTAACGGCATGGACCAAGCGGTTCTGGACCAGGAAGGAGACATTGAACACTTAATCGTATTTACCGTATAACTGCACACAACTTTATTTAAAAGCAATCAAATGGAAAACATGTTTGTATTCTGGTGTCCGGTGCGCGTGGATGTGCGGCTCCTTCGGCGGAGCGGTTCATGTTAATAGCGGAGTCCGGGAGGGTTCACCTTCACGGCGTAGTTACGAGGGATGTGCGACTATCGTTTATCAAACAAGCAAAACCGTCTCTGCAATATGGCCAAAGTGTATGGGAGTTCACTCTTTGATATGGCTGTCTAAAAGCATACGGCTCCTTTAAATGCGTCTGCATAATTTAATTGTACGTCATGAGCGTCTTGAGCGACAAAAGCGAACAAAAATATTCGCAGCGAATCTTTATGAGCAACCAAAGCGTCTTTGCAGCGCAATTCGCTTCTGGTGTGAATGCACAGTTAGTGCGAATGCTCGAGCATTCACACTCTAGATATCGAAATCTTTATTATTATTTTTTTTATTATTCTTCCAAACGTTTTTGGCACTCTTCTCCTTCTTCATACTTTCAGCTACAGAAACCATTCAAATATCAAAATGTTCAGATTTTATGGCATTATGGCTATTTATTCAGATTTTTCATATTCATTCAACTTTTCAAGTTATTCTACTTTTTCCACCTTTATTTTTCCAATATAAATCAATGGGCGGACGGCTCTTATTCTTCCAATGCTTTACGTCGTAACTAATTCAAATTTCAACCGTTTCCCATCGTTCAAACAATTAAACGAATCTAGAGATTTGTATCTATCTAGCCGTGTTCACGAAATTTCGATAGCTGTCTTTTTTCTGTATCGCAGTTTTAGTTTCAAATCGTCATATTTTACCATTCGTCCCATTGTAACCGGCGGACCTTCCACTGTTTAAGACGTCGTAACTAATTCATTCACTTTTCAACCGTTAACCTTCATTAAAAAAATGTCACTAATCTACAGATTTGTATATTCAATAATAACGATATCCAAACGAAATTTCGATAGCATTTATATTTATTCAGAATCACAGTTTAAGTTTCGGGTTCTCTTCAGTTGATCTCACAGTTACACATCGATTACACATTGATCTCTGACAGTTACACATCGTAGGCCTAACTAAATAAATTCTCAATCGTTTACCTTTGTTCAAAAAATGTCACAAATCTACAGACTTGTATATCCCATAATATCCAAAAGAAATTTCGATAGCATTTATATTTATTAAGAGTTTCACAGTTTAACTGATTCCTTTTCAGTTGACTTCACGTTGACGCTCGAGCGAGGGGACGTTCAGCAGTGTTGCCAGATTGGGCTGCTTTTTGAGGATCAGACAGTGTTGCCAGTTTGGGCTACCTTTTGAGGACGTTCAGACAGTGTTGCCAGATAGGGCTACTTTTTGAGGACGTTCAGCAGTGATGTTACTACTTCAGTTACTTCTACTTCAGCTATTAGTATTACTAATTCAGCTACTACTACTTTCAGCTACTTCTACTATTTCAGCTTCTACTACTACTTTCAGATTCTTCTACTATTTCAGCTTCTACTACTACATTCAGATTCTTCTACTATTTCAGCTTCTTCTACTACTTTCAGATTCTTCTACTATTTCAGCTTCTACTACTACTTTCAGCTTCTTCTACTATTTCAGCTTCTACTACTACTTTCAGATTCTTCAGATCAATTCATTTTATATTTCTGCTTTGCGCTTATCATTCAGCTTCCAGCATTCACACGCGTTTTCTGCAGGAAATGCATTTTCTAGTTTAGATTTAAAACCACTCCCGCTTATTTTTGACCAATCGGGGCATCTTTTCCCTGATTGGTTCGGGGAATTCATCTGGGGGGGGGGGGGGGGGGGTTATTTTCAAAATCGTTCTCTCTTCCACTTTTTTCCACTGTCTCTTAAAGGCCGTGGTGCAGGTTAAACACCACTGTCGATTAATGGGTACATAAAGCACTCAAGATATGTATATAAAGTTAGAAATGTTTCCAAAATGGTGTTAAAGTCTAGTTTTTGTAGTTTTTGGTAGTAAGGGTTCTTTTTAACGCAATTCAACGATGACGTCACGTGAGGGAGACGTGGAAGGTAGCCTCAGCCTTGTACTAGAACTATGGTGTCTTCGTTAGAAAATTAAACCTGCACCACGGCCTTTAACTTAAAAAAACACTATCAAAATACATCTGCTATTGAAATTATTTTAATACACCACCACAGTAGCGGTATGCTGCTATAAATGTAATTTTCAGTTTTGATGTCGGGACGTCAACATTGGCGAAACAAATCTATTTTAGTCTCAATAACAACATGCAACGGCGAAGGCTTTATTTCTTATTTCTCTTTAATTGTGGCAAGACCCACAATTAACATTTATGATGGCCCACAGCCATATAATTTCGAACCGGTCAGACGTGAGAGGGCGAATGAGGAATTGCCGAGAGCCGATGGCCGTCAAAGACAATGAAATGCATGGTCAGAGGAGAATGAGTGGAGAGTTGGTGAAGTGTCCTGGTGAGTTGTGTCAAGACCACTGGGCTCGAACAGCGGTAGTGACATGGAAGGGAGACCACACCGATTCTATACTTCAATAAATGAATGTTTATTAATGAAATAAAGAATAATCAGTAAGTGTAGTGCTTAACCAAATGTGTAGTGTTCATCAGTGTAGCATGGAGTGTAGTGTAAGCAAAAAGGTGTGTGTGGAGCGAGGCTGTAGCCAGCCGAGTCGACCGACAACCGGAACAGGAGAGAGAGCGAACAAGAAACAGGAAGGCCTATTTATAGGCCTCGTAGTCATCAATTAACCTGCCCAGCCAGGTAACAGCTCCACCTGTTGGTCTGGGGGAGACAGACAGACAGCAGCCATTAAACAGACAGACAAAAGGGCAGGCAGCACCACAGCATGGCAAAGCTGGGCGTGACATCACCCCCCCCTTAAGAACAGAGACCCATTTTAACGGGACTCTGAAAGAACCATCAAACTCCCACAATAGCAATAACAAAATCATAAAGAATCAAAAATAAGTAAATTATAACAAAGCTAACATTCACACATTGGAAAGACTAATTCATTCACACCATCTTCATCACATTCTGCAACCAGCAAATCCCGGTATCATGGACAGCTATTTAAGGCAAGCAGAACAGACACCATTAACCTGACTCATCCGGGGCACGAGAGAGTGCATCAGCCAACACATTCTCCACGCCACGGATGTGCCGAACAACTAGACGAAAGGGTTGTAAAAATAGTGCCCAACGTAAGAGGCGTTGGTTGGTGGAACTCTTTAATGACTGGAGAAAAGTCAGTGGATTATGGTCCGAATAAACCACGATGGGATGTAAACCCCCACCCACATAAACCTCGAAGTGTTGAAGTGCCCAAATTAGCGCCAAAGCCTCCTTCTCAATAACAGAGTAATTAAACTGGTGTTTGTTAAATTTGCGCGAAAAATAACAAATCGGTTTTTCAACACTACTTTCATCGCTCTGTAAAAGAACGGCCCCCGCCCCAACCTGACTCGCGTCAACCTGTAGCTGGAATGGTTGATCCAATTTGGGTGCAGCCAAGACAGGCTCAGAACTCAACAACAACTTGGCGTTTTGGAATGCCTGATGACACTCGGCCGACCAAACAAACTTAACGGTGCTCTTCAATACATTGGTCAGCGGGGAAGCGACAGTGGAAAAATTGCAGCAAAAATTTCGGTAATAACCGATCATACCCAGAAAACGCATCAACTCTTTCTTGGTGGACGGTGTGGGAAAGTTCTCTATGGCCACGACCTTCGCGTTTACTGGCCGCACGTTACCTTGGCCGACCACCTTACCTAAATAAACAACAGTGGCCTGCGCGAACTCACATTTGGCAAGATTCACCGTAAGAGTTGCTGCCACCAACCTCTGGAACAGTGCGCGAATGCGGGCCAGATGTTCTCCCCAGGTGTCGGCGTAGCAAACTACATCATCTAAATAAACCGCACACCCCTCCAACCCGGCAACTACCCTGTTCATGAGACGTTGGAAGGTTGAGGGGGCGTTACGAAGGCCAAAACTCATCCTGGTATACGAG
The DNA here is from genome assembly GCA_030340625.1 of Merluccius polli. Classification (NCBI taxonomy): domain Eukaryota; kingdom Metazoa; phylum Chordata; class Actinopteri; order Gadiformes; family Merlucciidae; genus Merluccius; species Merluccius polli. The sequence goes on from JAOPHQ010006540.1 coordinate 68,253, forward strand.
TACAAACCAGAAGATGTAATAAACGCAGACACCTCCTGCGCTCTCGGTGTTAGCGGTACCTGGTAGTACCCCTTTAACAAATCAAATGTACTAACGTACCGCGCACTACCGACCTGGTCCACACAATCCTCCATACGAGGCAACGGAAAAGAGTCGGGCTTGGTCAATGCATTGACCTTTCTATAGTCCGTACAAAACCTGTATGTATGATCTGATTTTTTAACCAACAAACACGGCGATGCCCAGCTGGAATATGACGGATTGGCTAGGCCATTGTCCAGAAGATACTGTACACTGGCCTCCATACTCTTTCGCTTTTCTAGAGGAACTCGATAAAACCTCTGCCTAACTGGGCAAGCCCCCTGTGTGTCAATATCATGCTCAATGAGACTTGTGCAAGTCGGAGTGTCGGAAAATAAAGACAAAAACTCAGAAATCAAAGATTTAAACTCATCGCGCTGTTCCCCACTTAAATGCGCCAACAAGCTATCCAAGTCAGCCAGCTTCTGCGTATTCTTGAGACGTCCCTGTAAAACTGCCTCGTCAGGAACCTGCACCCCATCCTCAGCTGCCACCTGAGCGATGTTCGGCGGCCCCTCTACAACGACAAGCCCCACAGGACTCCCAGCGTGACCACTCGCCACCCCCGAAGATGCGGAGTAGTACGGCTTCAACAGATTAATATGGCACAGCTACGTCGATCTCTTGCGTTCAGGAGTAGACAACACATAATTTGTCTCCGAGACCTGACGCATGATGGTAAAAGGACCTGAGTACTTCGCTGTTAAAGGCGAACCTGGAATGGGCAGCAGTGCTACCACTTGATCACCAGGATTAAAGACCCTGGCCTCTGCCTTGCGATCATACCGCTGTTTCATTTTTCCCTGAGCCGCACTTAAATGTTCACAAGCCAATTTCCAAGATAAAAACAATTTACGGCGGAACCCATCCACATACTCCACTAAACTGGCAGGGGTTTTAGACTGGTCAAATTCAGCGTTCAAGACAGACAACGATGTTCGTACTTTGTGACCAAACACTAAATCATTGGGACAAAACCCCGTGCTTTCTTGAATAACCCCACGGGCAGCCAACAAGAGCCATGGTAAAGCTTCTTCCCAATCCCTCTTCATTTCCACGCAATATGCACGTAACAAGGATTTCAAAGTTGCGTGAAAGCGTTCCAGCGCCCCCTGGCTTTGAGCATGATAGGCACTGCTCAGATGGTGCTTCACACGCAACAGTCTCAACGCCGCCGCAAACGTCTTGGAGGTGAAGTTAGAGCCTCTATCGCTTTGAATGATCTTCGGGATACCAAAAACAGAAATAAACTGTGACAAACATTTCATTATGGACTTTGTGGTTATCGCCCTTAAGGCATACGCAGCAGGATACCGCGTCGCTTGGCACATTACTGTAAACAGATATATACATCCCGTCTTAGATGGAGTTAGAGGACCTACACAATCAATAATGATGTGTTCAAAAGGCGTGCCTACGGACGGAATGGGCTGTAGGGGAGCCGGCTTAATGGTAGCATTCGGCTTCCCTGCTACTTGACAAACATGACAAGTCCTGACAAACCTCATTACATCCCGCTTAACGCGTGGCCAATAAAAATGCCGCAGTATGTAATTATAGGTCTTCTTAACACCAAAATGTCCAGACTCTACACCGTGTGCCGTTTTCAAAACTAAATCACGATACTTATCAGGTACCACGACCTGCATCACCTGATCTGCCACATCAGGATCAGCACAAAATAGCCACTTTCGAAGCAAAACCCCATTCTGCACAAGATAACCCCTACCGGGATCAGATGCAGCCAAAGCGAAAAATTTCTCCAGACTCTGATCTTTTCCCTGAGCTTCGACCAGCTCATCATAAGACAAAGACGCAGGTAATTCAGGAACAAACAAACCAGCAACAGACATCTTAGACACATCAGATGGTGACTCTACCTGCGCGCGAGCCATTGCACGCGTCACAGCGCAGGCAGTAAAAACCTCCGGAAAGTCTTGCAGACACTTATCTGGCTCCGCTAATGGCAAAGGTGCAACTGTAACCACAGGCGGTGGAGACACTAAACACCCACCCAGATTGTTTCCCAAAATGATATGAATACCATCTACAGGTAGAGAGGGTCTCACGGCAATTGTAACCTCGCCATTTACAAAACCTGAAAATAACTGAATCCGATGTAAAGGCACCGGAAAAGGCTGGAGGCCTATCCCGCAAATTAAAACACACTTGCCTGTGTCTGATACTGGAGACAATGGCAAGACTGAAGCACAAATAAAGCTCTCTGAGGCTCCTGTGTCCCTCAAGATTTTCACTGGGACTCTGTGCGCATCTCCTACCAATGAGACAAAACCGTCACTAATGAACGGCGCATAGTCCGACACATCGGACACTCCAGATGTTACACGCTTATCACTAGACACAGCTTCAAGATCTTTCCTCTCATCAGGCTGAACGACATTTAAAACCTCCATATCAATCATAGCCGGCTTCTCTGGATGCGAAATAGAAAAAACACAAGCAACAGCGTTTCCATGGTCAGTTTCAGCCTTATTTCGGGTACGCAACACTGGACACTCTTTCTTCCAATGTCCTACCTCCAAACAATAATTGCATCTCTCCCCAACACTAGTGTCCCGTGCTTTATTCTTCGTTGGAGGATGAAATTTAACAAAAGGGGCAGCGTTAACACGACCTGAGCGATATTGGTTACGGTCATTCTCATAACGTGAAGGATATTCACGCACTTTGCCTTTGTGCGTCAACACAAAGCCGTCGGTAGGGTTGGGTATCGAGGATCGATTGGAACCGGGACTAGCTTTCCGATTCTCCCGGAATCGTTGCAGAATTTAACTTTCGGTTCCTAGTTTCGATTCCTAGCCCGCCGACCGGAAGAAGAAGCACCCAAACACTAAGAAGCGTCCACCGGAAATGTTTACATTTTACCGCAAGTCGCAACAGCAGCTAGTGAATGACTGCACAGTGGTCAGGATCAAACTGATTTATTTCGTGTACTTTTCTTATCAACATTATTTGCTCCGGTCGCTGTAACGTGCCTCTCTCTCATCCACTCCAAAAACTCACACACACACTCACTCTACCCCACCCACTCCGCATACGAGCCTGCGGCTTAAAGGGCCAGTCCCTAATTTTACAACAGCGGAAATCTGTCCGGTTTTCATCTTCTGTTCATTCTGTTTACATATTATTATTATTATTATTAATATGTCGATTCGACATATTAATAATAATAATAATAATGGCTATTCTGCTCCAGATTAGCCCATCAGTGGAGGCATGTTAACATGTTTCATGAGTTAAAAATAAAGTTAAAGTGTACCTCTGCAAAATGTATTCATTATTTATAATATTATTATATTCAAGTTCATAGATTTGATATTTGTATTGTAGTTTAAAACAGCCCTCTGAGAAATTCATAGTAAAGTTCATAAAAAGTTCATAGAATTAAAATTGATGAAGGTCAGACTATTTCATTCAGAAAGACCATTGGATAGCTGGCTCATTTAAAACAAATTTTTACCCTGCCTCTTAAAAGAATCGGAATCGAGAATCATTAGGAACCGGAATCGAAACAAGGAATCGGAATCGGAATCGGAATCGCTCAAATTCAAACGATACCCAACCCTAGCCGTCGGCGAGGACAGCGGCCTCCGCAACAGTCTTCACTTCATGCTCATTCACATAAACAGTAATCCTCTCGGGCAAGATATTTTTAAACTGCTCCAAGATAAGCAAATCTCACAGTGCATCAAATGTTTCCACACCCTCAGCGGCAAGCCAACGATTGAAAAAACTACTCAATTCTCTTGCCACTTCGGTATGGGTTTGTTCTTCACCTTTTCGCCAGTCTCTGAAACGCTGCCGATACGCTTCTGGAATGAGTTCATAACATTTCAAGACTGCTTGCTTTACTATGTCATAAACTTTTCTATCGGCAGGTGTTAAAGCCACAAAAGCCTCCTGCACGCGGCCAACTAATACAGTTTGCAAAAGTATAGTTTTGTCCTCGTCATCCCAATTACGACCAGCGGCTATATTTTCAAATAAGGAGAAAAAGATATCTGGATCCCGTTCGTTGAATTTTGGTAGAAATTTAATCATACCAGCTAAGTCTGACTTACCGCTAGATTTATTTCGGTCAACTTTGCCCTCTGCAAGTAGTCTCAGTCTGGTTCTTTCTACCTCTCGTTCCTGCTCTTGGTGTTTAAGTTTTTCCATTTCTAACCAACGGTCTTTCTCTTTTTCTTGTGCTTCCAACTGTTTCAGCTCCAACTCTAATTTCCTTTTCTCTAGTGCCATGTCCATCTGTAATTTTAACAGCTCTCTTTGCTGTTCAAAGGTTAAATCGCTGGACTCAGACTCCGTTGTAGGCCCAAGCATATTGGCAACAATGTCAGCTTGAGTTTCTGAACCAGGATTTATTGGTGTTAAAACCGGCAAAATCTGTTTCTCCTTTAAAAATTCCCGAATAAAACCAACCAAATTTTTCTTCTTAGCGGATTTTAACACGGAGGGCAACTCGATCCTGTAATTATCGGCTACCTTCCACAATTGTTCCTTTGTTAACTCCACTAACAAACGTTCAGACGGAGCTGCCACAAACTCCTCCAACGTGACCATCGGTACACTTCCAATTGGCAACAGAAACAACCAATGTGAAAATATAACAAAAACTAACCAAAACCTGCTCTCTTTACCATGCATCCAACCCAAACTGGTTACAAAGCCTAATACAGTTAGGATAACTGGACAAACTAACCCTGGAGCATCCCCCTAACATTTACCCCCCTCTATTCTGCCCTAACTTCGCACTGAGCCCAAGAACGAGGATCATTTACTCACCGAAACCAGTGGAGACGTGCCGCCTCGACCGAAGCCAACTTGGCCGTTTCTCCCCGGAGGTGCCCTCGCCCAGACTCCAGTGACTGCAGCAGCCTAAACCCAGCGCCGAAGCACTCTGAATGGGGAAAAACGATCACTCCAAAGGATTCTGTGTCCAGCCACCCAACTGCAACCGAACTCTGTCAACCAAATGGCTGAAGGGAAAAAAAAACGCTCCTTACCTAACTTACAATCCTACACACACAAAAAAAAACAATCAGTGTGCTTCTCCCAACCAATCAACGAACCAAAATTTGGATTCAAAAAGCGGCGAGCCCCCACATGTCAAGACCACTGGGCTCGAACAGCGGTAGTGACATGGATGGGAGACCACACCGATTCTATACTTCAACAAATGAATGTTTCTTAATGAAATAAAGAATAATCAGTAAGTGTAGTGCTTAACCAAATGTGTAGTGTTCATCAGTGTAGCATGGAGTGTAGTGTAAGCAAAAAGGTGTGTGTGGAGCGAGGCTGTAGCCAGCCGAGCCGACCGACAACCGGAACAGGAGAGAGAGCGAACAAGAAACAGGAAGGCCTATTTATAGGCCTCGTAGTCATCAATTAACCTGCCCAGCCAGGTAACAGCTCCACCTGTTGGTCTGGGGGAGACAGACAGAGAGCAGCCATTAAACAGACAGACAAAAGGGCAGGCAGCACCACAGCACGGCAAAGCTGGGCGTGACAGTTGCTAGCTACCATTTAGAAACGCAGCAACGAGCGCTGGAGCTAGTCTATGAACAGCAGTGCATAGGGTTGCCAACCGTCCCTTGAAAAACGGAATCGTCCCGTATTTAGAAACAAAAGCTCCCGTATTGAGCTGAAAAGGGACGCACTTTGTCCCGTATTACTGTGAGAGTCAAAAAATAGTCAGTAAAATGCCAATGGAAAATGAATAACAGGGCGCTTTATATGGACATTTACGGTAAAGTTGTTCCCGGGCCCTGTCCTGCTCTGTGACCAATGAGCTGACAGCATATTCACACACGAGTATGACGATACAGAATACGGTCATCCCATTGGTCGAGGTACTGTCGCTCACGGAGAAGATAGCGGAAGACAACAAAGCAGCATGGGTGACGCTGACAGTGACACAGACGCCGGCACTGCTTTACGGGGCGGTACACCTTCGAGCAGCAATACGATTAGTACATCAACTACTGCAAATACTGTTGATAGATTGATAGATAAATGCTATATGTATTTATCTATTTATCTGTATAATCTGCTGAACAATTTCTTACTAGTCTCTCTCTACTCGTCTCTCTCAATGGTCTCAAGGCGGGCTTTGGTCTGTCGTCTCCCCGACGTAACGTCATGCAATGCATTGTGGGGGAAATGAGAATCATTCGCAAACTGCTAAAATAGAACCTACTTTTTCGTATTATATTACGTTTTGTGATACCCAACAACATCAAATACAATGAATAACAGTTTAAATGTTTATTACCAACAAGCAAATGCGCAAATTCGTTAGAAAATTAAACCTGCACCACGGCCTTTAAACTCTCAAATGTTACCTACAGCACGTTAGTCTTGTCATTACACTTTCAATTCTTCTCCCAAGCTCCTTTTAATAATAATACAAATATTGAAGTGAATGAAGTAATATACATACAAAGCAATTTAGGCCAACTTTTTGCGAGAGTGTCATTTTAAAATTCACTTCATGTCAATTTTCGTCGAGTTTCCAACCAATCAATTGTTATGATTCTAGGTAATCATTCGTTGTCATTTTCCGTTTTGTCGTCTCGTTTATTCCTGATGTAAAAGGACCTTGAACCTGAAAGTAAAGACTAATTGCAATCGTTCTGAGCATAGAGGTAGAACATAACATAGTTGAACTTAACTTTTAGTCTCATTAGAGTAAAGGTCAATGGAAGCCACAGCCATGGGCCTCCTCCTTCTTGAAACTCCGCCCATGGCAGACCGCGCCTCCAGCTACCCTGGCATAGTGGTTGTCTGTCAGATGCTAGACATGAAGAAGGAACAGGTTGAGTAGCTATGGTATCAAGGCTTATTGAACATAGGGTCGTGATGGTTACCAGATAGAGAGATTTAAATCGCCATGTTTTCTGTCTGGATCTGCATCATCCTGCTTCACCAACTCTCCCTAAAGACTGTGACTGCACTTGTGAGTAAAAACCTTTTTCGATTGGCTGTCATCAATGGATGGCTGATCAGATTTTTTTGATTTCATATATTGGGATAGTTTAATCGGAACATATGTTACACGTATGATTTTACAAAAATGTAAAAGTAAAATCACATCTGTAATTCATTATTTAATTTTTTTTAAATATTGTCAGTAAAAATAGTGTTTTAAAAATTATGTTTAATATATAGGCTAATGACAAACTAGTAAGTAAGTAAGTTCATTTGTATAGCCATTTATCGATTTAAGGGGAATCTCTGCAGGATGGCTCGATGTGCAATAGGTGCCATGTGGGCAGATATAAGTAGCAGCAAAATAAGAAATGGGTTCGATATAGAAAAAGATTATTTAGAGTAAGAACAGACTAACAGAGTAGTAATGATGGGCATTGCTCAACCAAAGATATTAGAAGGTTATTTCGCAATGACCAAATACTGCCTCAAATTATACTTTGCTTCTTTTTGTTGGGGGTTGTTGGTGGACCAGGGTTGGGCTGAGGTTGACCTAAGCCCCAGGTCAGCTCTAACCTGATCTCAGCTTTCCACAGAATAATACACCCCATCGACCCATGTCCTCCGACCTGCTGCTCACTGTGAATGAATGAATAGGCCTGTATGAGAGAGTTCAGCTGTGTTTGTCTATCTAAAATCTATTATTTCTGGAAGGAGAGCACGAAAGGTCTGTATTGATTAACAATGATTACATTTAAGCTCCTTAAAAGATTGTTGGCTTTGACCTGGTTAGATATAATTAAGACAAGAATGGGCCGATGGGCTGATGGTTAGCGTGTTACTAGTTGCCCTTGAGGAGCTGTGAGATGTGTCAGAAACACAGAGCTGCTTGTGTCTCCCTGGGACACAGCGTTGAGTAACTATGTCAAGATCCGCATACATATCAAGAAGAGGACTGTATGCCAGAAACAGTACCAGGACAACAGACCCGTGGTGAAACAAACATGATTTAAGATGTGATTTAGAGCAATTGTTCAGCAGTCTACGAAAAAAAAAGAAAAAGACATGCTGAGGGTGGGCCGGCAGGGCCCCCCCACGCCCCTCCTCTGGAGAAGGCCTTGCATGGCAGTGTTACATTCTGCATCCATGTACAACTATTTCACAACTCCTTGAAATGTCACACTGGACCATAGGGAGAGAGCTGATGTCCTGGGCTGTGGTTGAAGAATCACTTCAGATCAACAGCTTAACCCAAACTCTGACCACATTTTTCTGGACAGCAGGCTTCTGTTGGCTGCTATTTATAAAAACATGCTATGACACATGAATGATGTTGGATTAGTAAAGATGCAGAGCAGGTGAGTGTTGACAGCTGTTAACGACGTGTTGTCGTGGTGCATCAGGGCAGTCTTGTTAACATGCTGTCTTCATTTCCCAAAGGGGAACACATCTCTCTGGTTGTGACTCATGGAATCATTTATTCTATTTGTGTTTTTATCTCATCAACATTTTTATAAGGTTCAATATTTCAATATAACTCATCCTCAGATAGACTCTGATGATGTCATCACAAGAGAAGAGCAGATCTACCTTCTGATTGGTGCTCGAGCCGCATGTGATCGCAGCATCCAGAACCATATGGCCCTCATAAAAGGTTTTTACATTTCTTTCTACTCCAAAGATTGTTAAAGGAAACACTTTCTGTACCAGACAGTCAAACAGACTGAAATTAAAAGTGGAAGATGCGGTTCCAATCTCCTTCAACCGTGAAACTGTTGCTCAATTTATCCCTGAGAGGAAATTTGGCTGTCAGAGAAAGAAAAGGATGACGATATCAGCCTTGAATAGGCTGAGGTCTCTGATTCACAAATCAGATAAACAACCTTTTTAATATCCCTTATAATTAATGTTTCTCACATTTCAGACTAGTGTATGATACATTGTTGATTGTCTTTTGGATATGATGCATAATGCTCAGCAGTCAGATTCACAAATGTCTTCCTAGGATAATTCTTGAGAAGTTTTCTGAAGAATTTTCTGAACTGCAAGCCCTCAACATTTTCCTAAGAATCTTTCATTTTCATTTTCTTCAAGAACTTCTTACATATATTTCAGGGGAATAAGCACAGTATATATTGTTTTGAAGTCTTTGATTTTTTTCTGTTTTGAACTGCAGTAACCTTAACCCTAGTGTAACCCCTATCCCCAACATGGTTTAACCCTAACCCTAGTCTTACCTTAGTCTAACCCTTGTCTAACCATAGTCTAACCCCTAATCCTAGTCTAACCCTAACCGTAGTCTAACCCCTAATCCTAGTCTAACCCTAGTACAACGCCTAACCCTAAATCCAACCCCTAAACCTAGTCTAACCCCTAACCCTAACCCTAATCTAACCCCTAACCCTAGTCTAACCCCAGCAGGCCAGTGTGTTCCTGAATGGGACGGGATCGTCTGCTGGCCCAGAGGCAGAGCTGGACAGTGGGTGTCCATGCCCTGTCCAGAGTACATCTATGACTTCAATCACAGAGGTATATCCTCAGTCTTCTCTAGAGCCAGTGCCTGTATTGGCAGTGGGATATTTAATAGTTTATTTTTGGTAGTTAATGTGATTGTGTGCTTTCATTGTTCTCAGCCTCCCTTGTAAGTCACTTGGGAAAAAAGCGTCTTCAAATTATTAAATGCTAATATCTCTTTACTGCAGAATTAGGTTTATTCACTGTTTACTATCGTAGTATTGGTCAGTGGTTTACTCTGAGATCTTTCTTTGGGACAGGTCGGGTTTATCGCCAATGTGACGTCTCTGGGGCCTGGGAGCAGGCAAATGCTTTAAATCGTACTTGGGCCAACTACTCTGAGTGTACCTCCCTCAGCTCCGACTACAGCAGCCAAGCGGAGGTCTGTGCTTGTTGCAGCTTGTTTCACAGCATGCATGACAGTCCAAAGGTGTTTAGATCTGATGTCGGAAGGTGTTTAGGTCTGATGTCTAAAAGTCTAAAGATGTTTAGGTCTAATGTATAAAGGGGTTAAGGTCTGATGTCTAGCAGTCTAAAGGTGTTTAGGTCTGATGTGTAACTGTCTAAAGTTGTTTAGGCCTGATGTCTAACTGTCTCAATGTGTTTAGGTCTGATGTGTTACTGTCTAAATGTGTTTAGGTCTGATGTGTAACTGTCAGGTCTGATGTGTTACTGTCTCAAGGTGTTTAGTTCTGATGTGTTACTGTCTCAAGGTGTTTAGGTCTGATGTGTTGCTGTCTAAATGTGTTTAGGTCTGATGTGTAACTGTCTCAAGGTGTTTAGGTCTGATGTGTTACTGTCTCAAGGTGTTTAGGTCTGATGTGTTACTGTCTCAAGGTGTTTAGGTCTGATGTGTTACTGTCTCAAGGTGTTTAGGTCTGATGTGTAACTGTCTCAAGGTGTTTAGAAGGCTCCACCTGATGTACACAGTAGGCTACTCCATCTCCCTGCTGTGTTTGCTCGTCGCTGTCTTCACCTTATGCTACTTCAAGTATGTCGTTAACCTATATATACATAAGCATAACATATGTTCTCCATTTCTTTCGGCTACATATTTATCTTTTTCTTTGTGTTTCCACCGACACCCTGAAGGCGTCTCCACTGTACACGTAATCACATCCACATTCACCTCTTCCTGTCCTTCATATGTCGAGCTGTGAGTATCTTTGTGAAGGACGCCGTTCTCTACTCTATGTCTGAAGACGACCAGGCAGGATGGCAGCTCACTGGACACAAGCCTCAGCTGGTAAAGTCTCAACTGTTAAACACTAACCCTAGCACTAACCCTTATGTCCTAACCCTAGTACTAACCCTTATGTCCTAACACAATTACTAACTCTTATGTCCTTACCCTAGCACTAACTCTTATGTCCTTACCCTACCACTAACTCTTATGTCCTAACTCTAGCACTAACCCTTATGTCCTAACCTTAGCACTAACCTTAATGTTTTAACCCTAGCACTAACTCTTATGTCCTTACCCTAGCACTAACTCTTATGTCCTAACTCTAGCACTAACCCTTATGTCCTAACCCTAGCACTAACCCTCATGTCCTAACCCAAGTACTAACTCTTATGGCCTAACCCTAGCACTAACCCCTAACCCTTACGACCTGACCCTAGCACGAACCCCTAACCCTTATTACCTGACCCTAGAAATAACCCTTATGACCTAACCCTAGCATTAGGGCGGCAGTGGCGCAGGAGGTAGAGCGGGTTGCCTAGTAATCGGAAGGTTGCTAGTTCGATTCCCGGCTCCTCCTAGCTAAGTGCCGAGGTGTCCCTGAGCAAGACACCTAACCCTAACTGCTCCCGGCGAGCTGGCTGTCGCCTTGCATGGCTGACCCGCCGTCGGAGTATGAATGGGTGTATGAATGGGTGAATGTGAGGCAATAGTTGTAAAGCGCTTTGGAGAGGTCATACTTCTGAGAAATGCGCTATATAAAATGCAGTCCATTTACCATTTACCATTTAACCCCTAACCTTTATGATCTAAGCCTAGCACTAATCCCTAACCCCTATGAGCTGACCCTAGCACTAACCCCAGACCAGAACTCAGGCAGGATGGAAGTTTACTGGACACAAGCCTGAACTGGTGATGTCTCAACTGTTACTAACTGTCACACTGATGTCAGCTAAAGGACTAAATATAAATGATACAGTACAGGTCTGAGCAGAACCCTGTGTTTTTTTACCCAAATGCAATCAATGAGTTATCTGTGTATTTTATGTGTTGTGTAGGTGTGTCTATCTATCTATCTATCTATCTATCTAACAGTTTGACTGTAAGCTGGCTGTAACCATGTTACTCTAAACAGTTTATCCATCGATCCAACAGTTTGGCTGCAAGCTGGCTGTAACCCTGTTTCTGTACTTCCTGGCTACTAACCATTACTGGATCCTGGTGGAGGGCGTTTACCTCCACAGCCTGATCTTCATGGCCTTCCTGTCGGACAGAAGTTACCTGTGTACTCTCAGCATCATCGGCTGGGGTAGTTCATCTATATAATACACTGTAGTTCATCAATATAAAACACTGTAATAGTTACATGTAGTTCATCTATATAATACACTGTATTACATGTAGTTCATCTATAATATAATACACTGTAGTTACATGTAGTTCATCTATATAATACACTCTAGTTACATGTAGTTCATATAATACACTGTAGTTACATGTAGTTCATATAATACACTGTAGTTACATGTAGTTCATCTATAATACACTGGTGTTACATGTAGTTCATCTATATAATACACTGTAGTTACATGTAGTTCATCTACAATACACTGGAGTTACATGTAGTTCATCTATATAATACACTGTAGTTACATGTAGTGCATCTATAATACACTGGAGTTACATGTAGTTCATCTATAATACACTGGAGTTACATGTAGTTCATCTATATAATACACTGTAGTACATGTAGTTCATCTATATAATACACTGTAGTTACATGTAGTTCATCTATAATACACTGTAGTTACATAATAATAATAATAATAATAAATTATATTTGTAACGCACTTTATATTTACTAAAAAATCTCAAAGTGCTACAACAGCAACCAAAAAAAAAAAAAAAAAAGAAAAAAAATAGGTTAAAAACAAGAGTTAAAAACAGTTGTTTTGAGCGAGCAGTTACAGATTAAAAGATTTTTTAAAAAGGTACGTTTTTAGGCCCTTTTTAAAGCAATCGATCGACTGTGGAACCCTCAGGTGTTCAGGGAGGGTGTTCCACAGTCGTGGAGCAGAGGAGCAGAAGGCTCGGTCTCCCAGTGTGCGGCTCTTAGTCCTTGGGGGGAGAAGTCTGTGGCTGTTGGTGGAGCGGAGTGAGCGTGCTGAGGTCTGGGGGGTGAGGAGTTCTTTAAGGTACTGGGGGGCGTTGCCATGGATGCACTGGAATGTGAGGAGGGAGACTTTGTAGTTGATCCGAGCGGAGATGGGTAGCCAGTGAAGTGAGTGAAGAATGGGTGTGATGTGCTCATATTTGCGTACTCTCAGCAGGATTCTGGCGGCGCTGTTTTGGATGTGTTGTAGTTTCTGTATGCTCTTGTTGGGAATCCCGCTGAGAAGTGCGTTGCAGTAATCGAGTCTGGAGGAGACAAAGGCGTGGAGTTCATCTATATAATACACTGTAGTTACATGTAGTTCATCTACAATACACTGCAGTTACATGTAGTTCATCTATAATACACTGTAGTTACATGTAGTTCATCTATAATACACTGTAGTTACATGTAGTTAATCTACAATACACTGGAGTTACATGTAGTTAATCTACAATACACTGGAGTTACATGTAGTTCATCTATATAATACACTGTAGTTACATGTAGTTCATCTATATAATGCACTGTAGTTACATATAGTTCATTTTTATAATGCACTGTAGTTACATGTAGTTAATCTATATAATACACTGTATTTACATGTAGTTAATCTATATAATAAACTATAAAATGTAGTTAATCTATAAAACTGTAGTTCTCTCTCACTCTCTCTCTCTCTGTCTCTCTCTCTCTCTCTCTCTCTCTCCAGGGTTACCAGCTGTCTTTGTCTCCATCTGGGTTAGTGCACGGGCCTCGCTGGCGGACACTCAGTCAGTAACTCCATGTGTGTGTTGTTTTTGTGATGTGTGCTGTCTTTATGTGTGTATTGTCTTTGTGTGTTCATGTTTGTTAATATGTCTTTATGTGTGTTGTGAAACATCTTGGATGCATCCCCGCTCAAAACGCTGGCATCTCATTGACTTTGTCATTGTTCGCTCCCAAGACCGTCGAGATGTGCTCAGCACGAGAGCAATGATCAGTGCGGATGAATGCTGGACTGACCACCGCCTCATACGCTCCATCATGTCTATCCATCTGATGCAGAAAAGAAGACATCAGAAAGGACAGACCCGACGAAGGCCTAACATCGAGCGACTGCGAGAAACCACCTACCAACAACAGTTGCAGGCAGCCATCAGTGCAGACTTGTTAGATCAGTATCCAGAGGATATTGAAAAGCATTGGGACGCCCTCTCTGAAACCATCATGAACTCCTGCAAAGCCATCCTCGGTCACAAAACGCGGAGGCATCAAGACTGGTATGATGAGAATGATACCGAAATCCAGCAGCTTATCAACACCAAGCGAAAAACTTTCATCACTGGCAAAATGCAACACAGTCTCACCCCAACTCGTCACATATTGAGGCCTGGTCACTGACCCATCTCGTCAACATTTGCAGCAGAAGGTACCCCCGTAGCGTCGCTCCTGGACGACTCGCGCCGCCCCATAGACCTGGGGGGTATTGCACAAAACTAGGATACATAAATCCAGGATAATTGAGTAAGCGCGGCTTGGACTATTCTGCTCGGCGGTATCCTGGCTTATTCGGTTGCACGATTGCCAAGCCAGGATAAATAGGCGCGGCTAAATCACGTCAGGTGAAGCTATAGTTGGGATAAGCGGCTTGAATAGACCTCGCGATCGCTCACAGAATCACCGATCGGAACATGGCGTTTCATACGTCACGGCCGTTGAACAGCTCCTTATTGGATACCCGACCCAAGCCCGACGGGACCCGAGGGGACCTGACGGTACCCGACGGGCCGGGTCGGGTTTGGACAGATATTTAGAAATGATGCTCGGGTTCGGGTCGGGCTCGGTGACGTCTGCGCGATTTGAAATGTGCAATTTAAAACAGCTTATTATGCATGGTAGCCAATGGGCTGTTTCACATGTTGCAAAGGTTCGATTGTGTGATTAAAATACATTTTATAAATAGGACATAAGCATGTTGCAACCCAGTCTCATATAAAAACGTACCCTGACTACGTTGGTCCAAAGTGCCACACGTAGAGGGGTTTTCCCATGGTGTCCAAGTCACGTGACTTTCAAGGTTCACGTGACTTTTTCAGATTGGGACTCCCTTGTGATGTCACTCCGTCTGACGGATCAAACCCTCGCCCACAACATGTCTGAGGTTGATTTGCTGATCAACACATTATTCCGTGGCAGCGGGAGAAACTAATGTTGACAAAGTGACGAGTTACGATCGGATGTTTGTCCGCTGTTTAATTTTGATGGTGTGTGGGCATCCGTCCTGTGGTTAGTTATTACTCCTGTATCAGAGCTATAGAGTAAACAACTCTATAAACAACTCTATGTTTACTCTATAGCTCTGATTCCTGCACCATGTTTCAATGACGTCAGGTTGCTAGGGGCTACGGCTGACAGACGCCACCTGTCCCATTGGGAGGACCTATCAGCCGGAAGTACTGTCCTTACTGTACTATTGTTTGTAATGTCATAAGTGTTGACAATAAAGTTTGTTAAAAAAACAACAACAACAACTATTATTGTCCCACACCACAATGTATATCCCACAATGTTAACTCCAAACAATTCACGTTTGTCCAATTCATGGACAAACAAAGCAGCTGGAAACACGTCTAAAAACACTTGAAATAAAATGTAGCCTATATTTATATGTTTACAACATCAATCTCCCTATAATATGAACAAAATATGATCAGGTTATACTTTCTCTCTTGAAAACGGGCAAAACGCTAACCCTAACCCTAACCCAGAAAATGAATTTAAAAAACTACAAACGTTCGGAAAATGCAATACAATGAAGTGTGCGGCGCCATGTTTTTCCGCCATGTTTTTTGTAGTTCTAAAGCCCTTTGCATACGACACAGGCCTACTTTCTTTCAAAAGCTCATATCTTGGTCAATTAAAAACAACTGTGTGTAAAAATGTAACTGCACACAGACATACATTCGCATTACCATATTATGTACTATCCTGTCAGCCCTGGGGAAGCGAACACAATGCTAAATGGTCATATTAAGTAATATGGAAATATTGATATGAAACATTAAATAGTTTAATGGGTAAATGGGGCCGTCTAAACTGCTCCAAATTGAAAAGCATGACTAAGGATAAGGTCACCATCAATATGTTGAACACATTTTGCCACTAAATATCCCTTAAAATATGCTTTAGTGATTTTATCCATCTTGGCTCTATATAGGCTGTGAGAAAGTACACATCAGTAAGTGCCTTGGCAGTGAGCAAGATAAAAATGAAACTTTGTCGTAGGATGACAATGAAGACATTGTTGGAACGGTCTTGAGCTGCAGAGTACAGATCTGCCACTGTGAACATTCTGGGTGGTTCCTGCTCCCCAGGAATGCCCTTTGAACCTTGAACCTAAGGCTCTTTTAAAGGCTTACAGAAAAGCAACACAATGTGATACAAACATGGGGAAAACATTTTTGGAAAGCTCTTGACTTCTTCTATCATGGCCTTTGTAGCCTTTGCCAAACCATCAGGGGGCGCTACTGGGTAAGTTCAAAACCAGATTTCACCCAATTAACAATAGTAAAAATGAAATCTGACCAAATAAATGTGCTCCCCGGTCCCTAAAACATATAATACACTTGCGAATTTCCTTGACACATTTTCACATAATAGGGAAAACGTTAACTAAACATTTTAGAACTACAAAAAACATGGCGGAAAAAACATGGCGCCGCACACTTCAGTGTATTGCATTTTCCGAACGTTTGTAGTTTTTTAAATTCATTTTCCGGGTTAGGGTTAGGGTTAGCGTTTTGCCCGTTTTCAAGAGAGAAAGTATAACCTGATCATATTTTGTTCATATTATAGGGAGATTGATGTTGTAAACATATAAATATAGGCTACATTTTATTTCAAGTGTTTTTAGACGTGTATCCAGCTGCTTTGTTTGTCCATGAATTGGACAAACGTGAATTGTTTGGAGTTAACATTGTGGGATATACATTGTGGTGTGGGACAATAATAGTTGTTGTTGTTGTTTTTTTAATAATAATAAACAAACTTTATTGTCAACACTTATGACATTACAAACAATAGTACAGTAAGGACAGTACTTCCGGCTGATAGGTCCTCCCAATGGGACAGGTGGCGTCTGTCAGCCGTAGCCCCTAGCAACCTGACGTCATTGAAACATGGTGCAGGAATCAGAGCTATAGAGTAAACATAGAGTTGTTTATAGAGTTGTTTACTCTATAGCTCTGATACAGGAGTAATAACTAACCACAGGACGGATGCCCACACACCATCAAAATTAAACAGCGGACAAACATCCGATCGTAACTCGTCACTTTGTCAACATTAGTTTCTCCCGCTGCCACGGAATAATGTGTTGATCAGCAAATCAACCTCAGACATGTTGTGGGCGAGGGTTTGATCCGTCAGACGGAGTGACATCACAAGGGAGTCCCAATCTGAAAAAGTCACGTGAACCTTGAAAGTCATGTGACTTGGACACCATGGGAAAACCCCTCTACGTGTGGCACTTTGGACCAACGTAGTCAGGGTACGTTTTTATATGAGACTGGGTTGCAACATGCTTATGTCCTATTTATAAAATGTATTTTAATCACACAATCGAACCTTTGCAACATGTGAAACAGCCCATTGGCTACCATGCATAATAAGCTGTTTTAAATTGCACATTTCAAATCGCGCAGACGTCACCGAGCCCGACCCGAACCCGAGCATCATTTCTAAATATCTGTCCAAACCCGACCCGGCCCGTCGGGTACCGTCAGGTCCCCTCGGGTCCCCTCGGGTCCCGTCGGGCTTGGGTCGGGTATCCAATAAGGAGCTGTTCAACGGCCGTGACGTATGAAACGCCATGTTCCGATCGGTGATTCTGTGAGCGATCGCGAGGTCTATTCAAGCCGCTTATCCCAACTATAGCTTCACCTGACGTGATTTAGCCGCGCCTATTTATCCTGGCTTGGCAATCGTGCAACCGAATAAGCCAGGATACCGCCGAGCAGAATAGTCCAAGCCGCGCTTACTCAATTATCCTGGATTTATGTATCCTAGTTTTGTGTAATACCCCCCAGGTCTATGGGGCGGCGCGAGTCGTCCAGGAGCGACGCTACGGGGGTACCTTCTGCTGCAAATGTTGACGACATGGGTCAGTGACCAGGCCTCAATATGTGACGAGTTGGGTGTGAGACTGGGTTGGCAAAATGACATCAACTGCAGGGATAAAAGAGAAGCCCATGCCAAAGCGAAAGCAGCTGTCCAATCTCAGGTTAGGACACTGAAGAACCAGTGGTGGACACAAAAAGCCCTGGAAATCCAACAGCTTGCCGACTCTGGAGACACCAGAGGCTTCTTTGAAGCCACAAGAGCGGTATATGGCCCTAGCCAACGTTGCCTGACCCCCCTTCACTCTAAAGATGGTCTCTCTCTGATGAAGGACAAGGAGGCAATAACACACAGATGGAAGGAGCATTATGAAGAGCTTCTAAACAGGGATACCACCCCTGAGTTTGAGGCCTTGGACCAACTCCCTCAACTGCCGATCATTGAGAGTATGGAAGAACCACCCAGTTTGGAGGAGGTACAGGATGCTATCAGGACAATGAAAAACAACAAGGCCCCTGGGCGAGATGGCATCCCAGCTGAGGTCCTGAAAGAAGGTGGGCCTGTGCTCCTTGAACATATCCATACCCTGCTTCTCAAAATATGGGATAAAGAGGAAATACCTGCACAGATGAGGGATGCCTTAGTTATCTCCCTCTATAAGAAGGGTGACAAGGCAGACTGTGGAAACTATCGGGGCATTTCCCTCCTTTCCACCATAGGGAAGGCATTAGCTAGGGTGCTGGCCAACAGACTCACCCCCCTGTCAGAAAGCACTCTTCCTGAGTCTCAGAGCGGATTCCGTCCTAACAGAGGCACTACAGATATGATCTTTGTTGCTCGTCAGTTGCAAGAAAAGTGCCGGGAACAGAATCAACCTCTATACATGGCCTTCATAGACCTTACCAAAGCCTTTGACTCAGTCAACCGTCAGGCCCTCTGGCTGGTCCTGGCAAAAATTGGCTGCCCTGGAAAATACATCAGAGTGTTGCGGCTGCTGCATGACAATATGTCTGCAACTGTATTGTCAGGCTCTGGGGATGAAACGGAACCCTTTCGGGTTGACACAGGAGTTAAGCAGGGATGTGTTATCGCACCTTCACTGTTCTCCATCTTCATTGCCGGCATTCTCCATCTTACAGGGAACCAGCTGCCACAGGGAGTCAAAATTATGTACAGGACTGATGGGCTTCTAAACATCAACAGGTTCAGGGCTAAAGGTCAAACCACCACTGAATCTGTCACAGAGCTGCAGTATGCAGACGACAATGCAATTGTAGCCCTCTCAGAAGAGGACCTACAGAGCACCCTGACTGCCTTCGCGAAAGCGTACAAACAGCTTGGTCTGGCCATAAACATCAAAAAGACTCAAATCCTCCATCAGCCATCACCTAACAGCAATACTCCCCCAAACATCTCCATTGAAAACACCAGGTTGGAAAATGTGGACCACTTCCCATACCTAGGTAGCCTTCTGTCATCTAAAGCCACCATTGATGAAGAGGTACACCATCGCCTTAGCTGTGCCAGCGGGGCATACTCGAAACTGAAGAAAAGGGTCTTTGAGAACCGCGATCTCCAGTCGAAGACCAAAATCCTGGTCTATAAAGCAGTACTGCTCCCCACTCTCCTGTATGGGTCAGAAGCCTGGACCACATACAGTAGGCACTTGAAAGCGCTTGAGGCCTTCCATCAGAGGTACCTCAGGAGAATCCTTAGGATAACCTGGGAGGATCGACGGACAAACACCAGTGTCCTGGAGGAGGCTGGCGTCTCTACCATCACCGCCATCATCGCCCAATTCCAGCTCAGATGGACTGGCCATGTGATCCGGATGCCTGACTCCCGCCTCCCCAAACAAGTCCTCTACTCACAGCTTGTCCAAGGAAAACGCGCCCCAGGAGGCCAAAAGAGAAGGTACAAAGATAACATCAAAGACAACCTCAAGAAGTGCCACATATGCCTTAAGACCTGGGAGGCTACAGCAAGGAACAGGGCTGCCTGGAGGCAAGCTGTCCAAGATGGGGCTGCACAGTACAACAACGATCTCCACAGTGCTGCAGAGCAGAAGCGCAGACGAAGAAAAGAGACCACCTCCACTAAGAAGGTTCCACCAAAACCCACACTCACCATTGATCATCCATGCCCACATTGCACCAAAGTATGTGGGTCCAGGATTGGCCTCTTTGCCCATCTGAAGACCCATAAGGACCAAGAAGGAGGACAGACATACTCGACCACGAGTGTCCGCCGATGATGATGTGTGTTGTGTTCATATATGTATGTTGTGTGCGCGCATGCGTGTGTGTGTGTGTGTGTGTGTACGCATGTTTGTGCGTTCACATGTTTATGTGTGTGTGTGTTGTGTTCATAATTGAGTGGTAAACATAAACACTGAATTTGATCTTCTGTTGCAGATGCTGGGACATCAGTGCAGGAAATCTGAAATGGATTTATCAGGTTCCTATCTTGGCTGCCATTATAGTATGTAGACCACATCATTATATTACATGCCCCATATCATTATAGTATGTAGACCACATCATTATATTACATGCCCCATATCATTATAGTATGTAGACCACATCATTATATCACGTGCCCCATACCATTATAGTATGTAGACCACATCATTATATTACATGCCCCATATCATTATAGTATGTAGACCACATCATTATATTACATGCCCCATATCATTATAGTATGTAGACCACATCATTATATCACGTGCCCCATACCATTATAGTATGTAGACCACATCATTATATTACGTGCCATTCATTTTTGCGAAATAAACCCCAATAGGATGATGCAGGACCCGGACGTGAACATCCTGTTTATTACACGGCTTAATAAAGAAATCAATAATTTGACACAAAATATAACAACAAAAATTATTTCATTGATTTCAAAATGTTTTTATTGCTTCCGCTAAAAACAAATATTCAAAAATAACAGACCGTAGAATGCCGAAATTGCCCAATCTGAATCTAGTATTCAACAATGCCGTGTAATAAATCATTATCGTAAGGTAAACCATATCATTATAGTAGGTAAACCACATCATTATAGTACACTATATCATTATAGTAGTTACACCATATCATTATAGTAGTGTCATTATATCTTTATAGTAGGTACACCATATCATTATAGTAGGTACACCTTATCATTATAGTACACCATATCGTTATAGTAGGTACACCGTATCATTATAGTGGGTACACCATATCATGGTGGGTGTTGGTTTAATTTAGCCTCCGTCCTGCAGGTCAACTTCTTTCTCTTTCTCAACATCATCCGAGTCCTGGCCGCCAAACTGTGGGAAACAAATACAGGAAAATTAGACCCACGGCAGCAGTACAGGTAACCCAGTAGTAGTACAGGTAAAGTACAGGTAACCTACAGGTAACCTATGGGTAACCAAGTAGTACAGGTAATCTAGCAGTAGTACAGGCAACCTAAAGGTAACCCAGTAGTAGTTACAAGTAACCCAGTAGTGGTTACAGGTGACCTAGTAGTAGTACATGTATCCTAGTAGTACAGGTAAAACAGTGTTCCTAGTGTTCCTAGTGTTAAGTGTTCGTTCATCGTGTTTAGAGTTCACTACCTAGTGTTCCTCTGGTTCCAGGAAGTTGCTGAAATCCACACTCGTCCTGATGCCTCTGTTTGGAGTTCACTACATGCTCTTCATGGCTCTTCCCTACACTGACGTCTCTGGCCTCCTTTGGCAGGTCCAGATGCACTACGAGATGTTCTTCAACTCCTTTCAGGTCATACATATCACACACACACACACACACACACACACACACATATACACACAATATATACTGTATATATATATACAGTATATATATATATATATATATATATATATATATATATATATTAGGGCTGGGACTTTAACGCTTTCATTAAGATTAATTAATGACACCATATTTAACGCGTTATTTAAAAAAATGGACGCATTTTAATCGCACTTATTTTTGCACCGCGGAACGTTTCTCACTGGATGAGTTTCAGGCGGACCCATTATACTGGAGCACCGTTCATGAGTTCAGACAACAACCACAGTGAACATGAACGAAGTAGCTGATGAGACCGCTTTGGTTGGCCCCGTGGATGGGAAATTTCCGTCGGCCGGAGTGTTACAATCGCGCGCGCCCCCCCCCACGTTGGCCGTAGGTCCGCGGTGTGTTACTATTGCGCGCACCCCCCCCCCCCCCGCCGGTGGTAGGTCCGGGGTGTGTTGTTATTATCGTGCGCCCGTCGGCCGTAGGTCCAAGGCGCGCGAGAAACCTGGGGCCTCATGTACGAAGGTTGCGTACGCACAAAAACGTGGCGTATGCAAAAAAACGTGGCGTTCCACGCTCACGTTCAGATGTATGAAACGTGAAATGACCGTGGAAATGTGCGGTGCCTCACGTCAACTTCATAGCTGGCGTACGCACGTTTCTACAGCTATTGTTCCTTTGGCGACACTTAGAGGTGACGCTGGGAAACTGTTAATAATGTCAAAAACAATTAGTCATCAGAGTGATGTGCACGTCAGAGACACACTTATGAACAATTAACACACCCACCGTGTTTGCAATTATACGGGTGGATATAAACGCATGCGCAATGTGATGAAGAAAATGGTATTACCGATGGCAGCGTTAGCGTTGTTAGAGGACCTTGCAAATGGTGCAATCCGACGTGTGCGAGTAATTAGGGAACGCGAGGATTTACTTGCAAACGATGACAATTGGCTCATAAGCCGATTTCGAATGTGCGACAAAGTATGCGGGAGTTATTAGCGTTACGGAATTTGCTCAAAAACAGCGCCACCTAGTGGTCTTCCAAGTGTGCGGCATGAAAGTGACGCATAGAATATATTCCTCCGCTTCACCTCCACCTTCAGATCCAACCACTTCTTCTTCACCTGTGTGTGTGCGCTGCTCGGACCCCACGGCATGTACAGCCTCACACACACGCTCCCACTCATTTCCTTCCTCTTCATATTGGTCCCTGCTGACAGGGGACCAGAGAGAATCTCCCTCCGCGGCTCCACGTCATTCACCACAATCTCCAACTCGGACTCTGTGAAATGTCTTTTCTTTCCTTTGTTCATGCTTGTGTTACACCCATAGAGTGCAAGTTGATTCAAGGGTTGGCATATTTTAGAAAATATGTTATTCTGAAGGAATAAATTAAACAAAAAGACAAGTGAATCGGCTGGTCTTCAGTGGCTTTACTGGTCCCGGTTAACTGCCGACTGAAGAACGCAGCGCAGCCCACAGTTTATATAGCCGCGGGTGGTCTCGTGCCTTTAATACTTAATAATAACAATAATAATAATAATAATAATAATAATGCTTAAAATTGAATGGGGGGTGTCTGTAAAAATGCCAAATAAAGTCCATACATATAAAATAACACATAAGTGGCAATAATATATAAATAATAATATATAAATATCCTCTGTGCCACACTTGCTTGTTTTATCTGATCGGATAAAGAGGTGAATCTCAGGTCCAGGGCCTATTTACATAGATTTGCATATTTAAATGGGGCGTGGACAGGGAGGAGTTTGCCAAATCTGCACGTGCGCTCAGTTCCACGTTGATCGGTATGTACAAAAGAAACGCTCTTGGATCCATGCGTACGCACACTTTGATACATCTGAATTTATTTGTGCGTACGACAGTTTCTGGGTTTTGGCGTATGCCAAGTTTCAGTAGGAAATCCACGCAAGTCATTGTACATGAGGCCCCTGGGGCCTCATGTACGAAGGTTGCGTACGCACAAAAACGTGGCGTACGCAAAAAAAAAAAGGCGTTCCACGCTCACGTTCAGATGTATGAAACGTGAAATGACCGTGGAAATGTGCGGTGCCTCACGTCAACTTCATGGCTGGCGTACGCACGTTTCTACAGCTATTGTTCCTTTGGCGACACTTATAGGTGACGCTGGGAAACTGTTAATAATGTCAAAAACAATTAGTCATCAGTGATGTGCACGTCAGAGACACACTTATGAACAATTAACATACCCACCGTGTTTGCAATTATACGGGTGGATATAAAAGCATGCGCAATGTGATGAAGAAAACGGTATTACCGATGGCAGTGTTAGCGTTGTTAGACCTTGCAAATGGTGCAATCCGACGTGAGCGAGTATTTAGGGAACGCGAGGATTTACTTGCAAACAATGACAATTGGCTCATAAGCCGATTTCGAATGTGCGACAAAGTATGCGGGAGTTATTAGCGTTACGGAATTTGCTCAAAAACAGCGCCACCTAGTGGTCTTCCAAGTGTGCGGCATCATATTGATCCCTGCTGACAGGGGACCAGAGAGAATCTCCCTCCGCGGCTCCACGTCATTCACCACAATCTCCAACTCGGACTCTGTGAAATGTCTTTTCTTTCCTTTGTTCATGCTTGTGTTACACCCATAGAGTGCAAGCTGAATCAAGGGTTGGCATATTTTAGAAAAGATGTTATTCTGAAAGAATCAATTAAACAAAAAGACAAGTGAATCGGCTGGTCTTCAGTGGCTTTACTGGTCCCGGTTAACTGCCACTGAAGAACGCAGCGCAGCCCACCGTTTATATAGCCGCGGGATGGTCTCGTGCCTTTAATAATAATAATAATAATGCTTAAAATTGAATGGGGGGTGTCTGTAAAAATGCCAAATAAAGTCCATACATATAAAATAACACATTTAAGTAAGTGGCAATAATATATAAATATCCTCTGTGCCACACTTGCTTGTTTTATCTGATCGGATAGAGGTGAATCTCAGGTCCTGGGCATATTTACATAGATTTGCATATTTAAATGAGGGCGTGGACAGGGAGGAGTTTGTCACATCTGAACGTGCGCTCAGTTCCACGTTGATCTGGATGTATATAGAAACGCGCTTGGATCCATGCGTACGCACACTTTGATACATCAGAATTTATTTGTGCGTACGACAGTTTCTGGGTTTTGGCCTACGCCAAGTTTCAGTAGGAAATCCACGCAAGTCTTCGTACATGAGGCCCCAGCTGTTGGTAAATCAACAAAGTCTGTTATGGCCTCTAATAGTCAGGGTTTCCAATGTTCTGAATGTCATTTAAAGTATTGTGTTTTACTTAAAAAAACAAAGTATTATAGTTTACAGAAGGTCTATCTACCTATAGGCTACCTGAATTTCTGAAATGTACTATATTTCTAAATATGCTATTCAGTGGCGGTTCTAGGGGGGGGGGCAGCGGGGTCCAGTGCCCCCGTAACTCTGAGTCCGGACCCCCCTGTGGCCCCCCCAAACGAGGAGTCTGCATCAATAATAAAATGACGGTGTGCCCCTCTAGCACAAAAGCCGGCCCCAACCTGGCCCCCCCATTAAAACTGGTCTAGAACCGCCACTGATGCTATTGCTACACTTAATGGCAAAAATTGCACTGGTCTGTTGGACAAAAATAAACAATATTTTTGTTGCTTAAGCTTATGTATTCAGTCATTATTCAATGGTAGGCCTATACTAAAAATCCATGTGAAAAAAATTACTTCTCACTGTTCTCAGGTCAAATATTTATATGCGATTAAAAATGCGATTAATTTCGATTAATTAATTACAAAGCCTCTAATTAATTCGATACATTTTTTTAATCGAGTCCCGGCCCTAATATATATATATATATATATATATATATATATATATAGAATGTGCTTAATGTATACGTACAATATCATTTTGTAATTATACAAATCTTATTAATAAATTAACACATCTTACCCACATACCCTATGTGTGTGTGTGTGTGTGTGTGTGTGTTTGTGTGTGTTTGTGCGTGTGTGTATGTGTGTATTTTGCAGGGATTTGTTGTGGCTTTCATCTACTGTTTCTGCAATGGAGAGGTAATCTGATCTAATCGAATCTACCAATCTGATATCTAATCTGATATCTAATCTAATCTGATATCTAATCTGATCTGGGGCCGTATTCACAAAGCATTTTATCATTTTATATGGTAAAACATAGCGCGCTAAAACATTTTACGTAGGAGTTTTTTCTTAAAAGTTATTCACAAAGCCGCTGAGACCTACTCATACTCAGGATAAATCACTAAGAGTGAACTAAGAGTGACACGCCGTTGCTATGGATATCGATTCTCATGCACGAGTTTAGAAGCGGTCAGTACGGTGATTGGTTGTTCAGAGCAGGCGGTCTCTGTGAAACTCATCCGCAACATCCCACAAAGGAGCCCACTAAATCACCGAAAAACAAGGAAATAGCCTAGGCTAGAAATTAATTCCTATCAAATAGTTATGGACAGTGCAGTTAGCAGAATACACGCATGATGACAAGTTTGTGCAGACCACGATAATGACGTTGTAGCCTATATGCACGTTAAAGAGAGAGAGAAAAAGCAAGCAATAAAAATACGTAAATTGCATTAAATCAAGGAGGCAATTAAAAGCACCCTGCAAACTATTATCCAAAGAGCATATCTCCACTATTCAACACTTTAAATAACAGCCCATACCGGTTGTGGAGAATAGCGCATACAGTGATCACTGTACTTGCCCTCTCTGGGCTGAGGCATATTTCGCCGTGCAGGACATGAAATCGACGTTTCATCTGCCCAATTCCTCTCTCCACATGATTTGTATTTTTGTGTGCTTTAACATATATGAAGGAAAACAGTAAACAATAATAAATATGGATTCAACAAATAAAAGGCGACAAAGAGCTAATACGATGCTTTTTACGCATAGGACTAAGCGTAATCTGCGTAATCACTTACATGTTATACTTTAACTGTGCTCCCGGTTGTGGATTGAGATAGGGTGTCAAGAGCCACGTCTTGCCTCAGACCGCTCTCCATTAAAATACGCAAATCATGGGTAGACCCAGGCCACTTCGCAACAACATCAAGAATGAATGAGAATAAAAGTTGCATCAAAAACAATCTGCGTGTTGATGGAATGTACTTTCTTTCTATTGACGAACACGTCCTCATCTTTTGATGGCACAATTATTTTTATGTGCGTCCCATCAATAGCACCGACCACACCGAGCATACCTGCAATTGCCATGAAGTTGGCTTTGGTCCTGTGTAGTTGTTGATTGTCCAAAGGAAACCGGATAAACTGTTGGATGATATTAATGGTATTATTATTATGGTACAACTTTGAACTGAGCTCTGTCAGGCTCTCGTCCAGAATGTGCAATGCTGTTTACGCGACAAGGAATGAACGTGCCGGGGGTTGAATTGTGGGTAAAACAGGGCGGGAATGTGTTAATGCGTTAAAAAAAATATTGCCGTTAATTCCAGAAATTAATCATCTTGCGTTAACGCGTTAATTTTGACAGCCCTAGTATTTTTTATTCTATTTTTATTATTTAATTATTATTGTATTGTGTTGTGTTGGTGTTATGGACCTTTCACGAGATTTTATACCCTCACGATTTAGCCTATATCTCTTGAACAATTCACAGTCTTCCATTGTCTCCAAAACATTTCGTCTCGCAGCCATTTTCCGATTCTTTGTGAATAGGTCTTACTGAGTTAGGAGTCCTCTCGAGGACTTTTAAGCTCTCCTAGACTTAGGTGCTACTTTTAGGCCTAAAATACTTTGTGAATTGCTCTTAGTGAAAAAAATTAGGAGTCCTAAATTTAAGACTGACACGCCCATTATTTTTAGGAGTTTCTCCTAAATTCGCCAGTTAGGAGCTACTTTTAGCCCTAAGATCCTTTGTGAATACGGCCCCTGATATCTAATATGATTTGATATCTGATTTAATCTGATATCTAATCTGGTGTTAAAGAAGGCTTGGCTAACTCGTTCCCCTCCTATCAGGTGCAGGCGGAGGTAAAGAAGGCGTGGCTAAGGCGGAGCTTAGTTTCTGACCTCAGACAGAAGTCCAGGATGACCAGCAGTGGGGGTGGAGTAAGTGGTTACTATGGCAACATGACCACCAATAACAGCGTCAGCTTTTCTGCCGTTACCTCGAGGGGCGGAGTCATGCCAGCTGCACCGCCTTTCATGCACCCAATCAGAAGCTGCCCTCTGGGCTACGCTTCCAGTGACCTCATGGAGACCAGTGACGCTCTCCAGACTCCCAGCTCTCCAGGAACAGGCTCTGGACCGAGGGGTTCAGGTTGGAGTGATGGGGGCCTGGGAGAGAACCAGGAAGGACACCTGGAGGACCAGGAGACAATGCTGTGAATGATTCGACTGGAACCCCAACCCTGTACAGCCAAACAATGATGACTGGACACTTCAATGTTATTTAGAATGCATGCGTGGGTTTCATGTCGAGTTAAGTGATTAAACTTGAATTTTAAAACACCTCAATCTCTTAGCCCTTGTTAAGTGTCTAAAGCCAAGAACACAGCAACAGTTCCTACTCTGACAGCTCGGTAGCCTGGCTCCGCCCACCTACGTACTTCCGCTCAAATTTCATTTCACTTCAGTACTAATGCTGCGTTCGACGGCAATGGGATGTGGGACTTATCCTACCTGAAGTCTACTAGCTCCTACTTCAAAGCGTTCCAGGTAATTGAAGTGGAATGTAAACAGAAAACATGGACGACCGCAGTCTCTTTAGAGGAATTATTACAATTGTATCAATAACACATTGATTAACATATTGTCCAGCACTGGGTAACGATATATGGCGGTGTTGGAGATGTTCTGGCGCCGTATGAAAGCTTGCCATATCGCTAAGGTATATTTACATATCTTCATGCTAACAGAATAACGACATAATTTCACGCCATAATATGAAAAACAAGTTGTGTTAAAATTGCAGTGTCTTAAACAACCCTACACTCAGAAAAGTAAAGTTTATAGCCTATTCGTTCTCACGTGTGATTCCATGGGCGCCGCCATTTTGCTCCGACGTAATTGTGGCGAAGTCGGGGAGGTCGAGCTCCCCCGACTTCGCCAGTTGAAGGTTCCACTTCGACAGGCATTCCAGTGCACTTTTCTTAGTTGGAGGTCGGATAAGTCCCACATCCCATATGCCGTCGAATGCAGCATAAGGTCTGGCGATGCTACTATGTTAGAACGATTTCTTTTCCCCTAAATCTGCGGTCCAATCAGCGAACAGGAGGCGCGGCCTGAGAACAGTGACGTAGAGGTCGTGCGCGAATTTCAGTGATTGAGCGTAAGTACGGAGGCGGGCGGAACCAGGGCCGTGTTCCGATATCTGTGAGTACACTAACTTCCGTGAGTACACTTCAACATAGTACACTATCCGTACTCAATAGGTACGCAGAGCTTCAGATGTTAGTGCTGTTACTCTGTGGCGCACTTAACGGAAATGACATCAGCTGCGCGGCCGCGTCACCCGCCAAACACGTGAATTCATTAGACGTTCTCTGAGCCTGGCTCCGCCTCTTCCGCTACGTAGCTAAAGATGGCTGCCGTTGAGTACGCATAGTCAGAGAATGTCTAATAAGGAGAGAAGTTCCACTCTCGGTTTACTTCCTGGTTCTGAACTGTTGCAGTTCCCCTCTGGTTCCATGTGAGGGCGCTCACATGGTGAGTGCAGAATGAATGGCGGTCTATGGAGCTATACCCCTCAAACTCCACTTTTCTCAGGATATAATTTTTTGTCTAGTAATTTGAATGTTGCTTTCGAAAGGGGATGCAAAGAAATTACACATTGCTGGGTGTTAGATTTTTTAGAGTCACTTATTTGCTTTAAAAAAGTATTTTAAAATGTCAATGACGTCATACTCATCTTACGACCAGAGATACTGCTTTACGGCAAGCCTCTCCCTTTCCCTCAAGGCATCAATAACACAGCAGTACATACATAACGATACGCAGATAAAAGTGCCAGCAACCAAAAGAAGTTGCTGTGTTAAAAAAAAAAAGAACTTGGGCGAAATTGTCCACCATAACGTTCTGGTCCCGCTTCGGATGCCAAGATGCCATCAAGCAGATCTCTGGTCGTAATCAGTCCTTCACTGACCAATCAGCGTTCATTAGCAGAATGCTAGCGTGTTATGGGCAATAACAACACGTCCTGTAAGAAATCGAAAGGACATAAGTTCTCGTTCATTCAACTTTCGATCTATAACCTATGTTGAACTTGTAAGAACTACAATCAAATCGGAGTTTTTTCAATGAGAATCAGGTGAAAGAGACACATTTAGCCGTGTAGCTCCATCTGCTCCCATTCATTCTGCACTCACAGGCGATCGCCCCCAGTGGAGCTCTGGTGGAACTGCAACCAGAATTCGGTACAATGGGACTTAATAGGGAGTGGACAGGCTCTCCGTAGACGGGCTCTGGCATAGTGTACCCCGTAGCACACTCAGCATTTTGGCCGTTTTGAGTACACATACGGGTCCTTTCAAGTACACTTCTTTTGCCGCGATCATAATCGGAACACCCTACGTACTCAAACTAAGTATACTAATGCTGCGTTCGACGGCAATGGGATGTGGGACTTATCCTACCTGAAGTCTACTAGCTCCTACTTCAAAGCGTTCCAGGTAATTGAAGTGGAATGTAAACAGAAAACATGGACGACCGCAGTCTCTTTAGAGGAATTATTACAATTGTATCAATAACACATTGATTAACATATTGTCCAGCACTGGGTAACGATATATGGCGGTGTTGGAGATGTTCTGGCGCCGTATGAAAGCTTGCCATATCGCTAAGGTATATTTACATATCTTCATGCTAACAGAATAACGACATAATTTCACGCCATAATATGAAAAACAAGTTGTGTTAAAATTGCAGTGTCTAAAACAACCCTACACTCAGAAAAGTAAAGTTTATAGCCTATTCGTTCTCACAACGTGTGATTCCATGGGCGCCGCCATTTTGCTCCGACGTAATTGTGGCAAAGTCGGGGGAGGTCGAGCTCCCCGACTTCGCCAGTTGAAGGTTCCACTTCGACAGGCATTCCAGTGCACTTTTCTTAGTTGGAGGTAGGATAAGTCCCACATCCCATATGCCGTCGAATGCAGCATAAGTACGGGTAGTACGGCTATCGGAACACGGCCCAGGCTAATGCTAATGCTCACTGCATCTGCCGTTTGTATACTGCGCGCAACGTGGTTTCTGGCGCATGAAATACGTCACGACCAAACGTTAGCGATTGGTTAAGGCAGATCCAGAGTGGCACTGGGCAGAGCCAATAGGTTTTAAACTTCAACAGCACCCGCCTTCAAGTGAGACATCGTTTGTCTCTACAGCATTGCTAGACCTTTAGTATGAATGAAATGAGTACCAAGGTCTAGTTAGGACTAGGCTAACAGCTCGGCATTGTTATGCTTAAAATTGACACCAAATGATGTTGAGTTGCCATGTACCTTGGCCTGCCACCAGGTGGTGCCCTCAGCTCTTTTAGCATTATGTGGACCCTACACTGATTCATCGCATTATTACACTGAACATTATCCTACATTAAAGAAGGGTTTGAAGACTACCACCATTCGTAGAGGATTCAGAAGTGTTGCTAAGTAGGGTTGTATGGGGTGAGAACACATTGGATAATTAAAAGCCTGGTAATACATTCCTTTCATTCATTCATTTTAATTTAGATGTATTTTGAACAACCATGATGGGTTTCCTTGGATAGTTTAATTTAGTTGTGTCACACATGTCTAAATACATTTTAAAGATCCAATCATTTTTATTTACTGAGCTTATAGGACATGTTTGCCTTCTCCACATTATACCTAGTAGGCTAATACTAATATTATAATATTGTATCAATAATAATATTATACTAATACTATTAGTATTAGTATAATACTAATATTATTCGTATACTATTAGTATTAATAAAATAGTATAATATTAGTATTAATACAATAGTATAATATTATATTAGTAGTAGTATAGTATTAGTAGTATTAGTATGTTATGTAATATGGTATATGATAACATGTTGCTGCCTCCATTCTAAAGATTCTGTTTCTATAAATATTCTAAACATTACGGTAATGCTTGTGGATGGTGGTTTAGGTTTATGGTTCATGTCTTTGTGACATGACACGTCGTTGTGGACTACAACATGATGAGACGAGAGGCTTCTGCTGACTCAGAAGTGTGTTATCAAATAATGGTGCAACTCGACTGTTGCCACCTATGGTTGCCAAGCCCACTTGCCAGGCACCGACAACAATAACCTCGGCACCACCTCACTTGTGCACATCAGTGAAAATGAAAGACAACCTTGTACAACCCATTTGAAATAATTTCCTGTCAAGAGTGTTTCAATGCAAATGTATACAAGATGAGAAATACAAAATGTATGTGCTCATCTTCCAACAGTCTGATTTTCAAACTGCAGACACTTAGTCTGATTTTTAACACTTCGACACTGTTTATTTTGTGGGGACTTCACTCACTTTCACCATGACAGAGTGCCGACATGTTGAAAATCAGTGTCACCAGTTTGAAAATCGAGAAGTGCCGAGACACTTAGTCTGATTTTCAAACTGCAGACACTTAGTCTGATTTTCAACATGTCGGCACTTTTTTTTTTACTTTGACTTTTTTCATAAAGCTGCTCTGCTTCTTACGACACCCAGAATTAGGTTGTATGCAAGTGATTTAACACCTAGTCCTTCATAAACATGCGGTGTGATCATGGAGAGAGGCGACCATCATTCGGCCGCACCCCAAACCAGTATCAAATGTCTTTACTCGCCGGAACCTGTTGGGGTCGGTTATCCTTGCACAATTGTATAGCCCAGGCACTATGTTATCATCACATCTAGGGGGGATTCTGACTTAGAGGTGTTTAGTCATAAGTCCACAAATGGTAGCTTCGCCTAATTGGCTCCTCAGCCAAGCATATACACCAAATGTCTGAACCTGCAGTTCCTCTCATACTGAGCAAGATTACTATTGCAACAACACGTCACCAGTAGGGTTAAATTAACCTGTCCCAACCTGTAAACCCAGCTCACGTTCCCTATTAGTGGGTGATCCAACGATTGGTGAATTGTGCTTCACAATGATAGGAAGACCCGACAATGTGGAAGGATCAAAAAGCGACGTTGCTATGAATGCTTGGCTGCCACAAGCCAGTTATCACTGTGGTAACTTTTCTGACACCTCCTGCTTAAAACCCAAAACATCAGAAGGATTGTGAAGCTGCGCTTTCACGGTCTGTACTCATACTGAAAATCAAGATCAAGCAAGCTTTTGCCCTTCTGCTCCACAGGAGATTACTGTTTGACAGGTGTACTGCCCGAGTCAAACTGTCCCCCCCACCTGTCACTGTCCCCGGGACGGGTTTCTTTGTCCCTGGCAAAGCCTCTATCCATATCATCCGTTAGATCTGGTTTGATAGGGAAGTGGGATGGGCGCTCCACTACAGGGCAAGTTTAGTACCTCTTTTGATGCGTTACCATAGCTTTTGTTTAGGATATTCGGATATATTCGGATACTGGTTTCAACTTAGTTGTGCGAACTTAGTTGTGCGAGCCAATGTTTTTTTTAATTGTTTTATTTGTATTTTATTGATTTCTTTTAACCTGAGGAGCTTCCAAAAAAGCCACCACCCTAGTAGGGAGAGTAGGGAGGCTACCAGGGTAACCTAGGGCCCTTAATCGATTACCTACTATGCACTGAGACTACACATTTGCTGGTCAAGGGAATTAACTTTCACTGGTACATTGGTTTCATCAAATTTCAACAAGACATACTAGCAAACATCCAGATGGTATACCCCCACAGCCAAACCATCGCACATCTGATACAATCAAAAGTTCCTGGCTATACTGCCCAATCCGAAGATGGACAAAATAGAGGTGATGGGAGGAAGGGGGGCTCTGGGTGTTCGAGTCTTGGATTCACCGGAGTAAATTCAGTCCATCAACCGTTTACTACTGTACAATGAGGCTCCATCAATCCTGGTTAGAGAAGGGCCAACCTTCTCTGGTGTATTTATTTTACCCCATTTTCTTCCGGACATACAAGCAGCCATCTAGATAGTACTTGCCCTTCCCTATCGGAATCTCCTGACCCATTCTCATCAGGGAGATCCTATCATGAGCGGTCATCCTCTAACTGTTTTGTTGAATGCCTGAAAGACATCAACTGACTTTAGTATCGTGATTTTGGAACATCGCTTTGCAAACCGTAATCTTTCCTTTCTCTTCAAGCCCAATATCTCCAAGACCCGGAAGTTAGACCTCAGCCACTTTCAACTTGAACCCACGACAAAGCCATGGGACAAGCATTTCCGTAACCAAGGGGAATTCCAACCCCATAGGCCTCAGAAAAGGTCCCATCAAAAAGAACGGTTACATGCACAATCATTAGAGTAGTACCTTTCACAAAAATCAGATCTGGAACACCCAATTTGCCTTCTACCTTGATGTGCCGTTCCCGCATCACCTTTCATTTCTTCTATTCGCCCTCCTCGGCCAAAAGAGCACAGAGCCGATTGTGTCTGTTCATCCTATTCAGCTTTGTTTCCATGCAGCCTCCTAGGATATGCAATGCTGTCTCAGGTAGCTTCCCACATGCCCTACAGGGAGGGATCTGACCATGAGGCCCCCTGTGATGGAACACGAGTGTTGGGAGCACATTAGCCCTCATCTGCAGGGCGCGGATGAAGTGTGCCTCCTTCCACTGAGTCCGTCCCTTCACTGGAAGCCAACTGTTGCTCCCCTTGTCTTTCTTGAAGAGCTCCACACCGAATCTTTGGGGTCTATTCCTAGACCACAAATCGAACTCTGTATCTCTCCAGCTTTTGGGATGGGTAAAGGTATCGCAGGCCCTGATCTGGCAGTGCAGATGCACGTGGAAGTAGGCCCACTCCACAC
Source organism: Merluccius polli (assembly GCA_030340625.1). Taxonomy (NCBI): domain Eukaryota; kingdom Metazoa; phylum Chordata; class Actinopteri; order Gadiformes; family Merlucciidae; genus Merluccius; species Merluccius polli. Next base: position 103,022 of record JAOPHQ010006540.1, read on the forward strand.
TCCTTCGAGACGTTACAAGCGTTCCGCCAACTGGCAACGCGTCCCAGCACTGCACTATATTCTGGGACAGACGGTCTGGCTATCCACTCGGGATCTTCTGCTCAGAGTCCAGTCCAGGAAGTCCCTGGTTCATTGGTCCCTTCCCCATATCCAAGGTCATCCACCCTGTGACAGTTTGTCTAAATCTTCCTCCCTCCATGTGGATCCACCCGACATTCCACTTCTCCAAGGTCAAGCCAGTTAGGACGAGCTCTCTTCATCCTCCTGCCAGACCCCCGCCTCACCCCCAGCTCATTGATGTAGCACCTGCCTACACAGTCAATCGCCTTCTCCATCTCTGCGACGTAGCAGGGGTCTTGTTGGTTTACTTCCAAGCTTTCCCACGTTATCCTGTTTGTTATTCTTCGGTTACGAACTCTACGTGTCTGATTTCCCTGCCTGTGTACGACCAACCCTGCCCGTTTACCTCGATTCTGGATTACCTGCCTGCCCTTCGTCAGAATTGTTTGCCTGCCTGCCCACACACACTGGCGCTTCAAAGCAATGTGTCCCTGGAGGTGCACTTCATTGGAATGCACCATCACCACCACCCGTCATCTGAACTGACTTCCAGACCTCCGCCGACCGACCGACACCTGGACTACGTCCCAAAAAGGGCAGAGGAGGTGAACCCCATCTCAGACACCAACCTAGCCATTCTTCCCCATACAAACTTCTTCCAAGACAGGGCTTTGAAGGGGGTATGGAGGAGACTGGGAATTTGCCTACGCCTGCAGGCAAAATTCCCTGTACATAGAAGTCGGTATGGTAGAGACTGGGAATTTGCCTAAGCCCATAGCAGTGTAAAGTGTCCTCTAGACTCTAGATAGAGTAAGCAGTGTAAAGTGCCCTCTCGACTCTAGATAGATCTCGAGTCAATAGAGCAGAAAGAACTCTTGCACCAACACTTCCACACTTTTCCATATGCACTCTAGTCAAGGCTGCCCAATGACTCATTTGAAATACATTTCTTATCTTCAGTTAGCAAAGGGAATTTGCAGATCAAATTAGTATTGTTAGCGATGCATGACAACTGCAGGCCTACATTTTATAATCAGCGATCATGGCAATCTTCGCTTAGTTTACACAACTTCTCATGCACTTTTCGATTTGCACTTGGTTACATTCTTACGTACATTATAAGTGAAACTACAAAATGAGTAGGCTAAACTGTAGTCCTAATACATGTGCTAGATATAACATAGGCCTAACTCACCAATGTGCCTTTGTTCATATTGTATTTCATTTCAATGATTTTATTCCATCTTTTTTATAATGTTATTTTTGCAATGTAATTTTGTGGGAATGCACAGAAAGGATATTCCACTATGTTGCATTTGGCAATTAAAAACCCCATCTTGAAACACACAGTAGGCCTACTTTAGATTTAGCTAACATTTAATTAAGTAATATGAATGTATTTTTCTTTTACAAACATTATGGTATACATGCCTACATTATCCTTTGGTTGGTTCAGCTTTACATTCGGCCTAATCAAACTAGGTGTCACTTTAAAATACCACTGTGCAGTCCTGAAATGAGGTACAATAACAGATGGGGAAAGGGTCTTGCCCATAAGGGATACATAAACCTATTCAAATAAGATTGACCTTCAGAGGTAAAGACCATTAAAATAGAGCAATCCAGCCATACTCCAGAGTTTCTAGTGTTCATAGCTGAATGGCTCATCGGTCACTGTAGTAGTCGACCCTGCCACATGCCATCAGTGGCTTTGCTGGGCTCCTCCGACACATACACAGGTAGTATATATGTATAAAGCCAATTAATCGGAGAGTTGACCAGATGTTACAAGCCAGAGCAGATGGGATATGCTGTCATGACAGAGCTCTCTCCCTGAGTGTGTGTGGTGATTGCTCTCTCCTTCAATTAAGATCAATTCGAAGGACTTCGTTGCCATGGGAAACATACATTTAGGCCTACGTTGACTAATAAATAATACAATACTAACACAAAATCAAAAATGAAATCTTCCATTTTTATTCTGTGCTTTCGCTTCATTCACTCTGATCCAGTACCATCCACCTTGATGATTTCACTACAATCACAACAATCTCACAATTGTCATTTTGCTTTTGGTACCAAGATGAACCTACACAGCCCTTGCAGTCGTGGAGATATAGTCTATTATATAGTATATTCAGTTTGGGGATGGAGAAATAGGCCTAGTGCTGCTGCTGTCAAATGGTTTAATCCACACCTCCACCACACACACACCGGCGCTTCGGAACAATGTGTCCCGGAGGTGCTCTTCATCGGAATGCACCATCACCACGACCACCAGGACCACCACCACCACCCACCATCTGAGCCGACCTCCAGACCTCTGCCGACCGACAGACACCAGGACCACGTCCCATTCCCCCCCCCCCCCCCCCCCCATCTCAGACACCGACCTGCCCCCCCCCCCCCCCCCCCCCCCTACACAAGCAGGGTGGTATGTCCTCACAAGGCAGGGAGGCTTTGAAGGGGGGTAACGTGGGGGAGACCGGAGGGGAGACCGGGAAACGTGCCTACTACGCCTGCTACAGGCGAAGCTCCCCGCACACCGCGGTGTAATAAAGTGCCCCCCCCCCCCCCCCACACACACACACACACACATAGACCCCTAGACACGAATCAAAATCCGTCGAAGAAATTCACGTTTTGCAGATAATGCCTTTAATCGTTAAGAAAAACAAAAACACAACCCCCCTATTTTAGCCCCCCCTCCCTCTCTCTCCCTCTCTCTCTCTCTCGGGGGTCCAACAGCGCCCCCTGCCGGGAATATACCGCGTAGCACCTCGCTGCTGCTGCTGTAGCGGAGCGGCGGCACGACGCCGCTGTGCTGTCATTGAACCACCGGCTCTAACTGCTGCTGTGCGCGGCTAGCGGAGCTGAGAGAGACGCCGTGTGGTTTTTATTTTGTCAAGGCAAGGGCGACCCACAGGAGACGTTGCAAACCCCGGGACACGGTTTATCCTCCACCCACGGTGCATTCCTCCAGATATGAATGTAAGTGACCATCTTATTCAAGGGTAGGGTGGTGGGATTTTGTCCGCTTGCTTTTTGGGGGGGTTGGAGCGGGTTAGCCGGTGGTTAGCCGACATGCTAGCCTAGAGCTAACGCTGCTGCTGCCGGAAGACACGGGGAGCCAGACGGTGAACTGTTATGCTTTACTGTTACTCCGATGACTTAAGGTTAAAACGATCTAAAAAAAAGCTTAAAAAAGCCACGTGTTTTTTTTTTTTTTTTAAAGAAAATACATTATTTCTCATAGCACCGATGAGTGACGCTCGAGGTGTTTCCAAAGTTGTTTTATTTAGGACTAAATGACGCTATTCTGTATAGTATCCCATTCAAGGAGCCTGAGGTGACTACATTATTATTGATTATATCCCATTCATGCAGCCTAAGGTAGGATAAATAATAACAACTGCAGAAAAAAATAAGCCATATAGAAAGGCTTATTTTTTTCTATATATATAGTCGTATATACAAAATGTAAATGCAAATAAATAAATGTCGCTAAATCTTAAGAATCGTAGAAGATGGCTGTCACGTATCGTCTGCTTTGTTTTACTCTTGGATTAAGGATGGATTAACCAGACCGTTGGAAATCGTTAGTGTTTTTTTTTTCTTCTTCTTCTTTGTATTACATAGGAAGACGGTCATAGTTGAAGTGATATTTCTATCCCATAATAGCAGGTCTAAACGGGGGGTAGCCTACTGTATCAGCCCCATACACCTGCTGCTGCTACTATTGTTGTCTGCGCCGACTCCCTCCATCTGCCGCAGGCGGCGACTTCTCGCGGTTGACCCGCTTAATCGCGATAAATCGGTTAATCGCGATGAATCGGTTAATCGGGGTCAAACCGCGAGTCTCTCTCTCTCTCTCTCTCTCTCTCTCTCTCCCCCCTGATGTCCGGTGAGGCGGATTAACCTACAAAATGACACGTCGACTCATTGTGTTGAGTCCCGGAGGGACACAAATTTGCGTGGACATTAATCTCCTTCGCTCCGTCTTCTTCGTGGGTGGCTCTCCGCGCCGCGCACCGTGTGCGGGGCGGCTACTCCCGGTCGATGACCCCCGCCGGTCCCCCCGGTGGATGTGGATGGGGATGGCGACACAAAAGCCACAATGTGGCGTCGTTTTTAGACTTGCTCTTTCAACGGTAGTTGTATCGTTGTATTGGTCAAGTGCTGTTCGTGTCACGCGCGCACGCAAGCCATTCATTCATTCATTCATTCATTCATTCATTCATTCATTCATGTGTGTGCGTGTGACCCGCTTCCAGTGTAAAGCTGAGCTTGGCATGTATTTTTATGAATCAGGTCTTTTTTTCTGTGATTCTTTTCTCTCATTCTTATCTACATATCTGTGTTTGTATTACGCCTACAACATGAGCAAATAATTCAAAACACTAGTACAATACTGAATACAACTGAATGTCAATTACGCTTTACCCCATATATGCAATGTGTCATGCAGTTAACCCTGGACAAATGTCAAAGGTTAACTGCATGTATGTCTTTATCCAGAAAACAGCTGCATGTTGTGCAGAATAGAAATGCCCTTCGATGAAAACAGTTAGATCTTGCCATTCTATTTGTGTACATCTATAGGTCCTTTATCTTATTTCTCCATAGGTCCTACTTAGGGATATCCGATATTATCGGCCCACTGATATTATCGGCCGATATTGGCATAAAAAAATCAATATCGGAAAATATCGGTATCGGTTTTTAAAAAAGCTCAAAATGACTAAAGTGGCCTATGGCATGTTATACCTTGTTGGAAAGCTCTAATTGTCCTGAGTCGAATGCAAGCGACCATTTTCTGTTAGTACAAAGACAGTGTGAAATAAATAAACACTTTGTTTGAAATAATTTCAGACATCTGTTATGTTTCAAGTGAGGACGTGGTTTGATGACATCATCAAACGCGCCGCGCCGTCTCAATAACAAGCCTGGGCATGTGCGGCCGTGTAGTGGGACGCTAGTTGTAGCTGTAGTTATGTCGGTGGTTTGGAATTATTTCAAAGTTTGGAATTATTTCAAAGTTTCCGCATATATCGGTATCGGAAATTAAGAGTTGAACAATATCGGTTATCGGTTATCGGTAAAAAAGCCAATATCGGACATCCCTACTATTACGGCTCTATTCGTATACATCTATAGGTCCTTTATCTTATTTCTCTATAGGTCCTACTATTACAGCTCTATTCGTGTACATCTATAGGTCCTTTATCTTATTTCTCTATAGGTCCTACTATTACAGCTCTATTCGTGTACATCTATAGGTCCTTTATCTTATTTCTCTATAGGTCCTACTATTACAGCTCTATTCGTGTACATCTATAGGTCCTTTATCTTATTTCTCTATAGGTCCTACTATTACAGCTCTATTCGTGTACATCTATAGGTCCTTTATCTTATTTCTCTATAGGTCCTACTACTACGGCTCTATTTGTGTACATCTAAAGGTCCTTTATCTTATGTGTCTATAGATCCTATACGGCTCTATCCTATACGATGCTACGTCTTCGGGGAGTTTGAGTGTCATTAGCCGTTCAATTAGCGTTTATCCGACGGCCTGTTTTTTATTGTTCTAGTCAGGCAGAGAGTGTGGGTCTCCTCTGGGTCCTTTCAGTTGTTATTGTTGCAGTGTGTTGGTTAGAGAGTAGAGACATGTTTCTATGGTCCCAGTTTGCCTTGTGATGTGGTGTATAACCCGATTACCACACCAACACTCTTGTGTTGGTGTGGAAATAATATGAAATAACGCTAGTGGGAGATGTTGGCTGAATTGCGGAGTATACAATACAGGTGGATGTTTTTTTTGGAAGACTTATGGACAAGGTAGCCAGGAAGTCAGTTGCACATAATTTCCTTTTTAAGACAAAAATCAATCTTAATCAGGTTGAGCTGGTGAGAAAATGGTTTGTTATCAGATCAAACGTTGGATAATTTCACGGGCGCTCCTTTGTACAGTCATGATATCAAACCTGCCCCACATTAGATAAACGGTAGGGGGGCCAGACGTATCTGCCAGAGCAAATAACACATGAGCTCGTAGATTAGTCTAGTTCCCAGGCTACGTTGAACCCCATTGTCCCGCACCTGTAGACATCCTCAAGCAAGATGCCCTTACCGGCCCTATACCTGCTCCTTAAAGACATGTCTGATTTCACTGTAACACCCTCTGGATAAAAACCCCAACCCTTATTACTAAATAGTAATTCATTCACAACATATAGCCTATGAGATTGAGGGAGAGTTAAAGTCCGGCCCCTGAGTGGGAGGGAACTCTTGGCTTGGCTCTGAACTGCTCCGTCTGGGGGCTCCAAGACTCAGTCAGTAGAGCGGGACACCACCAGAGTCTCCCGACGAGAGCCTGTTTTGTTGTGAGAACACATCTCCACTCTGCTCAAGGTTGGTGGGTACTACTACTACCAAGTACAATTGCAGTACTGGTATGCTTAGGGGTAAATACTGCTGGGGGTAAAAGTATACTAGTGCTTTTCTGGTGGTGGTTGCCTTGATGGGTTGGTTATGTTTATGTTTTGAGTGGGAGATGGTTAAGTTTAGGTGTTGGAGATGGTAAGGTCTAGATGTTAGTTTATGTATGAGTTTAGGTATTAGGTTAGAGATGGTTCAGTTTAGGGGTTGGGGTTTGGCTCAGTTTAGGGGCTAGGTGGGTTAGTCTAGGGTTTGGTGGTGTTTATCTATAGAGGCTCTGAAAGCCGTGTCTGATCCCCTCACATGGGTCAGTGTTTTTAAACACAGGCAGTTGCCGGTTTGGTTCTCTGCTCCTGCCAAACTTCTTGAGCAAGGCACCTACCTTCTATCTTCTCCGTGGTTGGCTGGCATGGTTGGTTGTGTAAGTGGGGTGAATGTGAGGGGTTGCAAGTGAAGTGCTTCCAGAAGTTGCAATCCCTTCAGATTCAGATTCACATTATTGCCCATCTGGCAAGACATCCAGGAATTAGACATGGTTGAGTTGTATGAGCTAGTATGCTACAGACAGGACAAACGATGACTACAAACCACAACCAAAGGACAAACAACAGCAAAACTAAGGATTGAGGGGTTCACATTACATGATGAACCAATGTCATGCTGCACAGTAGATCAGGTATATTGTCATGGATGTGGAACACCTTCATATAAGGTGGTGTTTATCACCAAAGCTGTCTCTGTGTGTTTGATTAGTTTAACTTTGACGAGTTTGGTGATGTAGCCAGCCACTCTTAAGCTCCAGAAAATATTAAGTAAATAATATAAATATAATTAAATACCTTGCTGGTTGCTGATACAGCTTTAGGCCAGGCATCTGAATCAGCTGATTACACTCATTAGTTGGTGCGAATCAGCAAAACTCTAAATCCCCACAAGGACTTTTACTTTGTCGGAAACAGGAAGTCCCACCCCTCTCTCGGAGGGAGTAGAGTAGAGGGCAACTAGAGCCTGCTGAGGACTGGCTGTTTTGGACAGCAGGGTCGTCTCACGTGTTTGTGAACTGTAGAGCGACACCACAACCTGACACCCTGTGTAGATGCTGTCGCCCTCATATCGACCAATCAGCTCTCTCCAAAGTTACAAACTGGTTGTTGCACCAACAAAGAAGAGAAGAGTTAAAAAAAGCAAGGCCTCTGTTGGCTTATTGTCGTTTTTATCCTTTTGTTTGTGGCTCGGTAATGTTTGACCTTGCAACAGGTTTTTGTGATCTGATCAGGGTAGGATAAAAAGATATATTTTAAATATTAGCATTTCTTCTCAAATTACACCTTTTTAAAGCCCCTCATTGAGACAGTGTTCCTAAATTAAATATTTACATATTACTTAATACTAGTCTTGTTTATTATACTATGTGTTATTTATTATTTACTTAAGCAATGTTAATGTGTTCCTTGTAGGGCTGGGCGATTTAATATCTCGATAACAATGTATATCACGATATAGCATGTTTTTTAGTAATTCAATAAATTAATAGTCTATATAAAATAACCACATGGTAAGCCTACTTTTTTTATACTCCTGTGTGAATGAAATACTTCACAAATGGAAAGTATTTTGTTCATCACTTAACTGTAATGAAGCCTTTAAAACCAGGAATAGACAACACTCACCATATCTATTATATATGACATATTATGCCACTGTCCATAATGTATATATCTCACCTATAGTGTATTCATTTGTTGTACTACTGTCTATATATATATATATATATGTATGTGTATGTATATATATATATATATATATATATATATATATATATATATATATATATATATATATATATATATATATATATATACTGTATATATATATATATATATATATATATACTGTATATATATATATGTATATATATATATATATTACACCATATTTGCACTACCTACTGCCATTGCTGCTCTTGTTTATCGTCTTCTACTGTATATATCTTAATGTATTCATCACTGTCCTACTCATACACTATACACTATATCTATTTATATATTCCATTTACATATGTACTTCCTCTGCACTTTACAGCTTTTTTTTGCACTTCTGGTTAGATGCTAAACTGCATTTTGTTGTCTCTGTACTTGAACTCTGACCAATGACAATACAGTTGAATCTAATCTAATCTAATATCACAATATTACGATATCCAAAATCTCTATATATCTAGCCTCATATCACGACATCGACATAATATTGCCCAGCCCTAGTTCCTTGAGCTAATAAAACTTTTTGACTTGGAACAGAGAACGAGAGTGAGGAGCGATGCTCCCTCTGTCACCTGTTTTCAAACCCAGTTCATAACCATGAGGGATGTAATGTTGTCATGGCTGATGTGCACGGCAACATCAGAACAGGCAGCCTCTGGTCTGGAGTGAGTGGAAGCAAAGAATGCAACCTGAATGAAGGGTCGGGTCCTGGATGATTTAGCCTGACTAGAGCTAGCACATTGGGTTGCTTGACTCCTTCATTCTCTACCTGTACCTGAATGATGATGATGATGATGATGATGATGATGATGATGATGGTAGTGGTGGTGACCAGAGGGGAATCCAGATAGATCGCACAGCAGATACAAGAGAATTACTTCAGGTGGAATAATATGTGGACTAATATGTGGACTAATATGTGGACTAATATGTGGAATAATCTGTGGAATAATCTGTGATGTAGGCACCCGACTCTGAGTAGGAACAAGTTTGTATTTGTTAATGGTGGATACACACACTGCTTTTAGCCAAAGGCAAAAAGCGTGCCATTCTTTAAGAGGCAGATGTTGGAGCTTGTTAACTTGTAAATCCTGTGTTTTTTGTCATGGTAATGTTGCCACAAAACAAAATGTAAAATGTAGACCCTGTACTTTATTTAAAACTTGAAGTTTTCATGATAAAGATTTCCATAGTGTTTTTGTATTTTGTATCTACTCTAGGGACATAAAGGTTTATCCTATGGACTGTGTGTATCTATTGGGGTTAAAGTTATCTGGAAAAACTTTCAGATAATGTCATTTTTTGCAATTACATTAACATTGGTTGCTATTACTAATTGTGTGTATCTATAGATATATTTAGTTTTTTAAATCTGTTTTTTTACTCTTATTTTAATTATTTGTATTTCTACTACTGTCCTATACTTTCCTAACCTAACCTGAATTTCCCATCTGGGATTCAAAAAGTACAATTTTACCTTATCTTAAATAACAGCAAATGTTCTTGGTTGATTTATTTTGCATATGAATAATGTTGTTTGGTGAATTGAAATGAGACAAAGTTGGGTGAACATTTAGCCTCAAGGACCTAAATGTTATCGTTGCAGTACCTCTCTTACCATATATGAATAATGTTGTTTGGTGAATTGAAATGAGACAACGTTGGGTGAACATTTAGCCTCAAGGACCTAAATGTTATCGTTGCAGTACCTCTCTTACCAGTAGACAGTCCAGAGAAGCCCACTTTGTAGTAGAAACCAATCTTCCCTTAGAGTCTCTGAGCGTTTTGCCTGGTGTTTTGACAGCTTTCCGGCTGGAGGTACGTCATCTAGAGGTAGCAGAGATGGAGCTCTCTGACGGACTGTTGCTCCAGGTCAACAACGGAGAGCAGGGCGGAAACCGCTGGAAACACTCCAATGAAGACTCGGTAAGATCTCTCAAATGTCTCCTCCCTCAGGCACCTGCTCTACCTGCCTCTTTCTCAGCAGGCCATGTCCACACTCGCGGAGACATTTCGAGGGTATTTTTATGAACCAGATTAACAGACCCAGAGGTACAGCTGGAGAGTAATGTTGCTCGGCCGACGTCAGCTCTGGATCATGACAAAGGCAGGACTTTCACTTTCCACACCTAGAATTCTTTCCATCATTCTTATCAGGCGATGCCAAAGCTGTCGATTCAGTACTCTATATTTGGTATGGTCAGGGGCGCTGGTGGTTCCCAACAGTGATGGATGTGTTGACGATGTGATCTTGCGTTCCAGGACCGGAGCTGCAGCCCGTCCGTACTACGATGTGTTAGCACCACCTGGAAGGAAGGTCTGCTGAACAGGAAGAGGCCCTTCGTGGGCCTCTGCTGCCACTCGTGTACACCACAGAGCCAGGTAAACCTGCACCTTCACGAGCACTGCTACTCTACACGGGCTAACGAATCTAGCAATGCTACCAAACACTAGCTTCTAGGGTTGTCCCCGACTAAGAATTTACATAGTCGAATCTGATTCGTCAAGTCTTGCCTATAGTCGACTGATCGTCGAATCATGTTTTTGTTTTGTTTTTTGCTCATTGATCCATATTCTCATTTGCGACATTGGCTTCCATTTTTTCCACACCAGACTAAAGAGCTGAAACACTCAATTAAACAATTTCGATTACAATTTCGAGGCCGTTCGGCAGCTGCCGTTCGGCCGAACGGCGCACGTCAAAACAGCCGCCCCTATTGTTTTCTATGTACACCCCCACACCGTCGACACGCCGGCGCGCATTGACGCGCCGCCCCGCTACACTTCACGCCACTGTCCTATTTCACAGCGTCACCGCGTGCCGCGTGCCACCAAAAAGGCGCTTTTTTCTTTTCTTTTTTTTTCTTCTGCTCCGGACACGACTATATTCCTTTTGATGCGCCGCAGCGCAACACTTCCTATGTGTGCTAGGGGCGGCACTTGTGTCATAGACTTGTGTCATAGTGTGTTTTGCACTTGATATTTATACAAAAATAGGCTATATATCATGATTTATTGGGAGAAAGAAACTATATGTAAAATCAGACATTCAGCACCACCTATAGCCCGAATGGAATGATCCTGTGTTTTGCCGACGATTCGACTATGAGATTGGCAGTCGAATCAGGCTCCTTGGATCGAATAGTCGAATAGTTGACTATTCGGGGTCACCCATACTAGCTTCACTAAGAAACTCTGGCAATGCTAACTAGCACTAGCATTACTATCAAACACAAGCCCAGCTACTCAACGTGAGCACTGCCAAACGACATTAGCATTGCTAGTTGCACGGCTAATCTACATTAGCACTGATAGCGAATTAGAACCGCTAAGCAATGCTAGCTGTACATCTAGCAGTGCTAACCTACACTTCGACTGCAAACCTACCCCAGCCCTGTTTGCGGTGATGGCACCGCAAAGCAATATTAGCACTGCTAACTTCGTCACACTGGCATTCTCTTACCATTTGCCTTGCTGACAACAAAAGACAACTAAAATGGTTTCTGGTTGAAAACCCTGCATTAAGCTAGTGATTAATGGACCACTTTGCCGATTTATTGGGGTAGTTGGAACGAGTCTTTAATAATGTAATTTAACTCTAATATAATCTGTGTAATAAGATTTTGTTTACAACAAGTGCAGCCAATCACATGTTTTGCATCACTTTTTTAGGCCGCTGGTTGGCGTAAGGAAGACTGTTTTGATTACAGACAACACACACATTCATTTGTATTATATTTATGTCTGTTTCAGGAGAGACTGTTTAATCCCAGTATTCCATCTCTGGGCCTACGAAACGTCATCTACATCAACGAGACACACACCAGGTACACTGTTGTATTACTGACGTTAAAGGGTAACTGAACCCTGAACTCAAACTGCGACCACAGTACCATCTACAGCTGAAGCTCTGTCTGGGGGAGTTTTCTGATTGGCTCAAAATGGGTGCCCGTTAAATGTATGATATAAGATGGGATAGATGCAATTCTAATACTAGTTGGTACAGTCCAACGGCATGTGTTGGTCCTCCAGTTCTCCATGTGTACAGGCATGGGTCCAACACAGCAGCCTACATGTGTTGGCATGTGAGTAAGTGCATGTAGACACGTGGAGCACATACATGTGCTGACGTGCGCAGGACTACTCTGGTGCATCTCAGTGTGAGCCGGTGGAAGGGTTTGAAAACATTGAATAATGAACAGTGTTTGTCAACAAACACCAGCCACATGAACACTGTGGTCTGTGCCTGATCAATAATGTTCAATGATAACTTTAAGAGAACAGTTGTTGGCTATTACGTTATCTTTAACAAGACCAGCCACATTTTGCTATCCACGTAGACCTTGTGCTGTTTGCCAATCCAACATATTCCTGCTTATGACATTTTCAGCCTTTCATATTCATATAAGCTAACGGGTAAATATTCAGCAGCTCTTTTACTAGAGAGACCTGTTGAAGACAGCAGTTGTGACCTGTACTAGAAGAATATAACTCAACTTGTGTGTGTGTGTGTGTGTGTGTGTGTGTGTGTGTGTGTGTGTGTGTGTGTGTGTGTGTGTGTGTGTGTGTGTGTGTGTGTGTGTGTGTGTGTGTGTGTGTGTGTGTGTGTAGGTATCGGGGCTGGCTAGCACGTAGTCTGAGCTATGTGTTGTTTGTGTTGGAGAGAGACGTCAACAAGGACATGTTTGCCAGGAACGTGGTAGACAACGTCCTTAACAACAGCAGGTATCGCCTTGACCGCCACCTTTCACATTAAAAGACCCCTTCTGGTACCGCCATGCCAACTGCCTTTCACATTAAACCACATAACGTCATCCACTTGCCTTCTGCCATGACACCACCTTTCAAATTAAAAGCCCCCTCCACCTTAACCCCATCCAGCTATCTGCCACTATGACACCCACCTTTCAAAGTCAAATCTACGATACTGACATTTATTCATGATAATCATGAAACATTATATTATTTATCTATTATTAAATGGTGACTAATAACTCATTTGTCCACATATACAGTAGTTGTTCACATACAACAGTTTCACAACAGTATGCTGGGATAATCTGGGTGGGGCTTTTTACTTGTACTTTATTTAAACTTTACACACACCTTTTGAACATTATACATTCAGTACTTAAATACTTTTACTCCAGCAGAAGTACATTTCCCATTACTTCTACAACCTTTTTAAGACCTACAATTCAATAATGAAGTGAACATGTTGGACAGTGGCTCATTTAAATCCAGACACAGGTTTTTACTGAGTAATTTCCTCTGCCTGACCCAGGGTGGAGCAGGCCATCATGGAGGTGGCCACAGAGGGTGCTGGAGTAGCGAGCCAGCCCGCCCTGCAGCACAAGGCCGTGGGGCAGGTGAGACGGAAGGCCCGGGGGTTCCTCCAGGAGATGGTGGCCAACGTCTCCCCAACCATCATCAGGTAAGGACAGCCGACGGTCGACTTCTTAGAGCGGGGGTACGCATAGCCTACAAAAATGATCATGTACAACATTCATATTGGGATCACAAGAATCTTCAGACCTACACCTACTCTTAATGTCTTAGTGTGAATTGAGGCAGTTGGTGACAAAAACAAAATAATTATGGGGGGAGGAGCTAGTCACAAATTGAAAACGGTTGTGAGATTGCGACACAAAAAGAGCGATATTTTCTCCATCTAAACAGATGGGAACGAGAGATGCAGTTGTGAAAACCACCTCGAGAGGTGGTTTACCCTACAGTCAATCTACATTGACGAGAGACAGGTTGTCGTCTAAACCGAATCTCTTGCTGAATCGTTGACCAATCACGTGCTTAGCTCAGACGGCACTGGACGTCTACCAATATAAAGCAAAGGGGGCATCCTATGCAAATGTTTCTGAAATGTTGCTGTGCCTACCCCACTGCGTCTACACCTCCCCAGTGTGGCTGGCAGAGGTGTCTCTGGGCTAGCCGTTGCAGGGGCTTGCTTGATGGGCTCGGAGGAAGCCCTACAGCTGGGCGGTGGTGGTAACTCCTCGTAGGCCTGGAGCAGCCCTCAGCAGGTCCCCCCCCTCCATGACGCAAGATCCCCATCTCCTCCTGGAGCATGGGGCCTTGGGCTGCTGTGCCTGCCGGCAGAGGTGCGGCTAAACCTGGGCTGCTCCAGGCTGGATCCGGGGGCGGCTAGCAGCAGACGGTTGCCGGTGGCAGTAGCTGAACTGCCTCCCCTCTCCTCCGCTGGCCGTCGCTGCCATTGAGGAAGGGCTGGTGGTGGGAGGTGACTGTCTGTAGACGTCGCTGGTGACTCCAGTGCGTGTCTGGGCAGCCCTTCCATGTCCCTTTCTGGCCGGAGAAGCCCTACATTGGGCGCCAGTGTAGCAGACACACACAGCGACGTTATCCAAAGCAATGTTAACGGCCCAACCCCCGTATGCGACGTCTCCCCTTCAGAGATTGTGCAAACCATGTATGTGGTACACACCTGAAACCTGTATGCGTGTGCGCATACCAAGTGGGGATCGCTCTTAAACTGCTCCTAGGCTGAGATGGTGGTGAGCTTGTTGTGCTGTTCTGTAAACGGATGAGTTTTTGAATCTCGATACAATCGAAACTCAAACGGTGATTTAAGAGACTTAAAGAAGCACTATGCAAATCGTTTATCAAAAATAACCTTAACCATGCAGGTTGAGAGTCGTTCTGATCGTTCTACAACACTTTCTGGGTTGTTTGGTGGGTGTTTCATCTCCCCCTGTTGGTTCCCCGCGGAAAAACAGAACATGCAACTTCATGTGGCCGTCCCGGCCACTTACGGATGTGACGCAGCGGAAGTATCCAATCGCGCCTCGAAAATGTAGTCAGATTGTAGTTTCACTGCTTTACGGTAGACCTGGGCGGGGGTGCCAAACATGGGTCCGGCTGAATATAAAGAGTCAGTTGCAAGGCAATTCTGGATCAATCGACAAATCCACTATGGATCCATCAAGACCCAAGAGGGGAAGGTCGGAGGAATCGAAGAATAAGAGAAAGGATTATGATAAACAAAGAAACCAGACACGAGTGAACATAGGGCGAGCTTATGCGGAATGGCGTCAACTGAGAGACTCGGAAGAATGAAAAACGGACGCCGACTTGGCTGTCTTGCTGCTGAAATTGTAAGTAGCCTACCCTTGGGTGAACTTCGTTTTTGTAATGTGGTTTGAGAGTCTGTTGAACAATGTGTTTTGCTCGACCGTTTTATTGTGAGCCCTGTATGTGTTTCGCTTGGTTGCTTCATGGCTAGCTTGCTAGCTAGTGAGGGTTTATCCTAGCAGTGACTTGCTACCACACATGTTTGTTTGCGGTCCGAATCCAGGTTCTCGTTGTGTATTACTATTTATTTATCGAAGTGGGGGGTGGGGGGCGTTGTCAATGAGTTTTTACGACAGTGTTGTAGGCCTATTCCGAAGCTGCAGGGGGAGCTCTATAGTGAGAAATGCGAGCCCAATTCCGGCGAAAACCCAGAAACAGCGGAGGAATAACCGAGTTGCATAGCGCACCTTTAAGAGATTAAGGAGCAGATAGGGTTAGGGTTTGGGTTGAATGACTAAATACTAAAGAATGGGTGCTGCTGTAAGCTTCTCAATGCCACTGTGAAAAAGCAGTTGTAGAGCAACATTTTAGATTATTTATCTTATTTTACTTTTTGTATCTGTAAATGTATGTTTCCCATGCCAATAAAGAATTGAATTGAACTGATTTTCAGAGCTACTGGTGTTTACTGATGTCCCCCATCATCAACTACGTCAGAGTTTCTCTCTTTGTCTCTCTGTCTCCCTGTCTCTGTCTCTCTCCATCTCTCTCTCGCTCTCTCTGTCTCTAGGCTGACTGGCTGGGTTCTACTGAAGCTTTTTAATGGTTTCTTTTGGAGCATCCAGATCCACAAGGGTCAGCTGGAGATGGTCAAGAAAGCAGCTACCGAGGTTAGTAGAAAAGACACATACACTCACTCACACTAGGGCTGTCGCGATAACCGCAATACCGCGTTATTGGCAAGCCTATAGGTCATTTTACACACCAACTGTCACGGACAACTATGGAGGACTAAAAGTGCCAAAATTAAATAAATAAATACACCATTAAATAATTACTTAAATGTGTCATTAATTAAAATTGGAATTAAATACTTAAATGTGTCATTAATTCATTAAAATACCAATTAATTTTATGTAAAAAAACCAGGGCTTGAAAACGAAATTATTTTTCAATCGTTCCGCTCCGAACGGAACCGGTATATTTAACGTTTTCGTTCTTGCGTTCCGCCACCAACATATCGTTCCTGAACCGGTTCGGAACGTAAAATAACGTTCGTTCTTAACGTTCCGGCAGTGTTATTGGGCCTCCGCGGTGTGTTACTATTGCGGCCCCCCCCCCCCCCCCCCCCCCCCCCCCCCCCCCCGGCCGTAGGTCCGCGGTGACGCTCGAACGTGAACGTCGTTTTACGGCAGCGGAAGATTTACGACAGCCAGCATACAGACAGTAAACAGACAGTGAGCAACGGACTTCACATGATATTATTCACAACTCGGATTAATTTAATGAAACCCATTGATTCTTTTGACCGGTGGACCCTTACGGACTTAAGGAATATAAACAATGCAGGAACGGACACACACCGTACGGACTTTATGATCGCTTCAAAAGTTGGAAGTCAGACCTTTTCCCCGTCTCTCTTGTTTACCGGTAAGTCTGGATGAATTATGCGTTGGTGTTCATAGTTTGTGTTAAATGAACTGAATGATTTATCTGTGGAGAATCTAACTGATCTAACGATGTGCGTTATGTCCATATGGACAGACGTTTAAACGGTTACCGTATCTTTGTGTAGGTGATCTAAACGGCTTAAGTCGTTCAAGAAATAATTTCGATAAAATCCAGATCCGGCCTCAATTGGAGACCTGCGTTTATTTGTCAAAACGTGTCGCCACACCCCTGCGTCTATTAGGGACCCCGCTTTTATTGGAAGTTTTACGGTATATAGAGAACAAAAAAAACCCGTTATTAACCGGTTTTGGGGATTTCAGAATAACGTTTCTGTTCCGGAACAGTTGAAGACCATTTGGTTTTCGTTTCCGTTTCCGTTCCTCGTAAAATTCCGTTTGTTTTCGGTTTGCGTTTTCGTTCCTTGAACCGGTTCGGAGCCCTGAAAAAAACCCACCCATATATAATCATTTCACTGTTTAATTAATTTACATTTACATTTCATGATTTACATTTACATTTCATGATCCTGTGATGCAGTGCTTCATGAATTGTCAAACTGTCAAACTCGCCCATCAAAGTCAGTGGGTGGGGCTAACTCTAATCTAGTCTGATCCATTGCTTTGGTCTGAAGTAGAGTGCCTGGTTAGAGAAAATGGAGGATCTTCATGAACTTTCTAGGGAGTTGGTGAGAGACGTTTTAGACTTAGCAGAGGATGTGGAAGCAGGACCAGAAAGTTTTGTTTAATAGAGTATCTAAACCAACATAGAGGGGAATAGCGCCACCCAGTGTATTGGAATGTGTTCACTAGCTCTGCATCAATCCATTATCTGGAATTCATTTGCCTTGACCTGATGCCCAGGGTAACCAATCAGGCATTAGGATCCGCCTACCAACTTTGATGAGCGAGTTTGACAGTTTGACAATTCATGAAGCACTGCAACACAGGATCATGAAATGTAAATGTAAATCATGAAATGTAAATGTAAATTAATTAAATAGTGAAATTATTATATATGTTGTTGTTTTTTTTACATAAAATGAATTGGTATTTTAATGAATTAATGACACATTTATGTATTTAATTCCAATATTAATTAATGACACATTTAAGTAATTATTTAATGGTGTATTTATTTATTTAATTTTGGCACTTTTAGTCCTCCACAGACAACCACCTCCGCATCCATACCTAAGAGAGCTTGAGCATTTACCGAACTCACACGCTACCTACAGGAGGAGCCCATAGACTCCACGCAGATCCACGCGTGTTTCTCCCACACATAGACTTTACTTGGGCAGGCCACCCATGGTATATTAATGGCCGCCAAAGTATATTTGGCGACTCATTTTTTTTATACGTCCGAGAGAACGACACCATCCGCGATCGATGATCTAGTGGACAAACTCTCCTCGCTATACCCCTCCGGTACCTCGCCTTTCTGCTGTCGCCAAAGGGGGCTGCTAACAATCGAAGAAACGCAGAGAGACGGAGACGTTCTCTAGTGGATATTTTCCGCTCTGAACGCTGTAACCACCTGGTGTTACAGTGGCCGTTGAAGCTGCTATGTGCGCTATATTGAGTCTACTGATAGCAAGTTGTAGCCGTCCGCTAACTACTCACACGTATATACACTCACTCACGCGAATACACATGCATACAGACATGCATGAACATACACAGATGTACACAGACAGACATACAGAGGCT
Source organism: Merluccius polli (assembly GCA_030340625.1). Classification (NCBI taxonomy): domain Eukaryota; kingdom Metazoa; phylum Chordata; class Actinopteri; order Gadiformes; family Merlucciidae; genus Merluccius; species Merluccius polli. The sequence goes on from JAOPHQ010006540.1 coordinate 121,704, forward strand.
AGTTGTAGCTAATCTATCAGGTATGTGTGATAAGCCACTGATACACAGTACTGTTGAAGTGTCTCTCTCTCTGTAACATATTTTCAACACATATAACAGTGACACATCACTGTGTCTATTTGAAACCGGGTATTTATATTTTCAGGAAGTATGTATTCATATGTACCTGTAGCTGGATTAGACTTGGACTTTCATGAAGTGACATAAGTCAGTGTGAGTGTGTGTGTGTTTTTTCACAGCAAAACGTACCCCTGGTCTTCCTCCCGGTCCACAAGTCCCACATTGACTACCTCCTCATCACCTTCATCCTCTTCTGCCACAACATCAAAGCCCCGCACATCGCCGCCGGCAACAACCTCAACATCCCCATCTTCAGGTGAGAGTCCTCACTAGGCTGACAGCCAATCAGAATCCAGATAATTAATCATGTTTATAAAAGCCACTGTCCAATGAAACCAATCAAACACACAAACAAATCTCATCAAAAAGTGAAAACCTTGCAAAACAGAGAAACTAAGGAGGAGAGACAGTTTAATAGTTATATTACAATAAACCAACCGAGAGACAAAAGTCTTCACCTGCCACCACTGTTGCACAGTGGGACTAAAGATTATCATTTCCTTGTAAAAAAAATCCATTCCTAAAAATGAAACCCATCTCTTCTGGGAAGTGTCAAGAATAGCCTTTTTTATGGTGTCAACAATTGTACGCGCTTACACCCCAGCAAAAAATGTGTGCGCGAAATGTGCTGAATTGTCATGCCGAATTTAGGTGGAGCACATGCACATTGTGTGTTTCGTCACAAATCATTTATGTAACACAACTAAAATTTACCAGGAAGCTGTCATTATCACAAGCGGTAAGCGGTTGAGAGGTTGTCGAGATTTCAGCAAAACATCGAAACTCTTTTCCCTGATCTAAATCCTGAAACTGGACTCAAGGCCAGGTTTGTTTCCATGGGGGTCCTAAATAACATCTGATCTGGACTAACATTAAAGATGTTGTGTGTCATAGCCTCTCCACCTGCTGGAGTTAAAATAGACCCCCTGGAAACTGGCTGACAGAGGGGAGGGGTCAGGGTGCTGTGAGCTGGGGGTCTTATGCGGCTGAATATTGGCCAGAAGTGTGGGTGCCATTATAGAGGGACGGGGGGGGGCAGCTAATAATATGGTTGCTGGGTTTATTATGGCCCCCCCTCTAATATAGCATATTGATTAGGAATATGATTTGTTGCATCAAGATCATAAGAAAAACAACATTATATATATATATATCAGGGGTCGCGTTAACCGAATATTTTCCGTTATTGACAGTTTTTTTAAAACGGTGACGGAAAAATCTGAGGGCCATCCATCATTTTGACAGATTGCATTTCACACCTTGACCACTTGGTGGCGATGAGCATATTAATTGGCTCCTGTAGAAGAAGAAAAGTAGAAAAGAAGAAAGAAACAACAAACCCACTTGAAACATTTGATTACGCGCAAGCGGGCACGCGAGGAGCCCTTAAATTGGCAGTTGACAATGTTTACAGTAAAACATCGTGATGGACGATGATATCGTCGTCGGGGGGGGGGGGGGGGGGGGGCGGGGGCCGTTAATAGGCGGTCCACGAAGCGGGCCGCCTATTAACGGCATGGACCAACACTTTTAATAATCGTATTTACCGTATAACTGCACATAACTTTATTTAAAAGCAATCAAATGGAACAAATGTTTGTATGTTGGTGTCCGGTGCGTGTGGATGTGCGGCTCCTCCGGTGGAGCGGTTCATGTTAATAGCGGAGTCCGGGAGGGTTCACCTTCACGGCGTAGTTACGAGGGATGTGCGACTATCGTTTTAAAAAATACTAAAGTGTTTTTTAAAGTTAGAAATATATTAGATATTCAACCGATATTCACGCTCCGAATTAAAGCGATCAGACACGGGGAACTAAAGCCACGAAGACCGGTATGAGTCCTGTGTGTCTAGCGGTGGCTACCTGCCTAGGACACCTAGGCAGGTAGACACCGCTAGACATACTGACCAATACACCTGGGCAGGTAGACACCTAGTAGGTGTCTACCTGCCCAGGTGTATTGGTCAGTATGCCTGCAGCGATTAGTTAAATCAGGGCTTGTTGCGACCACGGATGTATTCGGTTTGCGATGCTCATGCCTTCTTATTTTTATGTTTTACTTTTTGCTCGACTAATGAAAACCTATTCGACTAAGCCGACTATTAGGGGGCAGCCCTAGTTAACTTACAGCAGTTTATATGGACCATTAGTTATATTTTCAATGTATTTACAGAGCAATCCCTGCAAAGTTTTTAGGTAATAACTGTAGAAGAGACTATATGATTAGTGTGTGTCGGACGAGGGGGGCGTGGCATGTCAGTCAGCCATCACGATCGTCCATCGGCACAACCCTACTAGAAGCCCCACTATACGCGAATTATCCGCGACATCGCGCCACCTTGAAAACTCGTTCGCTTGGGGGCGTGTTGACTAGTGGATCAACTAGCTCCCGCGTGTTGACTAGTGGATCAACTAGCTCCCGCCCGCATTGTGGTGATGAATCACCGTCAAGCCTCACTATACGCGAAATATCCGCGTGATGACAGTCAAGCCCCACTATACGCGAATCGCCTGGCGGCCGATATTCTTACATGTTCTTCTGCTTGATGTGTGTATCCACGGTGTGGATTATTTGTTCAGCTTGTTTGGACTGAATATTAATTAAAAATGAATTAAAATTAAATGCTATTGAACATGTCATTATTATCATTTAAAAAATTGAAGTGACTGGTAAAAATAGATTATGACGGGATTTTTATGACCCTATCAGTCAAAATGACGGACAACGAAAGTTGTCTAGCGCAACCTCTGATATATATATATATATATATATATATATATATATATATATATATATATATATATATATATATATTAAGGCTGTCAAAGTTAACACGTTATTAACGAGTTAACGCAACATGCTTTTAACGGCACACATTTTTTTTAACGCGCAATTAACGCTGTGACATTTGAACCTCGGGCCACTCCGTAGCTCGGGAAATCAGGAAGCAATGCACACGAGGTCGATGCCGCAAACAAACTACAACCCCGTGAGCAGTAATGGATAAAAAAGATATTTTGAATGGCAAGTTCAGCTACAAAGTCTTGCCAGATGGCTCTCTTGACAGGACAAAAGTAATTTGTATTTATTGTCGCGGTGAATTTACTTACCACCGGAGTACGACTAGTCTCAAATACCATTTGTCGGCCAAGCACACAGCGGATGCAGAGAGCCCGGCGCCCCCTCGCATGAAGCAAACCACGCTGGATAATTTGAAAGGGAAACAGCTGGACAACTCTACAAGCCGCAAACTTACAAAAGCAGTCGCAAAATGGGTGGCTACAGCGTGCAGGCCGATAAGTATTGTGGAGGACGACGGTCTGCGTGAAATAATACGCATTGCATCCAACGACTGGACATATGAATTACCTTGTCAAGCCACTACTACCAAGAACATCCACGACCTGTATGACAGCGAGAGAGCCAAGGTGGCGGCGGCGTTGGGGCAGACAAGCACAGTTGCGCTGACCGGAGACTACTGGACCTCACTAAGTAATCAGAGTTACCTCGGGGTCACAGCGCATTATTTTGACGATCAGTGGGGACTTTAGTCACGTGCGTTGACTGTTATGAAAACAGAGGAGAGGCACTTCGCCAGCATGTGCGCAGAGCACTTCATGCACGTAGCCCGAGAATGGAATGTTGAAGATAAAGTCAGCACCGACAGTGCACGGAACATGATCGCAGCGTCCAAGGTACTCCCGTTTGAGCACATGCCCTGCACAGCACATCTCCTCCAACGACAGTGTCTCTACAACACAGCCCATTTGATAATGCATTGGCAAAATGCAGAAAGGTAGTGGGCCATTTCAAGCACAGTGCACCAAATTCAGCAGAGCTTGAGCAGCAGCAAGTTGCAAAGGGAAAAACTAAAGAGGTGCTTACACCAGACGTTTCAACTAGGTGGAACAGCACCCTGGAGATGATCAGGCGTATTCTGAGAAATCAAGAACCACTGAGAGATACCCTGGCCCTCCATGCAACCAAGGTCACAATGCCAACAGCAGCTGAGCTGGATAAACTGCAGAAGTTGGAGGCAGTGCTGGAACCCTGCAGGTGAATTACTGATACTCTAATTGATACTATCATTGTGTGTGTGTGTGTGTGTGTGTGTGTGTGTGTTTAGCCCTTGTGTGGGTGAATGTAACAAGTTCCTAACTTTTTCTTTCCCCTATTATTGCAGGTACATAACAGAACTTCTCGGAGGAGAGAAGTTTCTATCCTATTCAGTGGTGCTGCCAGCCTTATGCCATCTGTCACTAGTCATGGAGGTCTCTGAGGATGACCCAGCTTACATGGTTAAATTCAAGGAGACCTTCACAGCAGGCTTGGAGCAACGCAAGGACAAAACAAACATGACATGGCTGAGGATTGCGACAGCTCTGGACCCTAGGTTTACGGACTTGAAGTGTCTGAGCAAACCTGACAGGGCTGAGGTGTGGCGTTTGATCACTGCCTTGCTCAGGAAAGAGAGGTCTGCACAGCAAGAACAACCAGCGGCATCTGGGCCACCTAAGAAACGATTAGCTCTCCTGCTTGTTCCAGTGTATTCATCTGATGAAGAGGAGGACTGCTTTGAGAGCTGTGTGGAGCGCTACAAGGCGGAGCCCACTATTGACACCGAGGATTGTCCGCAGCAGTGGTGGTCTAACCATGAAGGGGCACACAGCATGATGGCCCGCCTTGCACGCAAATACTTGGCAACGCCTGCCACCTCCGTGCCATGCGAGAGGCTGTTTTCACTGTCTGGGCATATTGTGAATAAGAAGAGAGCCTCCCTGGCTTCTGAAAATGTCAACAGGCTTGTCTGTTTGAACAACTGGCTCAGTAGAAATAAATAACTTGATATTCATTTGGTCTGTTAAAAAAGAGAAGAAATGGAGGCTGATGTTTGTTTTGTCTGTTAAAAAAGAGGAGGCAGATTTGTATTTCATTTTGTCTGTTAAAAAAAGAGGTGGATCTTTATTTCAATTTGTCTGGTTAAAAAAAGAGAAGAGATGGAGGCTCATGTTTAGTTTATTTGGTCTGTTAAAAGAGAGGAGATGGAGGTTGGGTTGTTCAGCCTCTGCTGAATATAACAGAACAGCTGTTTATAGGCTGACTGCACTATCATTTGAGTCATGTTCTGTAACACTCACCACTATTTCATGCACACTTTATTTATTTTAAATTAGATAGATGTGAAGTTCAACACACTACTGTGTTATTAAACATTACTGTGCAGTTTGCACGTTAGTTACTTGAACTGAGAGTATTTCTCATTGTAGCAATAAATAAACATGCTTTTTTTGCATAAAGCAAGCATTTGTCTATTCTCATGTTGAAAAGAGTATTACATCATAGATCATAGTTAAACGCGATTAATCATGATTAACTATGATCATTAATCGAGTTAAATATTTTAATCGATTGACAGCCCTAATATATATATATACAATAATATTTCAAATTTTTGAAGGTTAGTGTCCTTTTTAAATTAATTTAAAGAAAAATCACTTTATGGTATTGGGCTTTAATAGGCAACATCTGTAAAAAACTAATCTGGTGAATGACCACCAGAGCCGCAGGTACCAAACCCCAGTGTTAATGCCCTGCTCTACCAGTTGATCTAGACGGGGGATTGAACCCCTAACCCTGGTAGTGTTAATGCCCTGCTCTACTAGTTGAGCTAGACAGGGAATTGAACCCCTAACCCTGATAGTGTTAATGCCATGCTGGACAGGGAATCAAACCCCTAACCCTGGCAGTGTTAATGCCCCTGCTCTACCAGTTGAGCTAGACGGGGAATTAAACCCCTAGTGTTAATGCCATGCTCTACCAGTTGAGCTAGACAGGGAATCAAACCCCTAACCCTGGCAGTGTTAATGCCCCTGCTCTACCAGTTGAGCTAGATGAGACCAATAAGGTTTGTTGTTGTTGTGTGTTCTGTTCCCAGCACGCTGATTCGTAAACTGGGAGGATTCTTTATACGCCGCAAAATGGACGAAACCGGAAACGGCAAGAAAGATGTTCTGTACAGATCGCTGTTACACGCAGTAAGTCCCAGAATACACCCCATAATGGTGTGTGTGTGTGTCATAGTTTAAATCTCCTACTATTGATGTGTATTGTCTGTACATATCAGATTAGGGTGTTTTCTTATGTTTGTTATACTGATTATTTGTACACCTTAATTGTTCATCATGTATCTGTTCAACAGTTTGTCCGGTAGCGTTGGGATACCTAGCACTCTCTTAGTTGCTTCAGTAGTGATTGATTATGATTAGTCAATGTGATAATGATTAATATGATGCAATTGTTTTCAGCCTGACTTGTAAGTTGCTTATGGATGAACGCATTGGCCAAAACGCTGATGTTCTTCACTCGAATTCAAACGCAGACTACAGCAGTTGAATTTAAGTTTCTGCACTCGTCTTTTGTCTTTTTGTTCTGCGTTGTTTACACTCTTTTAACTGAATGGTGTTACAGTTTTATAATGTTTAAAGTTTGAAGTTAAAGTTTGAGATATAGGTTTGTACTGATAAAACATGATGAGAAAGGTGTGTACTGTACTGGTGAGATATAGGTTTCTACTGATCAGACATGAAGATAAGAGGGCAGAAGTGACTGTCATCCCCGGCTGAACCTTTCGTCCTCAACTCCCTTGGTCTTCTTCCGTGCGTTCTCCGTGAGACGAGGCTAATTTAGACCTTAAAGCCCGGGGATTGACCCTAAGTCCTTCTGTGCAGGCCCCCCAGATGGCTGCTACTGGTCCTCCATGCTAACTGTGTTATGTAACTAGCCTAGCGGTCTTAGCCTTACGATAGAAGCTGCTCTACTTTACATTCAAATGGCCTATCTTTTCAGTTTGAAAGGATTGGAAAAGCAAGGCTAAACCTAGAGCTAAGTAACATGATAGGAATTTAGCTATGATTAGATATCATGATTAGATATAGATATTGATCATGGGGAGATATTGATAATGGGGAGATATTGATAACAGTGAGATATTGATTGAGTGAAGAGTGAAATATTGGTAAGAGTGAAACAATTATGATAGTGAGATTTTAGGAATGTATTGGTAAGAGTGAGATATTGGTTATATATTTAAAAGAGTGAGATATTGGTTATATATTTGAAAGAGTGAGATATTTGTTATGGTGAGATATTGGTGAGAGAGGGGTATTGCAATAGTGAGATATTGCCAGTGAATATCTCACTATTACAATACCTCACTCTTACCAGTAACTAATGAGTAATAAATAATGTATGACAATATATGTATTGGTAAATGTAATCAATCAAAAGGATGGAAATGTATCAGAAGACTAAAACATTCCTATGAATTCAACAAGTTTAAATAAAGTATGTTCTGCTTGTTTCCTACAATGTTGACAACATTGATTCAGTGACGAAAAGCTTTGTTTTTTCTTGTTTTAATTGTTAGCGGTGAATGGTTTTAAGCAAGCAAAGTTCAATACAGGACAGCCAGGATAAGTCCATTTAAGGGACTGAACAATGAATTGGTTGTGTGGAACTCGGTCCAAACGTATCAGAACAAGCTTTGTTTCCAAGCGATTTATTTGAATCCTCTTAATTATCGCTACGATGCGGAGAGATTTGTGCTCCGGAGCTAAAAAGCGAGTTGGCAGGATGATGGGGTTCGTCCGTTAGCCATTTTAAGTAGGTTAGCGGACTTTGTGTGCTCACTGTAGATAAGAGAATTTACTGATATGATTACAAACCACAATCACCACACCCTACACTATATATGATGCGCTACAACAAACTAATTCAACTTTATTGTTTTCACAAAGTGGTTATGAACCAGTGTTGCTAAGTTAGCTTGGAACGGCGTTTTATGTTTTGAATGTTCACCTTGTTGACATGGTGGCTAACATGTTTTCTGCAAATATCTTGAAATGAATATATTTTGGGGACAACATAATCAATATCAACTGAGACGGGAAGAGGACTACATTTCATTACAAAACATTGAAGATTTTGAAAAATATATTTCAGCTTTGATGGTGTTAAAGGAATGGCTTGTGTCTGAATTGAATTGAATTGGATTGAATTGAATTAAAAAGGTTGTGTTGGCCCTTGGACATCGGGTGCCCATGGCGAGTGAGAACAGAATGTGAATGACTCTCTACCTCTCTGCTAGTTCCAGTTCTAGGTCTATTTGAGGGTAGACAGCTGTGGTCTCACAAGGCCTCTCAAGTGTGTGTGTGTGTGTGTGTGTGTGTGTGCGCGCGTGCGTGCGTGTGCGTATCACTGTATCACTGCGTAATCTCTCGCTCTCTCTCCAGTACACGGAAGAGTTGCTACGGCAGCAGCAGTTTCTAGAGGTGTACCTGGAGGGCACGCGGTCGCGCAGTGGCAAGCCATCGCCGGCCCGCGCCGGCATGCTGTCCATCGTGGTGGACACACTGTGCACGGGCGCCATCCCCGACGTGCTGGTGGTCCCTGTGGGCATCTCCTATGACCGCATCCTGGAGGGCAACTACAACAGCGAGCAGCTGGTGGGGCCCGGGAGCACTGGGGTTTGGGGTTTAGTTAGATTAGGTGAGGTTTGTCTGTTGGTACAGACAAAATGGCCGGTTTGTGACCGGAAACAAAGCGCCGCATGGGGCTTCAATCGCCGCAGGGTGCTCAGTCCAAGTAGGCTACTGACTTACATCGTTTGTAGGTTGCATTAGGTTTGAGTGGATTACGTTTGTTTCATCTGGGGTTGGGTAAGGGTCTGTTTGGTACTGTTTTTAGTTCAATAGCGTTGCAGGGGGTAAAGGGTAAAACAGCATAGGGTATAAGTACACACATATACGTAGGCGTTCTTGTCAGTCGTCCTCCTGCATGACCTCTCTCTCTCCTGGACGACAGGGGAAACCCAAGAAGAACGAGAGTTTGTGGGGCGTGGCGTGCGGCGTCTTCCGCATGCTGAGGAAGAACTATGGCTGCGTCCGCGTCGACTTCACCCAGCCCTTTTCCCTGAAGGTCAGCCCTCCTCCAGCTAACACCCGCCGTAGCATCCAGACACTACCCTTCCATACAAAGGGCTTGGGGAAGCTAGAACTATTAGCATTGTGCTATTAGCATTGTCCTTTTAGCATCAAGCTAATAACATCATGCTATAAGTGTAAAGCTGTTGGCATCGTGCTATTGGCCTCATGCTATTAATATCATGCTATAAGCGTAATGCTATTACAATGTGCTATTACATTATTTTTTTTATCGTGCTATTAGAATCATGACATTAGCGTCATGCTGTTAGAATTGTGCTATTATCAGGCTAATATGTTAGCATGCACACCAAGATAGTTAGTGAAGTGTATAAAATGCTGTGCAGGATTCTAATATTATTTCAGTTTTTTTCAACAACACTGTAGGAGTATCTGGACAGCCAGCGAAGCCGAAACGTCCCACCTCCTCCTTCCCTTGAACTCACCCTGGTGCCCATCATCATCTCTGCCCAGTACGCACGCATGCACACACACACACACACACACACACACACACACACACACACACACACACACACACACACACACACACACACACACACACACACACACACACACACACACACACACACACACACACACACACACACACACATACAGACACACACACACACACAGTGTGGCATAGCCCGCTTCACACTTACATTCACACACCATTGTGTCAATAGTGTCTTCCCCTTTCAAAAATAAAGTATCAAGCTACAGACACACTCTCTCTCCATGCATCCCAGCTGCAACATCAAGAAGTCCTGGTCACATGGACCCCCTGCTGGCTCAGTGTCACCATGGAGACGATTGTCCAAAACAAGCGACAGTTACTGTATGACAGCTGTTCCAGACAAACAAACATGTTTTTATTTTTTTAGATGCAGCTGATGAAATAAAGTGTGTGGTGTACATAAAGATTTATTTGGAGGATGAAACCTCAAAATGTGTGTATGTGTTTCCTGTTCCCTCTTTCTTCTGAATGAATAACTTGCCAGAAGGAAATTTCTATTCCATCGGCAGTAGAACTGACATTGTACTGACATACAAGTCCATTTGGTGGTATCAAAATCCCTGGGGAAAATGGCAGAAATCCTTTTTTGTTCTGAAACCTCATGTTGTCCATGTCCTCTCCTATCTCCAGGCCTGACGCCGCCCCCCCGTTCGAGAACCCGCCGGGGGAGGAGCCTAACGGAGACCTACCGGACGAGATCTGCAGACGCCATGTCATCTCCAACCTGGCCAAGCACGTCCTCTTCAGTAAGCAACCCTCTCATCCACTCCTCTCTCCTCTTTTGCTGTGATTTTTAGATTGAATGCAGTGTTTTTGTCCAATTCAATCTGTAGTTTAGTCAGATTAAATCTGTAGTACAGTAAGACAAAATTGTACTTCGGGAAATTTAGGATTCTTAGTAGGATGAAATCTGCAGTTTAGTTGGATGAAATCTGTTTCACAGTGAATATATGTAGTTGAGTTGGATGCCAGCTTTAGATAAAACAGATTAAACTTGTCCTTTAGTCAGATTAAACCTGGACTTTAAAACTATGGATTAATCTGACTAGTCAGATTAGTATGGATTTAATCTGACTAGTTAGATTAAGTCCATAGTTTTAGTCAGATTAAACCTGTAGAGTGAGATTAAATCCATGTTATTGGTTGCCATCTCATCGGCTGCCAAACGACTTCACCCCCTGCTGTGGACTGCTGTGTTCAAGCATCGCCTCCTCGCCTTTCTCTCGCCCCTCCCCTCCCACCCGCCTCTCTCCCTCCCTCTCACCAGAAGTGTTGTGTAGGCAAAAAAAAACAACCCAAGCTTCCTCTCTCCTTGCTGTGTCAGGCTGTCCTCTCCCACCGCTCAGCAGGACGTTGTGGATGACCTTTTATCAAAACGTTCCCTGTAGAGATGGAGAGATCTGTACTGTATGGATGCACTGACGGTACCGTTCAATACATTACTGGTACCGGCACCATGCACAATCTAACTCAACGTTTCTATCGGTAACAAAGTTAAAAATCAACGGTCTCAAAAAACGTAATCCATTGTTTCACCTTTCTGGAGATGGTAAACACATCTCCTTGTGTTAAAACCTTTGTAACGTATGTCAAAATCCAGTTACTTTTCTCTCTAATATGGCAGGATAAAAAAATGTCATACATCAAACTGTATGGTAGTTGTGATGCTGAGCTGTGTGTATGGTGGAGATGGTGTGGTACAGAGACCCTGTCTATGCACTGGGGAGGTAGATGCTGAACTCCCAAGCATCGTCTGCTGTGAAGAACCCCTCCGGTCCGCTCCTCTGACCTCCCAGCTCCTGGTTTTCCATCCTGGAGAGACGGCACAGGAACCGGTTCTCCCCGGCTCATTCAGCTGCATTCTCCTCCACGGCCCTGTCTCAGCCAATCAGCAGGCTTGCAGCCAGATGGCATGTTTATTTTCAGCCAATGGGGAGCCAGGGTGGGGGTTGGGGGGGGGGGCGGGACTGGGGCTGGAGCTGCAGTATCAGTCGTGCTGCTTGTAAATGTTTTACACTCATCCACCTGCACCGCCGTGTTCAAGATGAACGCTGGTGACCCCACCATGATGCTCACACAGATACACGCACGCACGCACGCACGCACACACACACACAAACAGATACAGTGATGCCTACACACACACACACACTCACACACACAGATACAGTGATATGCGCACACACACACACGCACAGTAAGACCAACACACACAGTGAGACACACACCCTCACACAGATAATGATGCACACACACACACACACAGTGATGCATACACACACACAAAATATGCACGCAAAGATGCATTTATATTTACATTTACATTTAGGGCATTAAGCAGTTGCAGATGCACGCACTCACATACATGGCTACACATTCAGATACACAAAAAAGTATTCACTATAAGTCACTAATAATGTCTGCTACATTTCCTCTGCCTTCACTATCATTGCTGTGTAAGCACTGCTAGCATGGTGCGATACTGTGCCATTAGCTAGTACTGACTCTGGGGGCCCCTGTGTCTCTTAACTGTCCCTCAAGGACCCTAGGCAGGGTTAGGGTTGATGTCTATGAGGTCATTTAGTCCCCTCTTTCTCACTCTCTCTCTCTGTCTCTGTCTCTATCACACCCTCACTCTCGCTCTCCACAGCTGCGAACAAGTCCTCAGCCGTGATGTCGACCCACATTGTAGCCTGTCTACTGCTCTATCGCCACAGACAGGTGAGATTAAATACCCCCCCTATTCTATCGCCACAGAAGTGAAGTCAAACTTGACTATGCTCAGAATCACAAATGTAGAAGCGTAGGTGTCTACAGAATATATACCCCCCCCCTCCTCCTCCCTTATCGACACAGACTGGTAAGTCTAACCTCCGCTACCCCCCCCCCCCCCCCCCATCGCTTCCACGGAAACCAGACCTCTCCCTGACATTGACCTCCTCTTGTTTCCCTGCCTCTATTTCACCGCTCTCGCTCTCTCGCTCTCTCGCATCTTTTCTTTTTTTGTTTTTGACATTCATTCACCGTCTGTTGTACGAACCAAGGTGATCCCTCTCCCTTCCTCTCTCTATCCCCCCTCATATCACATATCCACCCCCCCTCTGCATTTTCCCTCTTGGATCTTTTGATTTAGTGGTGAACCGCTGCCATCTGCTGGCCAAGAAGTGTAATTGGCCAATGTTACAATTATCCTTGATACTTGATTACAATTATAAATGTTTTATCATAAATAATGTGCCATACAGGAAAGTAATACATAGAATTGACTTGTGTGGCACAATGTGCAACATGAGCAACTTCCTTATAATACATCCATGAAAACACTGCAGTAACTTGAGAACAAGTTGTAAATGTGGTCCCCTCCCACTCCTCCCCAGGGGGTGGTGCTGTCCAAGCTGGTGGAGGACTTCTTCAACATGAAGGAGGAGATCCTCTCACGGGACTTCGACCTGGGCTTCTCCGGGAACTCGGAGGACGTGGTCATGCATGCGCTCCATCTCCTGGGCAATTGCGTCAACGTCACCAGCAGCTCCAACCGCAACGGCGAGTTCACCGTTGCCCCGAGCAACACGGTGCCAGCATTGTTTGAGCTCAACTTCTACAGCAACGGACTGTTCCACGTATTCATCGCTGACGCTGTCATCGGTAGGGAGTAGCTGTTGTGCTCAGTGTGCGGTGCTAAGTGTGCAATGCTAAGTGTATGGTGCTAAGTGTGCGGTGCCAAGTGTGCAGTGCTGAGTGTGCGATGCTAGGTGTGAGACGCTACACGTGCCATGCTAGATGTGTGATGAAAATAGTGCTTTTCCATTAGTACAGATAGCCTTGAAAGCCAATAGCGGGGCAGTCATCACCGATACGCCTTAAAACTGACACCCTTCATAGAGTCACAGTCACGCCTGCAGCAACTGACGTTCCCCCCCTCCTCCTGGCAGCCTGCAGCGTGCTGGCGCTGCAGCGGGAGCTGGCAGGCCGAGAGCCAGTCCTCCCAGGAGGGTGCTGGCGGGGTCGGAGTGACCGCTAGCTGCACCCTGCTGAGCCAGGAGAGGCTGATCCGCAAGGCTGCAGGACTCGCCCACTTCCTGACCAATGAGGTGGCGGTGGCACCGGTAAGTCCCGCCTCCTCCAGTCTCCTCCACCTTGTTGTTGTGAAACGATAAAGAAATACAGGATTATAGAAAACTTTGGCATGATGGTAAAAATACTTTTGAGTAAAATGCTTCTTTTTTTATGTTTGTTAATGCATGGATGAAAGATGAAAGTATTAGGAAAAAGTAAAATGACCATCTGTATTTGTATTTACAATTATATATGTACATAATAATATATAGATTGTATTGAAGTGCAGTAATGCTGTGCAAATGGACATTGAAAGAAAACCCCTGTTTTGTATTTGAACTCCCCCCGCTTGCTTGTACAGCCTGATGGTGCAGCTCTGGTAGTCAAATCCTCAGTCTTGTCTCCGTCTCTCAGCCCTGTCAGACGGTCTACCAGGTGTTCCACGATGCTGTGGCTCGGCTGATCCAGTACGGGGTTCTCTATGTGGCCGAGGTCAGTCTCCTACATCAGTGGTCTTCGATCTCTGGCTCGCGACCCCTAAGTGGGCCTAAGTGAGCTGTGGACCAAGCGGTTTCGCGGGATGGCCACAACCAACTTTGTATATTTCTTCGAAGAAGAAAACGTGTATATATATATATATATATATATATATATATATATATATATATATATATATATGCATGCCTACATGCATTATCTGTTTTAATTTGTATTTCATGAGTGTGTTTGGAGACTGAAAATGGAAATACTGTATTGAAGAACAGTGCCTCCACAGGTGGGTCACAGAATTTAAAGTTTGGGAAAAGTTTGGCAGTTTAGCTAAGGGAGCTACACTGCTCTATACTGTCCCCTTGTGTCAAAAACGGACAAGTACCAGGAAGTGGCTATTTCCACCATGACATTTGTGTCATGGGACTAGCATACCCACACTTGAACCATGTACCTAAATATGAGACTAAAAAAATGCAGCTTGTGATGGTATTGGTTACAGTTATTCGACCCTATTAGACACTAGGCAAATTCCTTCCGTACCAGTTGTCTATTTGTATGCAACTATGGCTAGTGGTATATATATGGGGGGCTAGGTAGCGGCGAGGTTGTTGGACCCCCTACCCGAAGAAAGGTACTGGATTCGATCCCAAATGTCCCCAGCCTAACCCCTAGATGTCCATGAGTGAGATACCCTAACCCTACCTGCACCCTAATACTCCTCCATGTATTGGCTAAAGTTCACTTTGGATTAAAGCGGAAAGCTAAATGACTAAATGGAAAAAATAAGATATGTAACATTTTATTTATTAGCTGTCATGTTATATTTATATTTAACTCTACCTGTTAGTAACTGATTCTTGTTTACTCTAATGGGAGTACTTTTTCCTTATGCAGTGACAGTTTTTAACGTGTGTGTGTCTGTCTGTTTCTGTGTGTGTGTGTCCGTGTGCACCAGGAGGACCAGGAGGAGTTGAGCCCCAGCCCCACCGAGGAGCCGTGGCCCAAGAAGTTCACAGAGCCGCTCTCCTGGAGGAGCGACGAGGAGGACGAGGACAGCGACTTCGGGGAGGAGCAGAGGGATCGCTACCTCAAGGTCTCCAACCCCCACACTTAACTCGTCTTTCCATTGCCACTTTGGCCGCGCTGAGTCAAACCATGCCTCGTTGATTTCCCATACCAGTTTAAATGTGCCGAGTTGTACCTTGAGATGGACCATCATTCAGGGACAATTCAGCGATCAGACTCATCTCTCCATTTTTCAGGCAATAAGCGGTAGATGCCAAGCAAAATCTGCCTGAAAATCCAGGCCAATTTCACAACTGTTGCACAGTGCGATAGTAAACAGGAGGGATGTTCACGACTAGTCGACTCGTCGTGGCTGCGCTTGGTAGTCGGCACCAGAAATAGCAGTCGGTTAAATGTTTTTTTTTCTCTCTGAGAGAAGCATTCAAGACGAGCGAGTCATGGGTTAAAGACACACCTTTAAGCGGGTAGCGCTGTTGTAATGGAGACGCAAAACCCAGCCACGCTTGGCGTTTGGAGTCAAACGAGGTCAAGCCAAGCCAGCACATCTGGGACTTGAATTGTTATGATGTAGGGCGACAGTATTTAAGGAGGCAGAGCAGGTCGTCGATCCCCCGGCTCCTCTTAGCTAAGTGTCGAGGTGTGCCTGAGCAAGACACCGCCGTTGGTGTATAATGTGTTTATTAAATGGGCGATTGTGAAGCAGAATTCACACTTCTGCGTGCCCCATGTTCGCGAAGATCCACGCCTGGACTCAGAGACATGACGCAGACAGCGTCTCGCATATACTGCTTGAAAAAGCAATATATCCATTTGATAAAGACGCTGCAAAGTCCTTCAAATACACTGCAGCAAAGCAGTTGGTATACCGCAACCAACTGAAAAGTACAGTGTTTTGATATAAATGCAGTCCATTTAGCTTTCACCATGTTAATGACAACGTTTTTGTTTTGTTTGTATCTTTTTCCCTCTCTCTCTTTCGCTGTCTCCCTTTCTCCATCTACTCTCTCCTTCAGGTGAGCACCTCCTTGGAGCACCAGGAGTTCTTTGTGTTCCTGCAGCGTCTCCTCAGCCCGGTGCTGGAGGCGTACAGCGGAGCGGCCATCTTGGTCCACAGCCTGAAGCAGCCGGTGGACGAGAGAGAATACACCCAGCAGCTCTTCAGATACCTGCTGACCCGCACCGAGAGGGGCGTGGCCGCCTATGGTAAGCCCCGCTCTCTCTGATTGGTTCCAAGAGGGCCAAGAAACAACACACAGCTCTCCGATTGGTTCCATGATAGAGATCAACTTTATTTATCCCAGGCTGGGATTTGGGTGTCACAAAATTTCACCGCCGAATTCAAGGACGGTAAAATATTTAAATCTAGTCGTTTAGCAGATGCTTTCATCCAATTAAAAAGCGAAAAAATGTAAAAACGTATAAAAATGTAATTAAAAAATATCTAAATAAGAATATGCAAAGACATACAAAAATGTACAAACAGTTTAATGATGGTACAAAAATTTACGAACATTTTTATATGTACGGAAAAATATTTCTACATGAATATGACAAATGAAAGGTAACCCTAACACTGAATGTAAATGTTAACATTATGACAAGAGGTAAACGCTATTGACTGTTTGTGCTACATTATTGACATATCTAAAGTTGGTTTCCTTTTCTACCTTGTTGTTTTATTGTTTACTGATTTCTTTATGCACATTGTTTTTTGTCTTTTTGGTAGATTTTTATATTTCTGATTCGGTCATGTTAAATTAGAGTTTAATGATGGTACCCAGTTTACCCATCATGCATCTTTTCTCATTTAGGTGAAAGTGCAACGCATTACCTGGTCAAAAACACAGTGAAGACGTTCAAAGAGCTTGGGGTAAGAGCATATATAAATAATATAAAACAATATATATAATTTATAAATATGTAATCAGTTGTTTTGAATTGACCACTGGTTTACATCTGGGAAACTATATTCTAAACATACTGTTTACATTTCAAGCAACAAAGACTAACTGTGAAATTCCCCTCCCCCTTTGACCCCTTCCTGCGATGTGATTGGCTCTCCAGGTCCTGAAGGAGAGGCGGGAGAACAGGGTGACGACCCTGGAGCTTAGCACCACCTTCCTACCTCAGGTTCACCGCAGTAAACTCCTGCACTACATCCTGGCCTTCATCCTGCTGTGACCCCACCCAGGTCCTCAAACACCGCCCTCCCCACCACCACTACCAGGACCCCCCCCCCCCCCCCCCCCCCCCCGGAAACAAGGGCTTCTACTGGCTACTTCTTATTTCTCCCAGGTGCTATACTCTGTGGAAAGCTTTACCAGGAAGTGCCTTCATACGCTAGCCGCTAACCGTTAGCCGTTAGCTGGAGGAGTCGCGAGGCCAGCCTTCTGTCACTGTTCGCTCAAGGGCACAAGTCTCGTCTTAGCCGTAGAGGTAAACTGGCGCTCGGCTGCTAGCCGCTAGCTCTTAGTTGCTAGCGGCTAGCGGCTAGCTCTTAGCCACTAGCTCTTAGCAGCTAGCTTTTAGCAGCTAGTTTAACGTATGAACACCCCCAGTGGATGCCCAGAGGTACTGCCCTCTGTCCCATGTAGATCCTAAACCCCTGAGAGAAATGGGTTTAAAGGTGAATGAAATCTTAAAGGAAACTTTTGAAATAATATTTAGCCTTTCCAACTCTTTAAAGAATTATTGTGGTATTGACAGCAAACTCCATACAAAGCATGCTTCATTTCATGCACACGTCGAAAGTCAAACTCGTCAAAATCGTGCATCAGGAATGGCCGTTGACTGGAAAGCATTTTTATGTCGATTTGTAAACTCATGCAAGTTAATGCCTGAATCCGGAAAAAAAAGATTATAACTTCCCTCAAAAGAAAAAATTTACAAATGTGTATAATGTGTAAAGCATTAAAGTGTTGAAAAGCAATGACTCCGAAAGGCATTAAACATTACAACCATGCTAAGTTACGTGCATGATATTAGGATTTTCATGAAAAAAGTGTATGTACACAACATTTAATCGTCAGTATAGATACATTGTTACAACTTATGTTGCTTCATACATCTACTAACTATTGAAAATCATTAGATGACTGTGTCTGAAACCACGCACTTACGTAAGTGCACTTACATTTAGCGCACTTCATTATCCCTACAGTACACTTACTTATAGGCGCAGTGCTCTCATTTCTACAGCGCACTGTCAAAACAGCCTTCGCGCACCGACCGGAAATGAGTTTGCAGTTTGACGGTTCTTCTTCGGTGGTATTTTTTTTTTGCCGTTTTCCTCCTGGCGGAAAACAGCCTACCGGTAAGTTTATTTACCTATGAAATATATGAATATATATTAATTTACATATTCAATATTATTTTACATTTGTAGAGCGCGTTGGTCTCAACTGTTACTCCTGTGTCCTCCATTTTTGATTCCGCCCCTTCCGCTACGTAGACAAAATGGCGGCCGTTGAGTGTGGAAAGTGTCCATCGGTCCACACTCAAATTTTAGATCGTTTTGAGTGCGCCACCGACGTATTTCCAGTGCACTGCGTTTTGGCACACTCAGTTTTTGCGCAAAGTGCACTCAAAAAAGTAAGTGTAAGTATAGAAGTGCGTGATTTCAGACACTCAAAAGAGATTTAGATGAATCTAAAATATGTAACACATTTCTAAAACGACAAATGTTAAATCAGATTAAGCACAGGAAACTGCTTGTGTTTCTGTTTAATAATGTTGATTAAATGCAGGATTGGCAGCATTATAATTTACATATTCTTTTCAAGAAATTTGATTTCTTATTCTAGTACCACTGATGAAGAAGGCCTAACAGTTCTTGCAGTCACTCTTGGGTATTATTTTGACCAGTCAGGCTAATGACATACAAACATTGAGTTGTACATATCCACTGGTTCCCCCATTGGTAAACACTAGCTATGTGCTAGGTGGTAGCTTTAAAGCTAAACCATTGCTGGTACAAGATGAGGGAAAAACACTTTTTCATTGTTGTGTCATTGACATTATTTAACCTAAATAATGGTGTGAACGATGGGACGATGGGAACGATTGGATTTCAAATGGGATTGTCGAAATCACGTTTGTCTGTGTTGATTCCATTCCTTTCAACCGAAAACATAAAAAAATGATTGCTTGGGCAGTCAAGCGGTTCGAGCAAAATTACCGTTAATCTTTTGACATGAATTAAGTTTGTGTGTGTGTGCGTGTGTGTGTGGGCCAAGTTCGGAAAAGTTTAGGAGGGGAATGTTTGGGGCATTATTTGAAACGGTGTAAATATGTGGAATATATTAAATGATGAACGTAAAAGTACTGTCAAAATGGCGCCCCCCTTGAGGTTGTTTTTTGTGAATAGAAGATAAATCTCTGTGATGTTGAGCCGTCAGTGATATAAGATAAACCCCCAACCATACTTTTTCTTTGTGTGTTTTATTTGGTTGCCATGACCCTTGTTATGGATTACTTGCATACAAATGTAGACATTTGTCAACAGCATTCACCAATCAAACGCAACAATCCACGAGGAGGATGTGTCACGTGGTCCGTGTCGAGGGCGACTGGATGTGTACAAGATGTGTGTGTGTTGTTTAGGTTGAACTGCTGCCGATGTGTGGGCCTATGATATGAATACAATCCTTTCAATGTTTCACACTGTACCATTTTCAACCATGACTGAGATTCTTTCTGAGAACATATGAAAATTAAAGCAATACTACTACTTCAGCAGTTTCAACAGTACCCTGATGGGAAGGCAACACATAACCGCTCTTCTATGTACTTCACTGTACTGTATGTACTATCACATGTACTTGACTGGACTATATGTACTCTGTACTGTACTTGAAGCATCCACTGGGCGCCTCAGTACTTCAATGTTGAACTCTGTACCCAACCTGAGAAATGTACTTGTCGTGTGTGTGTGTGTGTGTGTGTGTGTGTGTGTGTGTGTGTGTGTGTGTGTGTGTGTGTGTGTGTGTGTGTGTGTGTGTGTGTGTGTGTGTGTGTGTGTGTGTGTGTGTGTGTGTGTGTGTGAATACTTTGTTTGAAAGAGTGGGACGAGTCTCCCCCTCTCACCTCTTGAATGTAAGCTTCCTCCGGGCGGGTTTCGAACCGTTGGTCGCCGTACCGGTGACGGAACATGTTACATGTTGTACGCACAAATGTGTCACAGTGTTACGACCTCTTGAAGTGAAAGAAAGAGCTTCCCCATCGCTGGCATAGAGAAAAATGATGCAAAATTTTACTACGACAACTTTTCCTCGGTAGCTGAAAGTACTGATGTGTGCATCAGGTACCGGATGCCTTCTCTCTCTCTCTCTCTCTCTCTCTCTCTCTCTCTCTCTCTCTCTCTCTCTCTCTCTCTCTCTCTCTCTCTCTCTCTCTCTTTCTCTCTCTCTTTGCGCTGTTGCTGTTTCCGTTGTGTGCATGTTAACACCCGGCTAGCTGGGAAAAAAAGAAAAGTCAATAATAGTAACTAGGAACAATTGCACTTGAGTTTACCGTTAGAGGAATCACCAGCCAACTGGCAAAATAAGTCATTTTTTTGTTTGTTTGTTAAAACAAAATCAATGTCCAAGCACTGTTGACATCAGTAGATTTTGTTTTTGAATAAATTAATGATAGATTAACCAAAACTGTCTGGTGTGTCACTTTCTTATGAGGGTAAAGGGGGGGGGGGGAGTAGTATCATGTTCATCATATTCATTGCGGAATCGGGTACAAATTCCAGGTTTACGAAGTCCTCACTGGTATTTTGAGTCAACTGTCATTCGATGATCAGCAGAAGTCAGTGGTGCAGCTGATGATGGGAACCAGTAGGGTTGGAGCCAAACATGGCAAGAGTTTAACTTTGCTATAATTCAATCCAAATTCAGGTCACCAGCAGCTTTCAGTGTCTACGAGTTTCCAATTAGCAGTTTCACTTTTTATCATTGGCATTTAGCAAACGCAACAATGTCATTAAGGAGAAGTTAGGGGTGACTGGGAGGAGGAGGAGGAGAAGGAAGAGGGACGCTTGTTTTGGTCACTGCCAACTGAAAAAAAGGGAAATAGCAGGTCTTTGAATTTACAAAAATGAATTTAGTATATGCTACAAAATTAATTTATATTCGTTTTGTGGACATGGTTTAATCAAATAGACTTCAGTTGTTTATAGAGAATGTTAAATGTAGGTTTCTTTTCGCGTTGACTGAAATCGATTGAATTGAAAATTGAAGTCAATGTAATTGAGTTTGGTCACCACCGGAAAAGAATATATTCAAAGGGCGCCAGGAAGTGTTGTTGGCACTCCGGAAGTGTCCACCGCGTGGAAGATTCTGCCATAGATATAGAACACTAGATGCCTCGTCCGCGTTGCTGGCCAACGGAGTGGAACGTCCGCACATGGCGGCCATCTTACTCCAGGCAGCTCGGTCCCCCATAACGTGTGTTGTAGTGGTACACGTACTTTTAAATAACCATAACTTGCTCAAATTTCATCCGATTTTCAAACGGTTTGGTTTGTTATAAACGTCAAAGTGCACTGCATAATTGCATAATTAAAAAAAATATATTTTAAAAAAATTCAAAATAGAATAAAGTTCTAAAATAGGTAGATTACACTATTTCCTATTACAAATAGGCTATAAGAAAGGCTGCATGTTGAAATCCCCCACCCTGTACAGAGATCTTGCCTGTGGTAAGATGCCTGTGGTCGACCGTCTTGCCTGGAGTAAGATGGCCGACCTGTGAGGACGTTCTAGACTCCGCCGTAACACATCTAGTGTTCTATATATATCTATGGATTCTGCAGCCACATGTCGCCTCCGACAGAGACCGAAGCCTACTGAAAAAGTAAGTTCATTAAATTGATTTATGTTCGTGCATATATATATATATATATAGGCTATATATATATATATATATATATATATATATATATATATATATATATATATATATATATATATATATATATAATTTTATTTTTTTTAGCTAAGGTTAGCTAGCTAACACCAACACTAACTACCTAGTTTAGCGTTAATAATGGGGTTTCTCTGCTGCGGTCCCGCTGCTGACAACAGTGCTTCAATGTAAAAAAAATGCATAAATTAATGTAAAAGATGTTTAGAACGGTGTATGAGCGAGTGTCGGTTATATGCTAGTGATGGGTCGTTCGCGAACGAACCAGTTCGAACGAACGACTCTTTAAAGTGAACGAACTGACCTCGTTCGCCACTCTCGTTCGCGTCGTTCGTCTCGTTCGCTGAGTCTCTCTGACGCGCTGATTCGCGGCGCCGCTGATTCGCGAGTCGTTCGCTGACTGATTGACTCGAGGACTGAGACGTCACTCACGACTCGTCATCACGAGAGCCAGCCAATGTATGTTGTTTGTCTGTCTGTGAGTCTAGGACGCTTTCGAATGGTTGACACATTAACAATACCACTTTCACATTTGAATATTGCCTTTTACATTTACATATCAGTGAAATGGTAAATACATGCTGTCTTTGTATTTTCTGTGTCATGCCAGATTAATAATATATTTGAATGTCTCGTCAATCTGTCTCGTTATTTCATGCTTCCTTCTCACGCACGCGACCCGGCCGGGACCCCCACCTTGGTGGATCTTGGTCTTGAGTGGGGGTGGAATGGCCATCTTCACAATAGTAAATAAAATATGCCCAGAATAAACACAACTGTACATCATTAACTTTAAAACTCATCATTGCTAAATCAAGTCTATTATCTTGCTGATATACATCCAATAATCTACTACGCCCCCCCCCCCCCCCCACACACACACACACACACACACACACACACACACACACACACACATCCCGCTGCGTTTGGTTTGTCTAACTTTACCTTGAATTGGGGGAACGGGGCATTTTGATCCTGACATGTCATTATGCATACATTAAAGAAATCTGTTGAACTCAAATTAAATACATATGTTAACATATTCAACCAGACACAATGTTGTATTTGCTATTAACACATTTATTAACACCATCAAGCACCATTGCACGATTGTGAATCGTGATTTCGTGAATAGTTAGTAAATGAGAAGAACGAGGGAGTCCGAGACCGACTCAGCTGCATTCGTGATTCGTTTGAATGTTGTGGACGAGGAGGAGCCGAGTCTGACCGACTCGGCTGGCATTCGCCGTTCGCGAATGACAGCCGAGTCGTTCGCGATTCGCGAATTGAGAACGAGGGAGGAGCTAAAGGCCGCAGACTCGCCGTTCCCAAGTTGTCGCGCGACGTTGTGACGTCACGGGAACGTCGTGACTATTTATACTCGCGCTTGGCGGCCGCGACACTAGCTGCAGTCTTCTCCTGAACAGAGGTGGCGCCACTGAGGAAAGGCGACCGACTCTGCTATTTCTACGCAGTAGAAGAAGAGATATGCTAATACTGGCACCCCTGTGTCTTCATATAGAATAGTCCACCGGGACGTCTCTCACTATACAGCATTATGTCTATTACTTTACATTGCTGTTATTCTACATCACTGCCACACCTGTCAGCCATCAACAGTCCAGTGTATGGCAGCAGTTCTCATATTAAGTGTTTGTAAGCATCTATCTTAATAACGTAATGATTATCTTATATACTTTTATTTTATAACTTAATGATTATTTTATATAATTGTATTTTATAACTTACTGCCGCTTTGAGATAGTTTTTCAGCCACGTAATTCCACTCGTCTTTGACCACAACAACAGTAGACAGCACTTACAAAAAACCACGGTTTATTAGCGAAAGAATATAGGCCTACACCACACAATAAAACAGAACATATAAAGGAAGAAGCCTCAGCAATAAGGCGCATTACAATGTGCCTTCGAACTCATCCGTGTTTCTGTTTCCGCTTTGTCGCGCGCCGCTGAAAAAAAAAGAGCTGTGCGCGACACGGCGCGTTCGGGCCAAAATCCTGTCGCGCCGGCGAGATCTACGTCATTTTGACGTCACAACGTCGCGCGACAGCTTGGGAACGGCGAGTATACCGCAGCCTTAAGGCCGCAGTATACTCGCCGTTCCCAAGCTGTCGCGCGACAATGTGACGTCACGGGAGGGCCGTAACTATTTATACTCGCGCTGGTGGCCGCGACAGTAGTTGCAGTCTTCTCCTGAACAGAGGTGGCGCCACTGAGGAAAGGCGACCGACTCTGCTATTTCTACGCAGTAGAAGAAGAGATATGCTAATACTGGCACATGGAGTTAAGGTTTAGTTCACCGGGATGTCTCTCACTATACAGCATTATGTCTGTCTATTACTTTACATTGCTATTATTCTACATCACACCTGGTCAGCCATCAACAGTCCAGTGTATGGCAGCAGTTCTCATATGAATAGTGTTTGTAAGCATCCATCTTAATAACGTAATGATTATCTTATATACTTTTATTTTATAACTTACTGCCACTTTGAGATAGTTTTTCAGCCACGTAATTCCACTCGTCTTTGACCACAACAACAGTAGACAGCACTTACGTAAAACCACGATTTATTAGCGAAAAAATATAGGCCTACACCACACAATAAAACAGAACTTATAAAGAAAGAAGCCTTATTTTAGCAATAATTAAGGCGCATTAAAATGTGCCTTCGAACTCGTCTGTGTTTCTGTTTCCGCTTTGTCGCGCGCCGCTGAAAAAAAAGAGAGGTGCGCGACGCGGCGCGAACGGGCCAAAATCCTGTCGCGCCGGCGAGATCGACGTCATTTTGACGTTACAATGTCGCGCGACAGCTTGGGAACGGCGAGTATACTTCGACCTTTAGTGAACGACTGAACGACTGAACGAGTCAGTGAATGATTCAGCGCTACCGGAAACACGAACGAACGAACGAACGAACGAACGACTCTCTGTGGCGAACTGAACGACGCAAACTGATTCGCGCAAACGACTCATGAAATCCATCACTATTATATGCGGGGGAATTAAACTCCGCTGCGTGTTTAGCCGAGGGCGGGGCTCAGCTCACACGCACACACGCACAGGACAGCAGAGCAGAGAGGCCGCGGTGCAGACAGTGAACCAGGTGAAGAGAAGGTAACATTCTTGTTAACTTAGTTAGTGGCTGAGACGGCAGTTCTGTACTAATGAAAAAGAACCGGTTAGAGTATTGATAAAGAACCTGGCCGATAAGAGTATGGATTGGGTAAAGATAAAATCCTAACCCACCTGTACAGCTGGTTAGTGGCTTCACCCTGACTTTGGGAGGATGAGCAAATCGCATTTCAAATCCCTTCACTATAAGCGCTTACTTCATCAGTGAGGATATTGTTTCACTTATATCTGAGTTTAATGTGAAAAACTACAACCTGTTTTTTTCCCCATAAATATTGTAATGATAAATTATGTGAAATGCATTGTTTTAAAATCAGATTTTCTTGGGGGAGGACCCCCAAACCCCACGACCTCACAAAATCCCCACCACAACACCTAAGCCTTCCAGAAACTTAGGGAAAATCCTCTGCCACCTACTGTCACCACACATGGCATCGTCTCATTTATTAAAAGACAGCTGTCGCCCAGCGGCAGTCGGTGTTTTTTTCTATCAAAGAAATTGTTTTGTTTTTGGGTCTTAAATTATATTTGTTGAAGTCTTAAAAGGGTCTTAAAAAGCATTACATTTTACTTTCAAAATGGTGCAGGAACTGAAGGACACTGAAGCTAGTAGACGCTTCGCTCTTCGCTCTCCGCTCTTACTTTATTACTTTTCTTGTAATCCTGTCCTTTTGCTACAAACTGTATGGAAAGCGGGTCCTGGATACTTTTAAATCACTGGGAGCTTAATTTAGGAAAGTATCTGAAAGCTACCACTATTATTTAAACCCTTTTTACTTTGTGAGTGTGGCCTATCAGCAGCATAAGCCTGCACTATATTGACTGGGTTTGTGGAGCTCAGCTAAGCTAATTAGCAACAAGATGCCTCTAATTAGCTACGACGATATGCCTCCCTTTTCCACGGCTGACTACCACAAACTTCTCCAGAAGATAGCAGTACTGGAGACGAAAGTTCTGCGACTCGAAGTCAACGTGGAGGTAAATGGTCAATATGGGAATGAAACCACTCTACCGATGACCCAAATCAGCGGAAAGGAGCAGGCTAACAGACAAATGCCTTGTGCAAAGCCACAGCATAATTCATGGAAAGATAAATCGCCTCCCTCAGATATGGGAAGACGGTTAACAAGCAGAACCCAGCACCTGGAGACTTGTGATGATACTGAGTGGCCTGCACTGCCGTCACACAAGAGGGACTCTTCAACCCCAGTACCAAGGAGAAAACAGCCGTGGAATGTGGCTAAAACAAAAAGTAAGAGCAAACCGACCAAAGACAAAGGGATTCTACTAGAGAACAGATTTGCTCCACTTTTACAAGACCCTGACTCCCCAAAAGAAAGGTCATCTTCCAGCACCGGAGAAAGGTACGAGGCTAAATCATATACTAAAAGGCTGCAGAAAGAGCTAACCACTGGGCCTCAAACGCTGATAGTGGGTGACGGAGCTGTGAATAAGACAAAACACTTTTTAGGCAAAAACACCAAAGTACTTTGTTTTACCAATGATATGGTGTCCGATATCTCACAGAAAATTCTGGAAATCACTGCTGAGCATCCGACAGTGAAATCTCTCGTCATTCACACAGGAGCACTTGATGTTGTCAAGCAACAATCAGAGGTATTGAAACGGGATTTTAATGATCTGCTGAACAAAGTTCGATGTCTGAATACTGAGGTGTTTATTAGTGTTGCACCGATACCGATACTAGTATCGGGAGGGGCCCCGATACCGCACTAAAATGCTGGCATCGGTATCGACGAGTACGAACAAATAATGCGCCGATGCCATTTACAGATACTAATATGAAACTTGGAACGCAGCGCCTTGTGTCTTTCTGTGCGTTCACACCGAAAGCGCACAAAGAGGAATCCACCTTGTCCACTCCACTAGTCGCTTTTGTCGCTTCTGTCCCCCTTCAGAATGTTCGTTCTTGCTTTTTTTTTTATTTAAAAGGCCAGCGCGCCACACGCGCTAAACACCACCACGCAACTACTGCTGTAGCACAGCCCATTTACCGACATCGTTGATCACGGAAAGTTACTTGATAAAGTCATTAAAAACAGAATTACTCCGATTGGCTGGAGAGTGTAGGTTAAAAAGTGTTTATTTACACCATCTTTGATTTACACCTAGGAAAGACGTCGACGCTATGAAGACGCTATGGCCACGTTGCTTGGCAACGCCTGCATACGGGAGATATTAAATAGTCTGCTCGACTTGTAAAAATAAAAAAAAACTCACGATTTCAACTCTAAAACACATTAAAGTATTATTAATTGATTACATATTTCATTCTTTCGTAAGTGACCATGGTATAAGCGGGAGCAACCCTCCGCTTCGTGTCGGACGGTTCACGCCTCCGCGTCGTCCATTCATTTCTGTTAATGGACACCTCGTCGGGTTACTCCCCAATCATATTTACGGAAATGATCATCCCAAATAAACACCGATTTTGCCAAATGTAATGTTGTCAAATCATAGAGGACATCATAGAGGACATCATTCTCTCCCTTCACTCACTGCAGTTATTTTTGCCACTGCTCGTTTTAGTTTTTTCAATGTGGATTTTGGAGTTGTAACTTGTTGTCATAGGACACCTTTTATTTATTTTATTTTATTTATTTTACCCTGGCTGCACTTAGAGGAGTGCACATCAGCCTAGACCTTACAGGAGGAAGTAATTTCTTATTGCAATTCTGATTTGTTCTTACCTCAGATAGGCCTTAATGCCATGCACTCTCTACCTCATATATTATTTCTTATTTTAATTTAATTTAACTTCTTGTTGCACTACGATTTACATGTTGTAATTACATGGATATTGCACTATTTTGGCATATTCAATTATTGTCACCCATAACAGGTAGGCAATAAAAACGTTCTTCTGGATTTACTGTGTATTCCTGACCAAGCCATGATAGCAATGATTTTACATCCAAGTGAGTATGCAGTTCTTTAGTATTAGAAGAAAAAAAGCTTGTATATATATATTTTTTTTTTTTTCTTCTCCAAACGGCGTGGTATCGGTATGGTATCGGTATCGGCCGATACTGCACAGCCGGGTATCGGTATCGGGGGCCAAAAAATGGTATCGGTGCAACACTAGTGTTTATCAGTGGACCTCTACCAACAGTTCGGCGAGGAGACGAGAGATTCAGCAGGCTGTTGATGCTAAACAGATGGCTCAAAGATACGTGTGCTGCTCAATCAGTTAACTTTATTGACAATTTCAACATTTTTGGGGAACGCAGACACCTCTTTGAGGCAGATGGATTTTGCCTTAACAAGTCAGGAGTACAGCTGTTAAGCTACAACATTTTTGATTTTTTGCATCGGTCACCAGCAGCCCCTGCCAAGGACAAGAGGCGAGACAATCCAAAACAGATAAGACAGCCTTCTGGAGAAAAACTGCTACCGCCTGAGATAAGGAGTGACCATGAAGGACAGCACACCGAGAGAGAGGCTTTAACGTCATCATCCTTACCCCAACACGAGGAGTTTCCCCCAGCCCCAACAACCCAACAGGAGGAGTCTCCCCCAGCCCGAACAACCCAACAGGAGGAGTCTACCCCAGCCCCAACAACCCAACAAGAGGAGTCTCCCCCAGCCCCAACAGCCCAACAAGTGGAGTCTCCCCCAGCCCCACCAGGAGACTCCCAACTTTCACCCACCGGGACCCCATCCAGCCTTTCATTCTCTCCACGCAGTCCGGATTCCCCATTCCCCCATTTTCTGGATTTCCAACTCACACCACGCCCAAATCCCATTTTTTTCTCCCCTAAATCCCCCCCCCTCATCCAGCCCCACGTCGCAGAGCCCCCCCACCTCCTCTGACTCAGATAATCTGTGAGTCGGACTGATACGTGCCGGGTCCAGGCTGCAATACTGATACCAATAATGTTCTCCCCCAGGAAAAATCAGGGCCCTATGGAGTTCAGATAGCCTTCTCAATCCCTGTGATGGCAGGTAACAGAAGAATGGTTAAACTGGTGAGAAATAAAAAGGGTAAATCTGCCAATTTATTAAGTATAGCATGTCAACCTCGAAATATACCAGTGTCTCCTGCTATCTCCACAAGATTAGCTCTACTCAATATCAGATCACTAGTCAACAAATCACTGTTAGTTAATGATGTCATTATGACCTATGATCTAGATTTTTTACTTCTTAGTGAAACATGGCTGACTGAATGTAGCTGTTGTGTTATTCTCAATGAGGCAGCACCAACACATTTCAGTTTTATGAAAAAGTGTCGAACTGGTAAGAAAGGCGGGGGAGTTGCTGCCATCTTTAAATCTGTATTTCAGTGCAAGGAAATTACGTTAGGTGATTTTAGCTCTTTTGAATATCTGTTTTTTACTAAAAGGTGATCCAAAAGTCCTTTTCTTAATCATTTATAGACCTCCAAGATACTCAGGAAAATTCATTGTTGAGTTTGCTGAACTGCTATCAGTTATCTGCATTGATTACAACTTTTTTATCATAACAGGGGATTTAACATTCACGTAGACAATAACATGGACAATAATGCCAAAGAACTCTCTGCTCTACTTGACACTTTTGGCCTCTTGCAACATGTGAAAGGGCCCACACACACTCGAGGCCACACTCTGGATCTGGTTATCTCTAAAGGTGTTAACATTTCTTCTGTTGATGTTAAGGACTTGGCTCTTTCTGATTATTTATGTGTGTTCTTTGTCTTACAGATCATTCCAAATGTTCAGTTAACCTCTGTGTCTGTTAAGAGAAGGTACATAAATGAGAATACCAGTGCAAAGTTTATGGAGGCTAAAGCTATGTCACCAACTGTGAGTGCAGAGTCAGTTGATGAACTCCTAGATCAATTTAACTGGAAAATCTCAAATGTCATGGATGCTGTTGCACCTATTAAAAATAAGACGACCTTGATCAGAAAGAAAACACCATGGAGGAACACTATGATGGTAAAGGCTTTAAAAACAGAATGCAGGAAAGCAGAGTGTAAGTGGAGAAAAACTAAACTTCAAATTCACCATGACCTCTACAAAATAAGTCTTTGTAATTTGAAGCACACACATCGAGTACAAGTATCAATGCAAATTTACACAAAGGAATTTACTAGACCAATTTAGATTTGGAACTATTTTCGGGCATAGCACCGGCAAAGCACCGCTGCCAGGCGCAAGGACACCAGGCAGCACCTGAAAACCCTCAACTTCCGTCAATACACCGGCGTGACTCACAGTTCTCTGCTACTGGTGTCCTTGCGCCTGGCAGCGGTGCTTTGCCGGTGCTATGCCCGAAAATAGTTCCACATCTAAATTGGTCTAGTAAATTCCTTTGTGTAAATTTGCATTGATATTTGTACTCGATGTGAGTGTACAGGTTACGAGAAATAATTATAACAAATCTTGAGTTATTTGATTCACTTTTGCAACGATATGCTAGCTGGACACTCTGGAATACAGCGACTACGCTAAGCTAAAGCTAACTGCGGCATTTCTAGATTAGGACAATGGCTGGGTCGGCTACAAAACGCTTTGGCTCACTCATCCAACTCTAGGGACTGCGGGGAGTGACCCAATTTCACCTGGGGGTGGCGTGTTCCTTTAATACAGTTGACCAAAAAACCATAGAGGAAACAGTTCAGCATCTAAAACCATCATGCTGTCTTGACACAATGCCATCAGACTTTTTTAAAACTATTGTGAACTCTGTCCAAATAGATTTGCGACAAATACTAAATAGCTCACTTCAATCGGGCACGTTTCCTAAATCACTAAAAGTAGCTGCCATTAAGCCACTCTTACAAAAGAGATCGCTGGATGCTTCCATGTTAACCAACTACAGACCTATCTCAAATCTTCCTTTTATAGCCAAGATCGTTGAGAAAGTGGTTTTTAATCAACTCAGCAATTTCTTGAATTCCAGTGGCCTTTTCGACAAATTTCAATCAGGCTTCCGACCTCACCACAGTACAGAAACAGCTCTTATTAGAGTGTTAAATGATATTAGGTTAAACACTGACTCAGGCAAGGTGTCAGTTCTGGTCCTGTTGGATCTCAGTGCTGCATTTGACACTGTGGATCACAGTATATTGTTGAACAGGTTGGAAACTTGGGCAGGACTCAGCGGAACAGTCCTAGAATGGTTCAGGTCCTACTTGGAAGAGCGGAGTTATTTTGTGACCATTGGAAGTTATGAATCCAATCGAATGGCTATGACGTGGAGTTCCTCAGGGGTCAGTTCTTGGACCCCTTCTGTTCAGTCTATATATGCTGCCTTTGGGTCAAGTTCTGCAGAACTCTAATTAGTGTTGCACCGATACCGATACTAGTATCGGGAGGGGCCCCGATACCGCACTAAAATGCTGGCATTGGTATCGACGAGTACGAACAAATAATGCGCCGATGCCATTTACAGATACTAATATGAAACTTGGAACGCAGCGCCTTGTGTCTTTCTGTGCGTTCACACCGAAAGCGCACAAAGAGGAATCCGCCTTGTCCACTCCACCTAAGTCGCTTTTGTCGCTTCTGTCCCCCTTCAGAATGTTCGTTCTTGCTTTTTTTTTTTATTTAAAAGGCCAGCGCGCCACACGCGCTAAACACCACCACGCAACTACTGCTGTAGCACAGCCCATTTACCGACATCGTTGATCACGGAAAGTTACTTGATAAAGTCATTAAAAACAGAATTAGTCCGATTGGCTGGAGAGTGTAGGTTAAAAGTGTTTATTTACACCATCTTTGATTTACACCTAGGAAAGACGTTGACGCTATGAAGACGCTATGGCCACGTTGCTTGGCAACGCCTGCATACGGGAGATATTAAATAGTCTGCTCGACTTGTAAAAATAAAAAAACCCTCACGATTTCAACTCTAAAACACATTAGTATTATTAATTGATTACATATTTCATTCTTTCGTAAGTGACCATGGTATAAGCGGGAGCAACCCTCCGCTTCGTGTCGGACGGTTCACGCCTCCGCGTCGTCCATTCATTTCTGTTAATGGACACCTCGTCGGGTTACTCCCCAATCATATTTACGGAAATGATCATCCCAAATAAACACCGATTTTGCCAAATGTAATGTTGTCAAATCATAGAGGACATCATAGAGGACATCATAGAGACATTCTCTCCCTTCACTCACTGCACTCACTGCAGTTATTTTTGCCACTGCTCGTTTTAGTTTTTTCAATGTGGATTTTGGAGTTGTAACTTGTTGTCATAGGACACCTTTTATTTATTTTATTTTATTTATTTTATCCTGGCTGCACTTAGAGGAGTGCACATCAGCCTAGACCTTACAGGAGGAAGTAATTTCTTATTGCAATTCTGATTTGTTCTTACCTCAGATAGGCCTTAATGCCATGCACTCTCTACCTCATATGTATATTATTTCTTATTTTAATTTAATTTAACTTCTTGTTGCACTACGATTTACATGTTGTAATTACATGGATATTGCACTATTTTGGCATATTCAATTATTGTCACCCATAACAGGTAGGCAATAAAAAAGTTCTTCTGGATTTACTGTGTATTCCTGACCAAGCCATGATAGCAATGATTTTACATCCAAGTGAGTATGCAGTTCTTTAGTATTAGAAGAAAAAAAGCTTGTATATATATATATATATATATATATTTTTTTTTTTTCTCCAAACGGCGTGGTATCGGTATGGTATCGGTATCGGCCGATACTGCACAGCCGGGTATCGGTATCGGTATCGGGGGCCAAAAAATGGTATCGGTGCAACACTAGCTCTAATGTAGACTCACAGTTATGCAGATGACACGCAGATATACATAGCACTGTCCTCAGATGACTATAGTCCAATACAGTCATTGTGTCACTGTTTAGAGCAAGTAACAAATTGGATGAACCAACATTTCCTTCAATTAAATCAGGACAAAACTGAGGTAATTGTTTTTGGCAATAAAGAGAAGAGGACTGCCGTCAGTAAACATCTCGAGTCACTCTCTCTAAAAACTAGGGACCAAGTCAGAAACCTTGGCGTGCTGATAGACTCAGATTTGACCTTCAGCAGTCATATCAAATCCATCACCAAAACAGCCTTCTATCAGCTTAAGAACATATCCAGAGTGAAGGGTTTTATGTCTCAAACAGACCAGGAGAAGTTGATTCATGCTTTCATCTCCAGTAGACTCGGCTACTGTAACAGTCTTCTGACTGGACTCCCACAAAAAAGCATTAAACAGCTGCAGCTCATTCAGAATGCTGCAGCTCGAGTTTTAACCAGAACAAAGAGATCAGAGCACATTACTCCAGTTCTAAAGTCTTTACACTGGCTCCCAGCCAGCTATAGAATAGATTTTAAAGTTCTGCTACTGGTCTACAAATCACTGAATGGTTTAGGTCCAGAATACATGAATGACATCTTAGTAGAATACAAACCCAGTAGGGCTCTGAGATCTACTGACTCAGGTCAGATAGTGAAGCCCAGAGTTCAAACTAAACATGGTGAAGCAGCTTTTAGCTGTTATGCTGCACAAAACTGGAACAAACTACCAGCTGAACTGAAATCAGCCCCAACTGTGAACATTTTTAAATCCAGGTTAAAAACACTCTTCTCCTGTGCTTATGATTGAGCTTGTTCAAAGCACTTTAAATTGTAAATTTTAATTGCACTATGTCCTTTTAAATCATGATTTTATGCTGCTCTTATAGTATTTTATTTCTTTCTATTCTTCTGTAGTTTTTATTTTTTAATTGTTTTTTATTTCAATTCTTGTTTTATGTAAAGCGCATTGAGTTGCCATTGTGTATGAAATGCGCTATATAAATAAAGCTGCCTTGCCTCCGGGGTCTCATTCCTCGTTATCATCTATCTACTTGTCAATTTTGTGCAAAACCGATGTTAAAACCTATGGTTATGATAAAGTCTTTGAAACTCTTCTACAAGATCTGAAATCTCTGGAGGAGCTGGGTGTTTGTCACACTGTTGGGTGAGTTAGTTAAAGGTAACATTACTTGGTGTAGTGGCTGACAACCTGGGAGCGCACAGCGTTGCAGGATTTATGCAGAGTTTTTCGGTGGAATACTATTGCAGATTTTGCACAGGAAAGAGCAGTGATATTCTGTTGCGTCTGGTGCTTTCAGTCTGAGAACAAAGGAGCTTCAACAGGCCCATGTCAAACGAGCCCAAGATACAGGTACAGGTTGTTGTTGTGGAGTGAAAAGGGAATGCTTCTTCACCAAAAATCTGTCACATTTTCATTAGGGCTGGGTATCACCAGGTACCTCGCGATACGATACTATCATGATATTTTGCCCACGATAACGATAATATCACGATACAGCGATTCTGCGATAATCGATATATTGTAAGAAATTTCATCCACGATACATCACGATATCTGTGAAATTTAAAATTTATTAGAAAACGTCGTTTCATTTTTTACGTCCAAGTAAAACGAAGTTGATAGTCTGTGCAAAAATTAACATAAAATCAAAAAACAAAATGAATGCAGAAAATACACATTTCAGTGCTAGTATTATCAACTTCTCTGTAAACATGAACACAAGTGCTACTTAACAACAAGCAGAATCAAATTGTGAAAACTGCATTATAATCTCAACAACTAGGTGGTCTATGAAAACCTGGGCACACATTTTAACTTGTACTAACCACCCTGTGTAAAGTTTAACATAAACCTGCACTGCAGACTGCACATACATTTCAGTGCTAATACTAATATCAATTTGTTGTTTGTAAACTTGAAAACCTGAGAACATTTAACTTGTGCTTAGTACTTAACCTAAACCTGTACTGCACACACAAATTTCAAAACTGCATGTTCTTCTTCAGGAAGAGCAACTGGTCAGCATGCTCAGAGGTGAGACAGCTCCTCTGAGAGCTGACTGTCACTTGCAGTAGAAAAGACACGCTCCACAGGTACACTGGTCCCTGGGACACACAGATGTCTTTGGGCCAGCTTGGCAAGGAGTGGGTAGGCTTGAGCATGAGATTTCCACCAGTGCAATGGCTCATCAGTCAGTGGTAGAGGTGGAGCATCTAGGTATTGCTTGACCGTTTCAGCTATGGAAGTAGCCGACAGTTGATGGTGGGTGGTCTTGAATGTCTGCCCAAGGAGATCAGCAAGTGCAGACTTCCTCTTCTTCTTTGGTGTGTGTGCATTGGTCTCTGGAGTCTGCCGCTCAGTGCTTCCCTCCTTGTCATCAGTAGGAGCAGGGCTCACTTGAGATTCATCCATTTCTGCATCTTCCTGTAAGAAAATGGACAGTGACACACTATTAACATTACTATTTAAAAACATGTTTTAGGTCATATCAAGTCAACTATTACTATCAATTTTACATTGTATGCATGTTTTTTTTAACTATTAATAATAACTTGTATCTATATAGATTTATTTTATATAGATTTTTATATATTTATATATTTATTTTTGTGCATGTATGGATTAGATCATGCTTATATATGGCATCTAGCAGTACTTAAAGGCACAAAAGAAGAAAAAACTAAGAGATGACCTACTACTGTTAAAATCATCTTAATACCTTCAGAGCAGCAGCCATTTCCATCAATTTGGCATTTGTGTCCTGAACGTCTTGTGGCAATAGGAACTGCAGAGACTTAAACCTGGGGTCTAAGGCTGATGAGATGTGCAGAATGTTTTTCTCCTTCATAGTCATATCGCTTGGACAGGTCTTGGTGGATGGTGGTCTTGATCTCTCTGACGAGAGGAATCTTCGATAGAGCTGGTTGTGTCACTCAAAAGCTGGGAATGGAGTGGAGCGATGATGGAGATTGTTGGGCTCTTCTCCTCACACATGATATTTGTTGCCACCAGCATTGGCTTGAGGGCTTGCACAACCTGTTCAGCATTTGAGATGTCGGTCTCATTCAGGGTGCAGATGTCAGTGGTACTCTTTCTTACCTTAATGAAAGAACACAGGACAGAATGGAACTTTTATTAAAAACATGAATGTAATGTACATTTTGATTACACACTAATTTATTTTTGTAACCTATCAAAATTGAACTTGCCCATGCCTTAATGCAAGAACAGAGCAGCACAGAACTTTAAAGAAATAATTAGATAATATTGAAATTATGAGCTATATCATTCATTCACAATCACATTATTAAAATGTAATTGAATCTATATGATGTACAAACAAAACAGATACACACAATATTTTTTATAAAAGTTTTTAAATACAAAAACGTTATGTTATCAGCAACAATACGTTGAATTAGAATAAATAACCTACCTCAGGAGATAAGAGGGCAGCACAGATCGCAGGCTGCTGCTCCAGAAACCTGGCCAGCATCTCGTAAGCGCTGTTCCACCACACAGCAACATCTGTGATGAGCTTGTGATGTGGAAGTCCAAGCATTCTTTGGTTTATCTTCAGTGCATTGGCGGCTGCTGTGCTTCTGTGGAAGAACGTGGAAATCCTCCGGACCCTCGCAATGAGTCGAGCAAGAGCTGGCACTTTCAGGGCACGCTGTGAAGCAAGGTTAAGTACATGTGCAAAACACCGAATGTGTTGGTATCCAGTCAGCTCAACAGCAACAGTCATATTAGATGCGTTGTCTGTGACAACCGCTGGGTCTTTCCCTGTAAGCTTCCACTCCACCGTAGCATTCCGTATGACTTCTGCCATGTTAGCACCGGTGTGAGACTCAGACATCACCCGAGTCTGGAGAACGTAGGACTGCAGTTCCCACTCGTGAATAAAATGAGCAGTAATTGTCACAAAGGACTCTGTGGCCCTGGAAGTCCACGCATCGCACGTAAGTGCAACTCTCCACAGATTGAAGTGCATTTTCCACTTTTGCTTTCGTCTCTGCATATAACGCAGGGATAGCTTTTTCAGTGAAGTATTTTCGACAGGGTATGTCATATCTTGGTTCCAGTGTGTGTAGCATTCGGCGGAAGCCTTCATTTTCGACTACACTATATGGTCGAAGTTCCTTACAAATAAAGCACGCAATGGACTTGGTAATACTCGCAGCCCTGGGGGATGCAGAAGGAAGCTTTGCTTTCAATGAGTTGACAATTGTAGGCTGGCTTGCATTAGCGTTGTCGTTAGCCGTCCTCACGGCAAGCTCAGGGTGATGACGGACCAGGTGGCTGTTCATATTTGTTGTGTTGTACTTGACCTTAGCAAGACATTTTTTACAGATTGCGAAGTCTTTATCAAGCGCTGTTCCGTCATAAGAATTGTAAAAGCTGAAGTGGGCCCAGACTTTTGATTTACAATTTGACGGCGCATCTTTTACGTGTTTTTCGCTGTGTGCTAGTCCCCCGCCATGCGCCATTCCCTCTTCTTTTCGTTTACCTTGTTCCTTCTTCTTCTTCTCTATCGCAGTAGACTCCACCCACTCTCATTCATGTTAAGCGCCATCATGTGGAGGCTTGAAGTAGTGATGCTGTAAATCCAAATTGTCGCAGGCTTTTGCGAGAGAATCTGTTTAGAGCGGCTGTATATTGTTTAAATATCGGTATTTGGCGCCAGTGTATCGATAAAGTCCTGCCAGACGAATTTTCTCCAGCAGAAAAACAGTGGGGGGTAATGCTCATGAAAACTGCAGCTTGCTCCGGTTCTTACCTTTTTTTTGGTTGGATCACTTGTACCTGAAGATGAGCCTGCGTGGCTTGTTCTCATGGACCTGAAGGACATCACAGAGCTTGTTGTTGCCCCTGTGCATAGTGATGACTCGCTGGCTTTTTAAGAAAGTAAAATCATAGAGCACAGGAAGAGATACAAAGAGCTGTTCCCTGACATCAAGCTGCTACCAAAACACCATTATTCGGAGCACTACCTCCAGGGCCCAGTATTTCAAAAGGGATTGACAGGATTATCCTGGTCGGATTGGATTAAATCTAGAGCTGATCTGAAAACTGGGTATTTCAACACAGATCCAGATAATCCTGATCCTGAAGATCAGGATTCGGCTTTAGTAATCCAATCCTCCCTTGAATCCAGATTAAAGGCTGGATTTGGGTATTTCAAAAGTTAAGGCAGATATCTGGATCAACTTGATACCAAAATTTCAGGATCATTTGGATCCCACCTCAGAGGTGGACTTGGATTGATTAATTTAGATTAAGTCTTAGCTCCACTTCTCCTAGATATTGTTACTCAAGATGTTCATTACACTTAATCTAAAGTGTTGGTGTTTTACTTTTAACAAATAATAATAAATATTAAACAATATAATTGTAAGAAATGTAAAGCATAGTAAAATATTTCACTTTCTGAAACTGCTGTAAATAAGAGTAACAATTACAGACCTATTTCTCAAATTCTAGTTTCAAACATTGCAACTTGCATGTACCAAAACATCAGAGAGCGACAACAGGAATGCAGGGTCCAAACAAACTTTAATTCCAACAAAACAGACATTTCAATTAATGTGGCCACTAACTAAAACAGGACCTAACCCAGCTCAGAGGTCAGAAGTGAGCTGTTTTTCTAACAGCTTTATTTTCAGTTATGTTTCTTTGCGTCAGCTTTATTTGTTCATTGGCCAGTTCAATTTGTTTGACTGCCCTCTCGGTCTCCATTTTGAGGAGCTTTTGATAAGCGTCCTCATCACCGGCATGCCTCTTCCGTCTCCAACGCTCTGGCTCTGGCCCACGAACCTCTTGCGGTGGATCGGGTGGAGCAATGCTGGTGCTGGTTGAAGGTTCACCCTCTGGAGCCTCCACAGGTGTGAGGAACACACATTCAGATGTGTGCACTTGCATTTTTTCAGTGTCACAGTTTATATCATGATGCACATTGAAGCACTTTCCAAGCATTTTCAAGGTATATTTTCATGCTTCTGATTAAATGAAGATACATTTGACTTCAGTCAGAAGCTTAAAAATGCACTTTTAAAATGTTTGGAAATGGCTTGAATGTGATTTTAAAACCTGCCGCATGTATTTCAGTGTTTGTGTACAAACTGATTATTTTACTTAATCAAATCAGATGCTATTTTGCTATAAAGTACCATAATTATGCTTCGTGAGATAGTCTATTTGCCAGGAATGTGAACCCAGAATTGTTGAGTACACCAAAGTTTTTTGTTAGAAATTGTTGGAATTTTTTGTGATAGATTCAGAGGTTTCCACACTAAACTAAGAATCGGAATAAGGATTGTCGGATTCGATGATTAATAATAAAAGCAATTATCTTTATTCAGTTAATGATACAGAACAGAGAATATAGGCTAGGTCCCTAGTCATAAAAAATAAACAGCTGGACCTATTTCTCGATAGATGGTTCCGTAGCTGCGTCTCGCGAACGAGAGTTCACTACAGGAGTCTGGTGAGAGATAGGATGGAGATAACAGGAAGTATAAGGGCTTTATACTACATAAAGGTGTCTTTTCTGCCTGCGAGCCTTGGAGACAACAACCCTGGTATATGATTGGTTTGTGCCGTCTAGGCGTCCAGGTGCTTCCTGAGCCCCACAGCACAAACTCAGACATACGAGTCAAACATCCTGTTCAAACTGTCTGTCACCTGTATGAACTTTAGAAATGCGTCTATGTTCTTGGTAATGCATCTATTTGCGGATCCGTCTACGTCTAAGTTCTTGGTAACACATCTAGGTGTGACCTTTTCTAAGCGAGTCCCTGCTCTAACTCTACTGTAGTGGTTTAACTGTTAGAACTAGGGGCAATGTTAACTTAGAGGCATTATTAAAATTTCGATAAAATGTACAGTATGGGTCCCCAGCATTAAGAAACTGCCGGATGCTAACATGTTGGGCAATTAGCATAATTAGCATTATTAGCATTCATTAGCATAATCGCCTATATGGGCAATATTTCAGCAACTGCTTGGCCGATTTGGACAATATTGGAATGGTTTTGGGGGTTATTGAGGATGCCGAATCTATTTCTGACATTTTCAAAATTCAAAATGGCAGTTTAAACCAAAAGTGACCATATTTCAACTTCCGGTGGGCCGTTTTTGATGAATTTTGAGTCAATTTTGAAGTTTTAGAGGACACTGAATCTATAAATATAAATTGTAGGATATTTATTAACACAATTATCCAAATGATGCAGAATATGTACATTTTAATTCACATAACATCACACTCTGAGGTGACACTGGATGTAAACAAAGGCAAGTACCATATCAAACTATAATACTATGGATAAATAACATAGAGAAAGGAGTATAATACATGTTACATGTAGAACACAAGAGTCCTGGAACAGGTTTTAAAACACAAGTATACCCAAAATTATCAGAGCAGAAAACTCTATGTGCACTATTCTACTTCATCAAGCAAGAGCGCCTTGCACTTCTGCTACTCTGCACTATATAAGCATATCTTCATCAACGTCATCGTCTGCTCTGTCTTCATCTTCTTCAGACTACATTCTTGCTCTTCTTGCTGTGAGTGTGTGAGTGGGTTGCAACATGTACTGTCTTTGCCTTTGCAGAAGCAGTAGCTGGTACGGGCCAGGCCTGCAGCTGCACAGCTGCACTTTCTTGTTGTACATGGCTTTAACACAGTTTTGCAGCTACAGCTGATAATGTCCAACAGGGCAGGAGGAGCAACGGGGCTTGCATCCAGGACAGGCATGATGACTTTCTCGCCTTCCTTCTTGTCCCATCCAAAGTTGGTGATGTCCACAGCTGGTGGATCAGGGCGGTCTGCTGCTTTCCAAAGCATCACCTGTAGATGGGCACGCCGTCCATGGAGGTGTGCGTTGCGCTCGGTAGGAGGCAGTGTCTTCAATGCTGGGGGGGTTTTGCGCTTTCGATAAATGTCATATCTGGCGACGTTCAGAGATGCAGACTTTCTTTGGTTGTACAGAGCCAGGAAGAAACCCACACTGCCTCTGTGATTTGTAAATCAGTAGCTCCCTCCGCTCCGATGAAGTGAAGCAGGTCACCAGGTACTTGTCTCATGGCCTTGAGCGCGGACACCTTCCCTTTACCAACGGGATAGGAGGTGGTGTCACACCCGGAGAGAGGGTGCATAGCCAGGATGGAGCGACAGTGCTCACCCAGATTCTCTACTGTCGAATTGATGTTGAGAACAGTGCCATCCCATCTCTCCATCTGCAGGTGACATGTGATACCCACCTTCCAGCACCAGTAGACCATGAGCACAAACACATCAGTGTCGTCGCTGAGAATGTGGACAGTTTTAGCACCACGCCTGGCTGCATCCAACATGTATGAGATGAGGGAGACGTCAGCCTCATGAGTGACAACACTGTCTGCTCTGCTGACCATCTCAATGTGAGCACCGATGTTGTGTGTGCACAGGAGCTCACCTAGCCTCCGCTTGTTTGTCTTGTTCTTCATCACTTTATCGCGGCTAGGTAGGGGGGTTGTCAGTGAGAGTTGATACTCTGTTGAGCTCTCCCCGGCTCTTCTCTGCCTCTCGGGGTCTTTGGCAGAGACTTGCTCATACCTGTCAAAGATAACAAATGTTTGGGTGATGTAGCGATCACGCCGGCGCCCCATGCTGGCTGCAAGGTCAGCCACAGTGCCTGATGATGGCCACACCACGTGGTAGATGAGCTGTGATGCATCAACGAGTACAACATCTGGAGGGTGGGAATTGGGAACAAGGATTCCAAGACGCTGAACAATCACAGACTTGTTACCCTTTCTGAGGCATCCATACTCATCGATGATGGATGCAGGGACCGGGCTGAGCTCATAGTTAAAGAGGGTAGAGAGCTTGCTCCCCACCACCAGCAGCCGAGCAAACAACGCCTCAAGGTCGCATATGATCTTCCCATTGACCTTCACTCCTTTTGTCTTGAATTTCATTGTCACCACTTTCTTTGAGATGGGTGCATGAAATCCCCCAGGAAGCGATGAAGAGAACAGTGTGCTCATGTCCTGCCCAATCTTCAATGCATCTTGCACATTCACCTTTCCATCCGCCACCTGGCCATTTATGATATGGTACAGGGTAGTAGTCTCTGTAGTGAGTGGGTGAGAGTTTTCCCATAGCGCTCTCAGGATTTTAGCCCGGTCCTCTGCGTCCAACTCCCGCTGTCCTTTACCCTCTTCTTTGTGTCTGTTGGGCTTCATTGTCTTTTCCAATGCTTCAGCATCGTCGTACATCTCAGCCAATGACTTGGAGAGATGGGAGCATATGCTGAAAGATTGGATCCACACTGCGACCTGCTCAGGGTTGGTGGAGATGCCCTTCATGCCTCCTACTCCCTTCCCTTGCTCGATGCTGCTCCCCAAACATGTCTCCACTCACTGCAGCTGCACCATCTGAGTGTCGACACACATGGCTTGCGGCGATGTTGCGTTCTTCTAAAATTACACTTTGAACATAGAATTTCCCCACAACTCGCACGATAATAGGCGCCAGTACGCAAACATTACTATATTTCATGGATGCAAGCCGAGATAATAATTCTAATAGCCTACATGACAAACACACACGCACACACTTAACAATTTTGGATGCACGTTGTTTTATAACAAGGAGAGGCAAAACTGAAATAAGCATTTGACAAAACATTTTTTCACTTTTACAATGGTGAAAAATCATTTAAAACACTGAACGAGAGCAAGTGTGCGGACATTACTCTCTTTTTCATTTGATAGTTGTGTCCAGCAGCAACTGTTTTTTTTTTTGGGGTGAGGGGGGTCTTTCTCAACATTTACGTCTTTCGTCTGTTTGGCGCGGCACATGGCTAATTTGCATACGTGCACAGGATTGGCTGGCTCCGCTTGGCAAAAAATAGTACAAATTTGTGAATAAATGTTTTTTAATTCTGAATAGTGGACAGGGTGAGCTTAAACACATTGAACTGATCATTAGTGACAATAAAATATTTTTTTTATTTTATTTTCGGCAAAATTTGAGACCCCCCCTCAAATTTTGTTTTTGAGTCTTTCAGGGGGTCTCATGGGTTAATCGGGGGGGGGGTCGAGCCCCCCCTGTATTTCGCACACTGGTAGTCATCTGAATCACTGTTAAAGTTAATGTCAGTTTCAGTTAGAGCTTGAACATAACAGTTTTTTGCATGCTTTGCCATGCTGTTGCTTGCTTTGCTTTCTTCTTCCTCAAGTCAAGCTCTGTAGCCCTTGGATCCCATCTTCATGGAGGCCCAGCGTCTTACCTTGTTAAAACTAGGGATGTCCGATATTATCGGCCCACCGATATCGGCCGATATTGGCATAAA
Organism: Merluccius polli; assembly: GCA_030340625.1. Classification (NCBI taxonomy): domain Eukaryota; kingdom Metazoa; phylum Chordata; class Actinopteri; order Gadiformes; family Merlucciidae; genus Merluccius; species Merluccius polli. Next base: position 165,130 of record JAOPHQ010006540.1, read on the forward strand.
AAAATCGATATCGGAAAATATCGGTATCGGTTTTTAAAAAAGCTCAAAATGACTAAAGTGGCCTATGGCATGTTATACCTTGTTGGAAAGCTCTAATTGTCCTGAGTCGAATGCAAGCGACCATTTTCTGTTAGTACAAAGACAGTGTGAAATAAATAAACACTTTTTTTGAAATAATTTCAGACATCTGTTATGTTTCAAGTGAGGACGTGGTTTGATGACATCATCAAACGCGCCGCGCCGTCTCAATAACAAGCCTGGGCCGTGTAGTGGGACGCTAGTTGTAGCTGCTTATGTCGGTGGTTTGGAATTATTTCAAAGTTTCCGCATATATCGGTATCGGTATCGGTTGATATCGGTATCGGAAATTAAGAGAACAATATCGGTTATCGGTAAAAAAGCCAATATCGGACATTACTAGTTAAAACACACTGAGCCTTTATTAATTAGAAACTTTATAAATAGTGTAATGTATGCCAAGTATAACACTTACTAAAAATACATGCTGTACCTGTCACAATCGAAAGCTGGGATGACATCTGGTTTAGGGTGTCTGCACCAGTGCAAAGAGACTTCCAATGTTTCTGCATCTCTGCAATGAGGATCTCTTCTCTTCCTCAAGTCTTCTGACTGCCATTACCACGTCAAACGACTTCCTCTTTGCCCTTAGATCTACAGAGTCTGGAATACATAGATGAAACTTAAGTCAGTTGTATTTAAGATTGGTATTTAAATAATTTCTGGAGTTACAGTTGAGGCATGACAGATTTTGTGCCACTATTATTATTACATAGTGAACAGAATTGTGTACGTACCACCGTATGTAAGCTGCCATGGCCAAACAATGTCGTCTGAAAGAATAGTGTCCATGTTCAATATTTCTTCATTAGGCACCATGGTATTGTACTTCTCCACTACCGAATTTAAAATGTTCTTTTCCTCCCTTATCTTTCTGCGGATCCGGGCACGTCCTTTGCAGCCGTCACTATCTTATATAAAGGCGCTGGGACCTCCTCTTGACACTCTTCAGTTGACTGTCTGTGATGCCCATTTCTGTTTTCATGGCCTCCAGGTTATGTAACTGGCTTTGCAGGGCTATCAGGGGTGGCTATCAGGGGTGGGCTGGGAACAGCGCGATTGTTGACGGGGGGGACGTGCGCGATCGTAACACACCCCGGGCCTACGACCGACGTATTATGACAGTCCTGGACCGGCCCAAAAATCTGGACCGGCCCAAAAATAATTTAAAATTTTTTTTAAAAAAGAATTACGGCCGGCCGGCTCGGCCTGAAATCGTCCGGCCGTTCGGGAAATCTCCCGAACCTCCAGATGGCCAGCCCGACCCTGAGGGCTATTGTGGCCTTCAAACACAACTGACAATGAGGGAAATGCCTACAACTTTGTTGTTGTTAAGCAATGTAAAGTACCTTCACTATTAGAAAACCACATACAACACTGATTAAATATACAGTATATTCATATAAACCTGTTCCATCACATTTCAAGGCCACCATCAATATTGCAACAATATTGGTATGGATGTTGCAGAAGGTAAAACTGGTGTCTTTATGTATTAAAGAAATCCCGCACACTGTCCATTATGCATGCAATAAACTTTAATTCACAACGTTTCGGTCCTGAGACCTTCCTCAGGTGAATTCACCTGAGGAAGGTCTCAGGACCGAAACGTTGTGAATTAAAGTTTATTGCATGCATAATGTACAGTGTGCGGGATTTCTTTAATACATATTACTGGTGATCCATAACTCTTCCGACGCACCTGCCCCAAAAGAGCTGTGCAAAAGCACTTGTGCACTAAAACTGGTGTCTTTACCTTCCGATATCTGCGGGCAAGGGTGGAAGCCAAGTTGAAATATTTATATAAATAAAAATATGAGATAATCCACCTTCTTTCCAGTAGCAATAAGCCATTTTATAACTGTCCGATGAAAGGGTTACTAGGCAAATAGCACAGGATAATGAAGTAGCATGAAACAGTGGCGCAGGACAGTAGGCAAATGGCATAGCACTATGGCAGGACAGTAGGGGAATGGTACTCTGATGTGGAATAGTAGGCGAGTATGGTATGCTTTAACCAACCAACAACAGTACAGAACATGTTTTGATCACACTGCCCCTCCTTATTATCCTCACTTCAAATAAAAGCTATCCATCCGTTACATATTCTGAGCTTTATATTTTCAGAGTCAGCATATAAGCACCCATATGAAAGGGAAAAACGTATATATTACATACTACGATTTACTCTTGAAAGTGGGCCATTTCTCATTTCTTTCATACATCTATCATACATCATATACATACATCTCATAGGGTTTGTGTATGTTGTTTGGCTGTTATAACACACACACACCCTATGAAATGTAGGTATATGAAACTTATAGGTTTTGCAACAGCCAAACAACCACCAAACAACATACACAAACCCTATGAAATGTATGTATATGATGTATGATAGATGTATGACGGATGTATGACAGAAATGAGAAATGGGCCACTTTCAAGAGTAAATCGTAGTATGCAACATATACGTTTTTCCATTTCATTTTCATATGGGCATGAGCTCACAGTGGCTGACCATTATCATCAGGATCAAAATGTACTGGTTACCTTACCTGCTTTTGACATGTGCTTTGTGGTAACAGCAATCCTCGAGAGGAAGGCGTTGCACTGCTCCCCCTCCTGATACGCTCCACTCTATTTTACCTTTAAAAAAAGAAAACAAAACCTAAGTGGCAACAATCTTATGCAGGTTTTTAGGGAAAGACAATCGCCTGCCGGACTACCCGCCTGTTGCCGACGCTGCCTGCCGGACTACCCGCCTGTTGCCGACGCTGCCTGCCGGACTACCCGCCTGTTGCGACCCCTGCCTGCCGGACTACCCGCCTGTTGCCGACCCATCGCCGGCCGGACTACCCGCCTGTTGCCGACCCATCGCCTGCCGGACTACCCGCCTGTTGCCTGAGCATAGATAAATTAAGTGCCCCAGCAGCAGCAGCAGCAGCCGCCGCCTAGCTACGTGCCCCAGCAGCAGCAGCAGCCGCCTAGCTACGTGCCCCAGCAGCAGCAGCTAACTGGGGCTAGCCTGTGGTTGCAGGGGCGCCGCCTCATGGCTCCACTCACCTCTCCATCCGGCTGTACCAGCTGCGCCAGCCTGGCTGAAAAGATCGCAGAGCTGGAAGGAAGAATCTCCACACTCTTATCAGATCCGGGAAGCTGAGCAGCTCCTGGACACCATCATCTTTGGCCCAACTCAAACCGACACAACCTGTTCCCGAGTATCTGATGCCACCGCTCCCCATCCTGCTGCCGACGCTGCCTCTCCTCCTTCACCTGATGTCGCAGCTCCCCACCCGGCTCCTGCTGCCCCTCCGCTGCTCACCGTCCCCGACGACTCCTGGACACGGCTCGGGGCGAAGCCCAAAGCCCCGGTCAGCTCCACTCCATCCCAGCACGAGTCAATGGCTGGTGTTCGCACCATGAGAGGGAGGCGCTCCGGTCCCACAGCTCCCCGCCGTCTCCGATCCCTCCTCCAGCTGTGCCTGTGCCCTTCTGTTGCCCCAGGCTTCCCCACTCCATACCACACTTCACACCGGCGCCGCGGCGGGCCCCTCTCCCTCTCAGTCTGTCCTTCTCCATCCACTCAGCCGCCACGGGCAAAGGTGGCCGACCACCCTCGCTCGCATCGCGCATCGGTCCGGACTGACGCACGCAGAGACCGCGATCCACCTACTACCTCACCACCGAGGCCTCTGTTCCCCCCCACCACGCTGATAGTGGGTGACAGTATTACCCGGCACATTCGCTTCTTTAACGCCGTCACTCACTGTTACCCGGGAGCGAAAGTTAGGGACATTGTCGAAGTTCTTCCCGGGCTACTGAAGTCCCTCCCTCCATCAATAACACGCGTGGTTGTCCACATTGGCTCTAACGAGACAGCACGACGCCAGCACGAACAAACTAAAAAAGACTTTAACATCCTCTTCAAGCTACTGGCAAGCTGCGGTCTCTCGGTCTGGATCAGTGGTGTCCTGCCCGTGTTGTCTCGTAGCGCTGAACGCTTCAGCAGGCTTGTTGCTCTGAACACCTGGCTTCACCACGCCTGCAGCCAAACCAACTTCTGCTTTGTTGACAACTTCAACTTGTTCTGGAACCGCCGGTCTTTTTTCTGGACAGACGGCGTTCACCCGAACAAGCTGGGCAGCTCGGTTTTAGCAGCTAACATACAGCATGCCCCACGTTGACTCTTGTTTACATCCCACGCCCCCCACTCTTCCTCTAAGCCCTCTCACCACAATGAAGACCTCACTACTGCCCCCAACAGGCCGCCCCCCACACTGCATACTGCTTCCTCCTCTTCCATATCCTCTCACTCTAACATCTCCTACATACGCAGTAGCTCCCCCTACAGGCCCCAGCCATCACTGCCCCCTTCTACTGCTGCTTTCCCCATTCAGCCCATCATCTCAGTCAGACCCCTCTGCCCCAACTGGCTCAACTCTGTCAACAAGAATAAACCCCCATCAAAACATTCAAAACGGTCCAACTCCAACCTCCACCCACTCCCCCGCTCCTCACAGCCAATCCCACAGCAGCATTCCCTTAAACTGGCTCTACTAAACATCCGTTCACTCAACAACAAGGCACTTATTTTAAACGAATTCATTACCGATAATAACCTGGACTTTCTCTGCATTACCGAAACCTGGCACAAACACCTGGACTATTTCACACTCAATCAAGCCACCCCCTCTGGATACACATACATTGATCTCCCCCGTCACTCCGGACGAGGCGGTGGTGTAGCCTCAATCCATAAAAACTCTTACAAAACCACCACCATACCCACCCCTCCCTATCTTTCGAAAATATTGCTTTCAAACTCTCTGGTCCCGCCCCCCTGGTCATTGCAGTCATTTATCGTCCCCCCAAGCCCAACCCATCCTTTCTCTCTGACTTTTCTGACCTTGTCACAAAGCTCACATCCACCTCACCCTCAGTTCTTCTCCTCGGCGACTTCAACTTCCATATCGACAATAAAAACAAACACGCCTCTGAATTTCTGGAACTACTGGACTGCCTCAATTTCACCCAACATGTCAACTTCCCCACACACAATCATGGCCACACCCTGGACTTGGTCTGCTCTACCGGTCTCACCATTCAACAACTCTCCAGCATCAACCTCCTCATCTCCGATCACCTGACTATCACCATGGACATCCATCTCCCCACCCCCCTCCCTAAGATCAAACGCACAATATCCTTCAGAAACCTCAAATCCATCTCCCCCAAGACTTCTCAGCCTCTCTTTCTACCATTCTGTCCACCTCCCCTCCCCCACTGTCTGATGACCCTGATGACCTCGTTAATTACTACAACAAATCTCTCTCCTCCTGTCTTGATCAACTGGCTCCCATCAAATCCAAATCTGTCTCATTCACACACTCTGCCCCCTGGTACACCCCTGATCTCCGCCATATGAAATCCCGCAAGCGCCAGCTCGAACGTCTCCATAAAAAAAACGGTTTAACAGTCCATCTCCAAGCCTACACAGACCACCTTCTACACTACAAAGCCGCCCTCAACACTGCCCGCTCCACCTACTACTCAAACCTCATTCACACCGGCTCCAACAACCACAAGGCTCTCTTTTCCACTGTCAACAAACTTCTAAACCCCATTGACAACATCTCAAACTCATTTACCGTCGACAAATGCAATTCATTCCTCTCATTCTTTCAAACCAAAATTGACACGATCTACAGTTCACTAACTACCTCCCCCACCCCTCTACCCTCCTCACCCCCATCCACCCATCTTACCTCCCTACCCCTTTCCAAATTCGCACTTACCTCCCCGGCTGACCCCTCCAGAATCATTTCAACCATGAAAACTTCCACCTGCACATTAGACCCCATCCCATCCTCTCTTGTTAAGTACTGTTTCCCCACCATCGCCCCGCTTATTTGCAATATCATCAACTCCTCCCTCAGCTTTCCCTCCGTTCCCCCTTCACTCAAACTAGCTGCTGTCACCCCCATCATCAAAAAACCCGGTCTAAACCCTGACATCATGAACAATTTCCGGCCCATTTCCAACCTCCCATTTCTGTCAAAAATACTGGAACGTGTAATCGCCTCTCAAATCAAATCCCACCTCAACAAAAATGACCTCTTTGAACAATTTCAATCCGGATTCCGCACCCAACACAGCACCGAAACCGCCCTCCTCAAAATCACAAATGACCTCCTCCTCTCCTCAGACTCCGGCCTACTCTCCATTCTCATCCTCCTTGATCTCACCGCCGCCTTCGACACCATCAACCATTCCATCCTACTCTCCCGCCTGAAATCCCTCCTCAACATCACTGACACTGCCCTCACCTGGTTACACTCCTACCTCACTGACAGAAAACAATTCATCTACATCAACAACTGCTCCTCCACAACTGTTCCCCTGTCCCAAGGCGTCCCCCAGGGTTCTGTGCTTGGTCCTCTCCTTTTCATCACATACCTCCTCCCCCTTGGTCAAATCATCCGCCGCCCCGGTATCCATTTCCATTGCTACGCTGACGACATCCAACTATACATTTCAACAAAATCCATCACCCCTGTAACCCACTCCACCCTGTCCAACTGCCTCTCAGAAATTAAAACCTGGATGCAAGAAAACTTTTTACAACTAAACTACGACAAATCTGATATGATCCTCATTGGTCCAAATTCCCTCACCCAAACAGCTCAAGATTTCCACCTCACTATCAACAACTCCACACTGTCCCCCTCCCCCCTCTGCCGCAACCTTGGTATCATCTTTGACAATAACCTCAACTTCAACCATCACATCAAACAAGTCACCAAAACAGCCTTCTTCCACCTCAAAAACATCTCCCGCCTCCGCCCATCACTCTCTTTCACTGCCGCCGAAACCCTGATCCATGCCTTCATCACATCCCGCCTTGACTACTGCAACAGCATTCTCTATGGTACAACCTCCAAACTCCTCCATAAACTCCAATACATTCAAAACTCCGCCGCCCGTCTACTCACTCACACCCGTTCACGCGATCATATCACCCCCGTCCTCCAGAACCTCCACTGGCTCCCCGTCCCTCAGCGTATTCAATTCAAACTCCTCCTTCTCACCCATAAAGCCCTCCACAACCAGGCCCCCTCCTACCTCACTGACCTGCTCCACCCCTACACCCCTCCCCGTCACCTCCGCTCCTCTGATGCCAATCTCCTCACTGTCCCAAAAACCAAGCACAGAACCTGGGGGGACAGAGCTTTCTCCGTTGCTGCCCCCACCCTTTGGAACTCCCTCCCCAAACACATCCGTGACTGCAATGACCTCATACTATTCAAATCACTACTCAAAACACACCTGTTCCATTCTGCCTATAATCCATAACCACTACTTTCCTAATTTTGTTCTCTGACTGCTGTAATTTGCTGTTTTATTTATTTATTTATTTATAATGTATCTTCTTTTTTTGTGTTTTTCTTTTATGTGTTTGTGTTTTTAATGTATTTTTATCTGTAAAGTGACTTTGAGTGTCCTGAAAAGCGCTTCCAAATAAAATGTATTATTATTATTATTATTATTAATCTCATGGTCAATCATGTTTTCTTACCTCACATTTGAAATCGTGACGTTTGGCATGAAAAACAAAGAAATGGCCTCATCGTGAGGAGATCCTGAAGCTCAGGGCATTTCTCTGTCACTCTCCGGAGGTAAGGCTAGTACTTGCATGCCACATCCATGGCAAAAAATGTCACTGGCTTGCAGGCCATTTGCTTTTGGAGGTACAAGGGGTAGGCAAAAACCTCCCCCCTGAACATACTGAGGGCACGAAGGAGAACCCCATGATGACATACGGCGAGTTCCAGGCCCTCCTTGTCTGTTTTTCCTGAGGACTTTTCGCATGCCGCTGACCACTGCCCGCCACAGACACCTCTTCCAGAGACCTAAAACAGGGAAGATGGTTTAGCAGTCAAAACTTGTTCAAACACAGTTCTCTGTAGGACATGGTGTTTAAATATAGTGAAGTTGTGCAAGTTTACATGACAGGTTGAGATATGGATATAGTCGAGGAATCTTGCGATGTCATTATTTGCGATGAAGACGCCATCAAAGATGGCCTGTTCCTCCGATCTAAATAAAAGTGATACATATTAACTTTAAATATTCATTTGATTCCAATTCACAGCTATTACCTTCAAAATAATGAACCTGCACACACAGGATTGTGTAGGTACCTTGCTACACTCTTGAATCTGTTGTGCTTGCGATTTCCGTCAACAGATACTGCAAGCATGTCTGGGCTGCACGCTGGGCAGGCAAAGTGATCCTCCAGGCATAATTTGTCCACTTCAAATTGGACAGCCTCCCACTCCAAGAAGCTTTTCCGGAAGCTGTCTGCTGTGATGTTTCCGCTCCGTTTCAAAAGAGAAACAAAAGAGAACAGAAAAACAGATCAAATTAAATAATACACTACACTGAAGTAACATGCTCTAAATGGATTATTCTTTCACAGCAAAAAATGGTGTCCTTAAAGGTTGAATCTTTCTTCATTTTTTTAAATTAAGGCATTAAGATCAATTTACAAATGATGATTTTTGTATTCCTCTTTTTAGTCAACTTGAGCGTATGTCCAAATATTTCTGGTCCTAACTGTACATATGGGTCGATATCAGTCTTGTATAAAGTACTTGAAAGCGATACTTGAGTCAAAGTACAAGTATCTTACCAGAAAATGACTTTGGTAGAAGTAAAAGTCACCTTTTAGAATATTACTTGAGTAAAAGTCTGAAAGTACCTGACATTTACTGTACTTAAGTACCAAAAGTAATTTTCTGATATAAAATGTACTTAAGTATTAGAAGTAAAAGTAAAAGTATTTAAACAAAGTGAGCAGTTAGAATTTTGATTATGAAATGTATTTTGGCTCCTGTAATATCCAGGTACAGTACAGGGGAGAGGCCAGGCCCGTTCCTTCCATTAGGCGGACTAGGCGAATGCTAGGGGCGCCAGAGAGCGTCAAGGGGCGCCCCAGGGAGGGGAGTTTTTTTTTTTTTTTTTTTTTTTAAATAAATACTTTTTTATTATACTACTATTTCACAAAAACACAACAATGTAACAACAGTACATATAATCTTGAGTATTTAAACAATGGCGAAATAATTTATATTTTCTTATTTGGGTTTTCTGTCTGCTGCCTGCACCCTGCAGGCAATACCAATTTTACCACGGTCCCTAATTGATTGCACACCGTCTCTCCCCGCCCCGCCCCCCTGCTCTCAGTAATGACTGACTGATCATGAAAAGGCAAAAGCCCTCTGGCGCACAAGGAAAGAAGAAAAGAAAAGAAGATGAGGAAAAACGTGAAAAAGACAGAGGTGATGAATGATGATGTGATGAAATGAGTTTAAATAAAATTGCAGCACATATATATATACACATATACAGGTTACTTACAGCAGTTTCTAGCTAGCTCACTTGGAGCTAGTGTGGCAGTCAGTGGGTTACTTTTTACTACATTAGTATAGGATGATAACTTGTTAAAGAAATACATTCAGCATTCAGCTAGAGTTAATGTCAGTTAATGTTACTCCCATTTTAGGGAAAGTTGGAAAGACAGGTTTGGGTAATCAATAAGCAACATCATTTAATTTTAAGGTTACACCTTTTCTTTTAATGTTAAATGTGTGCTGCCCAAACTATCCACTATTTGCCCTGAGAAACCAATTGCATACATAGGCCTACATTCATTTATACAGTATATATCTATGTTTTCCAATTTTCAGATTGGTGCAATTTGAGACTTTACAATTACACTGCCCTTTTTATATTTTCTTGTTGCTGTGTTTAGAATGTCATAGGTCCAGGCAGGCTATACTGTTGGGTGAGCTGTCTTATGATGACATAATAGACAACTTTGCTGCTAGAAAGGCAAGGAGAGTAAGGCTCTAGAGTTGGGCAAGAGTCTATTTGAGGCCATTAGACCACTCCAAATGTGCAGACTCAGTCATTTGCCACTTGTTTCATTGACTGAGTTTTAATTATTATGCATATTGCACAGCAACAGGTTTCTGTAACATTTTCTGTAAATATTTTGTGCACTGTTACCACTTTACTTATTTTACTATTTGTAATTTCTTATTAGTCTATATTTTGTGCGGTTATTAAAATAAAGTCCAAAGACTAAAAGCTACCCAGTGTCTGTGTGAGTGTATGGAGATTTTGTGGGCTAATTGGCTGCGGGGGGGGGGGGGGGGGGGGGGGGGGGGGGGGGGCGCCGGCAGAGATCTTGCCTAGGGTGCCAAATTGGTCAGGAACGGCCCTGGGAGAGGCTTCAACTTGTTCAACATTAAAATTAAATAAATAACAATAAATATAAGTCGTACACATAAGACAACACTGGACTGATGTTAACCTGATGAAGACAATACTCAGATTAACACACTGCCATGTAAACAGCATTCCCATAGTGGGAGTAATCAATACTGAATGAAGACATGTGGAGTATTCTTTAGTCTTACTGGCATTACTGTAGACATGTAAACACCTTAATCACACTGTGACGTCCTATCAGAGTATTGTAGGGTGACCATTTATGAGTTGTTGAAAAGGAGGACACCTCAGCCCGGGGGGGGGGGGGTGCGCGCCTCGGATCTACGGCCGACGGGGGGGGGGGGGGGGGGGGCGCAATAGTAACACACCACGGACCTACGACCGGCGGGGGGGGGGGGTGCGCGCGCGCGCGATCGTAACACACCACGGACCTATGACCGGCGGGCGGACCTATGACCGGCGGGGTTGTCTCAAAAAGGAGGACAAATACGGACAGGGCTTTGAAAAACCGGACAGTCCGGCCTAAAGCCGGACGAATGGCCGCCCTAGAGTATTGGCAGCATGCCGGTGTAGCCGTGGCGTTTGGACACACACACGCACAAAAACCACTTAGTCTGGGAAAAGACATGTCGCCATGGCAACAGTAAACAACAGCCACTTTCAGTTTGGGTTAAAATACCGGTTGATGTCGCCACTGTTGATCTCGTCATTTGAGACCGGAGAATTAGCAGAACCTGCCACAGCTGCAGGTGCTTCCATGATTGCCCAAAGCAGATCTTCTTCTTCGTCGCGCGCGGTGTTTTTTTTTTTCTTCGCGCTTGGAGGTTGATAAACAGGAAGTAGGTCACCAACTCGATTTTTATTTTGTAGTAACGAGTAACGAAGATGGTTATGGGAAATGTATCGGAGTAAAAGTACACATTTTAGTGAGGAAATGTAGTGGAGTAAAAGTAAAAGTTGTCAGAAATATAAATAACGAAGTAAAGTACAGATACGTGAAAATTCTACTTAAGTACAGTAACGAAGTATTTGTACTTCGTTACATTACAACACTGGTCGATATAAGATTTGTTTTGCTCCTCAAGTGAATTTATAACACCAAAAGTGGGTCATTTAAAGAAACTTGAGTAGAACAATATCCAGATGCATGCCAGTTCAATTGTGGCCATCATAAGCTATGATTCAAATTTGTGGTTGTGGGGCAAGATGAGCCGCCAGGGTCACAGCCGACATGATGCCCCGGATCAACGTACCCACATATACCCACACATTGGGCTCATCTTAACCATCTAACCACTTTTTTTGAGACCACATCTGAAACCGCAAATGTTATCAATGACATTTTTGTTGCAGAAATAGACCCTTTGAATTTGTGTTTGGCGTTAAGATTTCAAAACAAAACCTCTTTTACTACTAATGATGGAAAATGTAAAAAGTGCCTCCACTTTCTATCATCATCATCATCATCATCATCATCATGCCCTTGTAGTGTATTTTCTGTTACAGGTTGTTCTCCTTATTTCTTTTGTTCATCATATTCACTCATCCTTTACACAGAATGCTTCTGCTCTAGGAGAGGAACACAGAGGTGTCCTCTTACAACTTAGAAACATATAGATAAACCTAAATGCTAACGGTGTAAATTAAAGGAGACAAACAGACATCCCTAAGTGCTAATTGTTTATGTTAAAAGCTCTCTCCCATGTCCTGGGACTTTGGGGTTATCTTGGTCATGAAATCTGAACGTTATCTGCTAGCCAGGGAGGGCAGTTTCGGCCCTCGGAAATGAGCCAAGTATGGTATGGTCTGGCTCAGGCCTATAAGAAGTGTGTGCATTAGAGAGTATTCAGGGTTTCGGACCCCATTGGGGGATTCGGACCCAGATTTGGCCACCATTCAGATGCATTGAATGTCATCCCGCGTGTGTTCTCTGTAAAATAAAGTTATTTACTCAGACACTTTAGGGAGCGGACCTCCATTTCATCATCCACAAACCAGTATTCTGGCAGCCGAGAAGAATATACTACATTATTGGTGTCACAAACAGGATTGGCTGAATGCGCAAAATCGTTGACCAGAGACCAACTCGACGCAGTTTAAACCCAGAAGAAGTGCGCACAAAAATAGGTGAGTTCACGTTCACCTAACTTCTGGTTTTATACTGTGTTCAGGTGTTTTCTGTCATGCGGTGGGTCCGCAACCAAAAAGACTCTCTGCGGAGAAGAATAGGCTGGTGGATGATGGATGAGAGAGTTCCGTAATATATTTACTAAAATATATTTAGAGAAACAAAATTAAATTAGAGTAACAAATGAAACTAGAAGTAACAAATGAAACTAGAGTAACAAATATGTTTGGAATATGCGCGCAATAGTAACACACTGCGGACCTACGACCGACGGGGGGGGCGACGGGGAGGGGGGGGGTGCGCGCAATAGTAACACACCGCGGACCTACAGGGGGGGGGGGCGGGGGGGGGCGCGCAATAGTAACACACCGCGGACCTACGGCCGACGGGGGGGGGGGGGGGGGGGGGGGGGGGGCGGGGGGGTGCGCGCAATAGTAACACACCGCGGACCTACGACCGACGGGGAGGGGGGTGCGCGCAATAGTAACACACCGCGGACCTACGGCCGACGGGGGGGGGGGGGCGGGGGGGTGCGCGCAATAGTAACACACCGCGGACCTACGACCGACGGGGAGGGGGGTGCGCGCAATAGTAACACACTGCGGACCTACGACCGACGGGGGGGGGGGGGAGGGGGGGGGGGGGGGGGTGCGCGCAATAGTAACACGTTCTCATCCCAACTCGTAATATACCGACGATTTGTCATATACCGACGATTTGTTGGACACCGCGGTCCTACGGGGGGGGGGTGCGCGCAATAGTAACACACCGCGGACCTACGACCGGCGGGGGGGGGGGGGGTTCAAAAAGGAGGACAAATACGCGTCCGGCTTGATGCTGCGCCGGACACCGGACAGGGCTTTGAAAAGCCGGACAGTCCGGCCTAAAGCCGGACGCGTATTTGCCCTCCTTTTTTAACCCAAGGGATTGAGGATTGTTGTAGGGGGGGGGGGGCCGCTGGCCCCCCCCCCCTACAACCGCCACTGATTGGAGCGGTCAGGCGCGCCGGAAGCACCGGTGGAGGGGGTGCGAACGCATCCCCACTTTTCGGGGGGTAAAAAAAAAAAAAAAGCGCAGTTGTTGACCACGACATCGACACGGCATCGCATTGATTGCAGCATGAACTCGATCTATTTACAGCGCTGTAGCTTTAATTACTTCTGCTCTAGTCTGGCCTCTTGGTCATGATGTCATGCTCAGCCAATCGGATAATTCGCCCGCAAACCAGGTGACTGGTCCAGGTAAAGGGTTCTAGGACCAACATCAATGCGACCAACGAGGCTGCGATGATACTGAAGCTCAGTTCAGTTATCTGCGTCTACTACCTTCATTTGTATTTGTTCTTGAAACTTGTGTGTGAGGACTACAGAGATCTTGGATACACGACTACATCGCTACACTAGGCTACGGTGACGTCAATGTTGATCAACGCGGAAAGCAGTTGCTAGCATAGCTGCTAAGCGCTAGGTGCGTTCGTAGGGCTACAGAAGAATGCTACTTGGACAAATGTGTAAACAATGATCCGACAGGCTAAGGTACATGTTAGAGTATACAGTTTGAGAGAATGAGATGTCATTTTTAATCGATTAAATAAAAACAATGTTGTCATATCACTGTGTGGTTATGTTATTATCTCTATGTTATTAGGCTATCTCTTATTAGGCTATCAGGTGTGAGGTTCCAAATACAGTCAGACCAGGTGAACACATGAGACACAAGAAACAAGATGATGTGGATGTGGTGGGAAAGGATTTTCAATAATTAATGTATTGATTACAGTCAAACACAAAGGGAACAGGCACAGTTGAGTTGGGTAACTAATTCTAGTGTCGTTTTCTTACGGGGATAAACAGTGACAGCCTGTCACTGTTGTCAGTGTTTATTATTTGAATCGGCAGTCAGCACAGCAGGTTAACATCTGATATTTCAGTCAGCACACTACAGCAGGTTAACGTGTGATATTTGCGGATAGATACAGACTTTACAAAATTAGCTCAAGCTATGTCTATTCATAAAAAAATAAGCGACAGTTGTCACAGACAAGTATATCTTGCTGGATCAACAAAAAAAAGTGTGGAAGTCAGAATGATGATGACCAACAACAAGAGCAACTCACAAATCTTAATTTTCAAAATTGTCTCGGGGAACCCAGCCCGAAACCACCTCTTTTTTTTGTCTTTTTTTTTGCACCCCCACTTTCAAACTCGTTCCGGCGCCACTGGGAGCGGTACAGAGCGCATTATCCGTCGCGTAGCAAGCCATGGCAATGGGAAAGGAGTACCCACACAAGAAGGATTAAATGACAAAAGGTATATATGACTAATAAGACCCAATCAATTTGATAAATACAGCGTGTCCTCACGTGTTTCACCCGAGCCATATATTGCGCGGACATTGGAAAAAAACGCGTGTGTGTGTGCGTGTGTGCGGCGGGTTTTAACACAACTGTGGACCTGTAGCATATTTGCTAACTGGTGTTAAAGTGTATAAAACAATGGTCCATTTGACATTCAAAACGTAGTGTGAATGTACCCTAAGCTTTCATAAATACAGCGCGTCCTCCCGTGTTTCAGCTGAGTCATATAATGCGCGGACATTGAAACAAAACGCGTGTGTGTGTGTGTGTGTGCGTGTGTGCGGCGGGTTTTAACACACCACTGTGGACCTGTAGCATATTTCAATGGTCCATTTGAGATTCAAAACGTAGTAATGTAACACTCCAGTGGATTTGTTTATGTTGCCATGGTGATTGGCGACGTGTGTGTGGTTCCGGTGAGGAGGTAATGTTGTTCTAGCGAGGAGTGATTATGCGCCATTAAACGGAGAGATTCAGTCTCATCCAAAGACTATTACTTCTCATTGTGTGTTCTTAAGAAAGCCCTAAGCCAAAGCACGGCGACAAATGCTAGGATAAAACAGCGTGTTCTCCCGTGTGTGTGTGTGTGTGTGCGCGCGGATAAAACAGCGCGTTCTCCCGTGTGTGTGTGTGTGTGTGTGTGTGCGCGCGCGCGTGGGTTTTAACACACCACCGTGGACCTGTATTTGAGATTCAAAACGGCGAATCTTACCAGAAGCATTTCCCGTTTACCGCCGCCATCATAGCAATGTTTTCCTGTGTAGCGTGATAAACGCGGAAGAGCAGATCGGCGTTGACCAATAGGAGTCCTCTTGTATCCGCCGTCCAATCAGACGACGGATATCTGTAGAGTTTGCCTGACAACAGCCTCGCGCCAGTTAAACTGACTAACCAACCGTAATTAGATCACGCGCACACACCTGCGCGCGATAGCCCCCAGGCTGAGGCTGAAAGAACCGTTGAGAAAAATAGCGCTTTTCTGCCTCTGCACTGGTCTCACATTTGGGCTTATTCTGACAAAACGGTAGCACGTATCAGAAAAAAAACAAGACCATCATCACTGTAAGGACTTCCTGAATGATTTGGTGTTTCTAAAGTGTTTCTACAGTAAATATTGTGGACACACTTGCAAGTTTAAAACAGGGGTCTGTTCTGCTTCTCTCTGAAAATATTTGTATTGGAGTTAATGAGGAGAAGAGACAGACTGGCCGCACTTAGAGGCTGTTTATTCAAATTCTTTAAGTCTCTTTGACAGAACAAGTATGTCTACAAATCTGGAAAAAATCATGTGTGTGAAGTGTAAATTGTGGCCAGGAGCAGCGTGGAAAGAGACAAAATCTGGATTAATTTTGGGCTCTCTCCCACTCTAATCTGACTCTGGCGGGAACAGGCGGGAACATTCCTCGCAATACACACCCATTATAATCTCATAATTTCTCCAAAAATGATCATGGTCATTGATCAGTGATTGATTAAAAACGATATGACCTATCAAAACGTGGAATACTACACCAAATACACAAGACTTGTGTCTACAGTTTAAAGTTTAAATTGAGTTTCTAGGTGAAAGTATGCCGGAGCAGCAGACAGTACGAAAAGTCTTTGTTTTTTTACCCCCTCCCATTCATTCTCTATGGGAAATTTTCCGGTATTTTTCGCGACTTACGTCGCGAAAAATTCCTATTATTCTTAGAAAATCAATAGCACACCGATCCCGAAGAAGACGCACATTTTGATATATAATTTGTCCTACAACTCTTCGAGTTGTAGGACTAGTAGCGAATCGAAAAGCGTCCGGAAGAGGAATAATAATAAGAAAGAAATCCACACAATAACAATAGCACTGGTCCCCACAGCTTTAGCTGTAGGGGCCAGTGCTCGATGCGATGGCACCGTGGTGGCACTAACTAGAAAATTCCCTCGGGGGAAATTTTGAAAGTGCCACGGGGGCGACTGCCCGAGTGTGTACATTATGTAATATGTAGTAACATTATGATATTATATACAAGGAGCACACCTACAACAAACGTTCCTTTTTGAAGTACTTATTTATACAGCAACCTATGCCCTTTCAACCTCATTATGTGGGAAACAAAGTTACAAAAAAATTATGAAAAGGGTTGCAGGCAGAGCAAGGCAAGGCATATTTATTTGTATAACGCATTTCATACACATGGCAATTCAATGTTTTGCTTGACACAAAAACAATAAAAATGAAAATATGGAAGCATACACAATTTTAGCAATAATAAAAAATAAGATGAAAAACATATATACATGGAACACCAACAGCAAAGAGGCAGTTTAAAAGTAGATGAGAAAATAAAGACATAAAAACAATGTGCATTAACTGCATAAAGCATCTAAAAAGAGTTTGGTCTTAACTTTTGCTTAAAAAATGGTGATAGTTGGGGCGTTTTTGATGGTCTCTGGAAGCTGTTTCCAGAGATGGACACCATAGTGGCTAAAAGCTGCTTCACCCTGCTTTGTTCCAACGGTCGGTTTCAGTAGTAGTTGTTTATGTTGTGATCTAAGGCACCTTGTTTGGGAACACCGTTTAAACATCTCATGTATGTAGTTTGGCCCAACCCCCTTCAAAGACTTAAAAACAAGCACAAGTGCTTTAAAATTCAATTAAATTTTATTTGTAGAGCGCCAATTCATCAGGGCACTTTTCAAATGGAGCATGTCTAGACCGAACTCCTTATAACATTTACAAAGACCCAACAGTACCACCATGAGCAAGCACTTGGCGACGGGGGCAAGGAAAAACTGCCTGTTAAAAGGCAGAAACCTTGGACAGACCCTTCGGCTCTAGGTGGGTGGTCATCTGCCTTGACCAGTTGGGGTGAGAGAGAGAGAGTGAGAGAGAGCGAGAGAGAGCGAGAGTGCAACTACACCAAAACACTAATGAAAAATCAATTCTGTGGCTAATTGGGAGCCAGTGCAGGGACTTTAAGATTAGGGTGATGTGCTCTCTCCTTTTTGTTTCAGTGAGGACCCTGGCTGCACTGTTCTGTATCATTTGAAGTGATTTCAAACTGTTTTTTAGAAGTCCTGTGAAAAGCATATTGCAATAATCAATCGTACTAGTGACGAAAGCATGTATGATTTTTTCCAGATCCTCTTTTTTGACATATATCCTCCGAGTTTGTTAATATTTTTAAGATGGAAGTATGCTGATTTATGCTGAAGTTCTATAAGTTGAGTTCTTCTTTATAAGTTGACCAAGCAGCAGCATGTAAAGGTTAAATAATAATGGACCCAAGATTGAGCCCTGGGGAACTCCACACGTCAAAGATGTTGATATTGAAGAACAGTTTTCAATTATAACAGAGAAGCTCCTGTCCAGTAGGTAGGATTTTAGCCACCTGATAACACCAGTGAAGCCAACCCAGAGAGTAGAGTTAAGTGAGAGGGCAGTGATGATCTTCCATGTTGTCTGCAAATACACACACACACAAAAAAAACATCTGTAAGACACCGATATGAATCAAGTCAAATTAAAGTAATCAAGATACAGTACAGTTTTGTACTCATGGGTAAATGTCTCTTACTTTTCTTCTGCTGACTTGCCGTCCTGATATTTGGTCCTCGTCTTCCAAGATCTGTTGTCATCCTCCCTAAAATATTTAAGATATTGTTCAGTAACAGTACGCATTTATTCACACAGGTGCAGACACACCCTACTTTGACCATTGACAGGAAATCAACAACAATTCAGGGTTAAATGTTTCTTACTTGTCATCTGTTGGGGTTGCTGTCTTTAGCTGTGGTCCTCTGGAGGTCTTCTTCCTGGATCTGTTGTCACCCTCTCTAGATTAATAAAGCACAAGTTAGTTAAATCAAATCTTGCTTGATCATTTGATCACACTACAGTCAGTAAAACACATTGGAAAGTGTTTCTCACTCATCATCTGATGGGATGTTTTATCCTCTGTGGAGTCCTCGGGAAATCGGCTGTGGTCCTCTTGCATTCTTCTGCCTGGATCTTTTGTCACTCTAACAGGAACATGAAAGGCAAAGGCATTAATCAGTTACAGGTTTCAAAGCATTGTGTAAACATTTGATCACAAACTGAAAAAATAAAATTGCAGTGAGGATTTTAGCCACCTGATAACACCAGTGAAGCCAACCCAGAGAGTAGAGTTAAGCGAGAGGGCAGTGATGATCTTCCATGTTGTCTGCAAATACACACACACACAAAAAAAACATCTGTAAGACACCGATATGAATCAAGTCAAATTAAAGTAATCAAGATACAGTACAGTTTTGTACTCATGGGTAAATGTCTCTTACTTTTCTTCTGCTGACTTGCCGTCCTGATATTTGGTCCTCGTCTTCCAAGATCTGTTGTCATCCTCCCTAAAATATTTAAGATATTGTTCAGTAACAGTACGCATTTATTCACACAGGTGCAGACACACCCTACTTTGACCATTGACAGGAAATCAACAACAATTCAGGGTTAAATGTTTCTTACTTGTCATCTGTTGGGGTTGCTGTCTTTAGCTGTGGTCCTCTGGAGGTCTTCTTCCTGGATCTGTTGTCACCCTCTCTAGATTAATAAAGCACAAGTTAGTTAAATCAAATCTTGCTTGATCATTTGATCACACTACAGTCAGTAAAACACATTGGAAAGTGTTTCTCACTCATCATCTGATGGGATGTTTTATCCTCTGTGGAGTCCTCGGGAAATCGGCTGTGGTCCTCTTGCATTCTTCTGCCTGGATCTTTTGTCACTCTAACAGGAACATGAAAGGCAAAGGCATTAATCAGTTACAGGTTTCAAAGCATTGTGTAAACATTTGATCACAAACTGAAAAAATAAAATTGCAGTGAATGAACAAAATAATGAAATATCCCTCCCTTGTTGTTGTTGAGTTGTTGTTACTGGTGAGAGTCCCCTGCAGTCCTCCTGGAGGTCTTCTTCCTGGATCAGCTGTCATCTTCGGCATCTGCAGCTTCATTGTTATGGCAGACATGCAGGCATACATGGCAGGAGGAGGTGTGGCATTAGTACAAGGCATTAAATACCTGAGTATTCATAAAGACAAAAATAAGTTATTACAACAGACAATATTACAGTGGTTTTGTCACACAGTGGTAAAGACTACTTACTTGTCTGCTGGGTAGCACTGTCCTCAGCTGCGGTCCTCTGGAGGTCTTCCTTCTCGGTCTGTGGTCATCGTTGCTTGATAGACAAACATCATTAAGTTGAGTTACTTTGCATATTAATCGTTTTAAAGGAGAGAGAAAGAGAGACTTACTTTGTGATGGAGGAGGTTGCACCAGCAGCTTGGTCTGCATCTTCACAGTGGGAACTTACATCATCCACTTGAAAGAAAAAGAAAAATTCAATTGGTCTAGTGCAAGTTGGTAAACATTAACTTCATGTTTCACATCAAACTTAATCTTGTGTTTCCCTTTACCTGGTCCTCGACCCTCCTCCACTTCTGTCCCTATTCAGTCTGCCTCTTCTAGCTGTGAGGAAAGCTGCTGCAGCTGCAGCTTCCCGTCTTGAGCTCCCTGTCTTACATTTTAATACACTGGCACTGTCCTTATCATCTCAATGTCTAAGATATAGCTGACCCCATATAAATAAATAGTTGAATAAATAGATACATTCATACATAAATAGATATATAAATAGATACATTAATATATACAGACTTGAACTTGATTAGAATGATCATCATCATATGACCTGACAATTTCCAGCCAACACATAACACCATGATTAGTGTGTAGAGTAACTTAAAGTTGGTTGACACACTTAACAATTACAATTAAGACAGCATGCACCCATGGAGCCTGCTCGATGGGAACATGCTTAGACACATGTATATGATTATAATAATTACAAAAGATTTACACAAACCATGAAACGAAATGCACCCAGATATATACAAGTGAGTAGATTTGACACACAGACTAAATGCACCAAGAATGATGACAGCATGATTTGTGATCAATAAGTAAATAAATACATAAATAGTATAAATGCACCCAATGTGCAATCACAGCATATGTGATTGATAAATAGATAAATAAATAACATGAAATAAATAAAGTTAAAATGCACACACTGTGCAATCACAGCATGATTTGTGACTGTAAATAAATACATGAATAGTATAAATAGATAGAACATGCACCCAGAGATTTTTTTTTTCATATAGACATGATATGCACCCAGAATGACGACAGCATTGTTGTGTTAAAAATAACATATTTGCACCCAGAGACAGCCATTTTTTTGTACCCAGAGCCAGTAGTGAAATCAAAGCCAGCACTTGGCTGGAAGAAATAACATGAAATAAAGTTAAAACGCACCCAATGTGCAATTACAGCATGATTTGTGATTGATAAATAAACAACATGAAATAAATCAAGTTAAAATGCACCCACTGTGCAATCACAGCATGATTTGTGATTGTAAATAAATACATGAATAGTATAAATAGATAGAACATGCACCCAGAGATTTTTTTTCCCAGATAGACATGATATGCACCCAGAATGACGACAGCATTGTTGTGTTAATAGTAACATATTTGCACCCAGAGACAGACATTTTTTTGTACCCAGAGCCAGTAGTCAAATAAAAGCCAGCACTTGGCTGGAATAAATAACATTAAAATAAAGTTAACACGCACCCAATGTGTAATCACAGCATGATTTGTGATTGATAAATTGATGAATAAATAACATGAAATAAATACATTTAAAATGCACCACGTGCAATCACAGCATATGTGATTGATTAATAAATAACATTGAATAAATAGTTACAATGCACCCAATGTGCAATCACAGCATGATTTGTGATACATTTGAGATAAATAAATAGTATAAATAGAATACATACAACCATTATTAAAACGTCATGATTTAACATTTCATTCGAGACATAATTTTTGGCAGAATGTGTTGGCTGGAGAGGCTATTAGCCAGTCAAAGTACAATAAACTGGACTGTGATAACTGTAATACGTTTCTAGAACACCTGAGTGAAGACATTTATCAGGATGTGAAATATAAATGTGATCAATCAGGGTGTTCTTCTCAGTTGTGGAGACTGTGATCAACTGAGTGTAACCTCTGGACTGGAACAAATCTCTAATGCTTTTCTTTCCTTTTGACAAGAGGTCCTCATTAAAGTCCCCGCAAACAACAATGGGCCCGTGATTAATTAATTCCAGTGAGTCCAAGAGGCTTTTCATGTTTGGTAGAAATTTTCCCAAACTGAAATTTGGCGGTTTGTAAACAGTCACCAATAGCACTTTGACTGGAGCCTCGATTATCACACTAACAAACTCTAAATCAGTGACATCTTGCATGTATCTGCGAGGCTCTGCTTGAACATCACTTCTGCAGTACACTGCAACTCCACCTCCATCTTTTTTTGCCATGTCCACACAGGTGTTGTATGACACCTGTCTACTGCGTGCAAACATGTCGTATCCCTCCAGCTGGAAAACTGAGGACACGGAGGACCCAGACAGATGTGTCTCTGTGAGGCACAACACATCTGCAAGTCTGAGTTCATGATGTGCTTTCAGGTCCACAATATGAGATGGAAGTCCTTGTGTGTTGTGGTGGATGATTGTCAAAGTCTTTGGAGTTTGGTCCATTGATTTAAAAAGAGTCAACAGGGGTCTGGCACTCTGGAAAGATGCATGATTCATACTTTCCAGAGCTGTCTTGATTTCAGGGTCAGCATATATCTTTTTCTCATCAAAGTCTGTAATGGTGAGACCTTGAAGGGACGTTGTGCGGCTCAGAGCGACATAAGCCATTCCTCGTTCGAAAACACGCTTGAGGCACACGACCGCCGACGTCATGGTCATGCCTTGCACTTTGTGGGCAGTACATGCAAAGGCCAACTTCATCGGAAACTGACGTCGAATGACTCCCCTCCTGCTCGTGCTCTCCTCAGATCTCTCGATGTACACCGAGTCGTCTGAGGGACCCAGGATCTTTTTACGGAACCTCTGTCCTGCTGTAGGATTGTCCAGCCGCAGCCCAATCAGCCTCGCAGCTGTTGGGCCACGTTCACTCATCACAATGTTTTCGATTGTTCCAAATGTCCCATTAACAATCCCATCCTCCACGTCGAGATTCCTGGTCAACATAACGCGTACTCCTTGAGCAGCCATTATGTTGTCAGGCAAGTCTCTTTTGCTTCCTTGGAAGTTGTCGGGTAAGTTCATCATGCAGCCTGTTCTTGGGTCTTTTCTGAAGTCTTGGGCTGCAATCTTGACAACATTCTTGTGGAGAGCGGCTACAGTAACAGCATTGTGATGGTCGACTTCTTTATTTGTGGCGTAGATGTGTAGCACGCCTGCTGGACAATCCTTGCCATCAGCCACTGCCTGTGTGAGCAACTGCCTGTCTGCATCGCTCAGACGATCTCCCTTTAGCTTCACTCGAAGGCGGTTCAGGAGTTCGGCAAAAGCTCGATCGTCTTTCTGTCTCATGATCTCTGTCAGGTTGACCATTGTGAAGTAATCCTTCCAGAGATCAAACTCATTCTCCTCATACACACACAGTGGCTTGGCTCTGCCGAGGGGTGGCAGTTGGTAAAAGTCGCCCACAGCGAGGACAGACATTCCTCCAAATGGTTTCCTGTTTCCTTTGATCTGCTGAAATCGCCAGTGGACGTAGGCAAACAGGTCTTTGGAAACCATCGATATCTCGTCGATGATGAGAATCTCGGCATTGGACAGTGCCGCTCTGACTTCGTCGAGTGCATTTCCAAGGCCCTGATATGGTGGCTTCAAGGACCTTGGGAGCTTCAGGATGGAGTGCAACGTTTTGCCTGAGATGTTGAAGGCTGCTGTGCCAGTGAATGCAGTCAGCAGCACTGCAGGCTGGGACATGTCGGCCCTGTCCCGGAATCTGGGGAGCTCTGATGTCGCAATAACCCCTTTTAGCGCACTTGTAAAACTGTTCATAAGTGGGGTATTGTTCATCAGTCAGCTCACCATCAGATCTGTGTGAGAGATAAAGCTTTAGCAGCCGCCTATAGAACTTCTCTGGCGTTTTCTTTTCTGAGAAGCGAGCAAATCTGATGATGGCTGGTTTGCCTACAGTTCTCTTCTGAATGAACCCTTTGTCATGGAGGAGAGGAATGGCACTTTTGCTTTCAGCCTGCTGGCCATACACTACCCTGTACTCTGATGCAAACTCAGCCAGACACATACCTTCGAACGGTCGTCCGACAGGTCGGTCTAAGTACTTTTCAGGCACTCCTGACATCCACACCGCCTCCGAATCTGGTTCCATGTTTTTGAGTCTGTTGATGGGGTGACTCATTTTCAGACCGTCCTCATCAGTCTGAAGGAACACAACGGAACGGGAGCACTTTTTCAGGGGTAAGCTGCAAGTGCGAGCTGCAGCTTCTTGAGCGCTGACCTCTCTGTGCTTTGCGTAGGCCTGCATGATCTGCTTCATCTCATCGCGCTCATTGACCTTGGATTTTTTGACAGTTTTGATGACCGAGTTGAGGAATTCGGTCATCTCGTGCTCTGGCTTGGAAACGTAGGACATCATGTACATTATGCAGCTGAAGTCGTCGACAACGTACTGGATGTCCATGTTGGCGTTCCAGGCTCGTAGCAGGTCCGGATTGTAGCCGTTGATCCAACAATCATTTGGATCACGCTTCAGCATCACTACATAGTGGCTTGTCAGATTGGTGACGTGTATCAGGTACTCTTGTTCTGTCATGTTGCATTGGCGGAGCATGTCTGAGAAGCTGCTGAACGAGGCGTCTGGTTGCATGAGCAACTCTCTTAGTGGCTGAAGCTTTGACTTGGCTTCCCTTTGCATCTTTAATAGCTGTCTCTTCTGTGCCTTCAATTGTGCAGCTGGATCTGGGTTTTCATCCGAATTGCTGTCTACAGTGGGTGGCCTGGTGATAATTGTTTTTTCCATGGGCAGTTTAGGGAAGCCAAATCTGCAGGAAACATTGCCTTTTTTGCATGATTTTGAATGTTTCCTGCTGTGCATCTGAACCTCAGATACAATTTTGTGAAGCTCTGGGTCTCTCTCGGGGTCAGGCATCTTGCACGATATGTACTCGTCGATGAATTTGACGACGACGCTGTCAGGATCGTCTTCAAACTCGGGTGCATCTTTGATCCAGACCAGCATGTGAATGTGTGGGCTTCCTCTGGCTTGAAACTCCACACGGTAAAAGTAATCCTCTACTTCACCAATGGGCTTTGCTGGTGAGAGGATGAGGCTGGTCATCAGAGCGTCTACTCTCTTTTCAAACATGCGCATAACTGTGATGGGGTTGCTGCGCAGAATGTCACATTTGGCGTTCCAATCGAGCTCTGAAAAGTCCCCTAGTTCACCCTGCTGAGCTTTAATGACCTCCACGATTTCAGGCCATCTCATCTCAGCAGCGGAGAATGTCAGGAAAAATGTCGGTTTGCCAATCTGCCTGACCATTGCGTGGACATCTCTCAGCGTTTTCTCCCAATAAGCTGGAGTGCCTCTGAGGGGTTGCATGAATCGTGTTGCATCCTTGTCCATAATAAGTCTCTCCAGCTCTACTTTGTCTTGCAGCATCCAGTTGTTAACTCTGCGGCCGTCCTTGCTTTTGGATTTTCCTTTGCACATTTGAATAGACATACTGCTTGTGGCCAAGTGTGTCTCTGTGACAAACTGCGCAAAGAAAAGGTAGCTTTGGTCACTGGCAAACCGTGTATCTGCAGCAAATAGCCTAGCATTAAAGTACATGCTGGGTGACAGTTTGACTTTTCTGACTTCGTCCAAAGTGTTCTGTCCTGTTGGAAACTGCACAGGAAAGGCCATGGCTTCTAATTTTGGTATGGTGAAGAAACCTACTGGTTTGTTGCCTTGGGCGGGTGCAATACTGAAAATTCCATCACCATACGAAAGGATTTCCTGTGCAATGTCCGGGGGCTGCATGCAGGTGTCCAGAGCCAGACCAGGTCTCAGCTCCTCTTTTTCTTTGTCTGCTTCCTTGTCACTCTGCTCTGTCTGTGCTGCAACATTGGACTGGTCTGGCTCATTTTGGCTATTGAACAGCCCTTCTAGGTCTATGTCAGCCTCCATATTTTTCTCTGTGTCACTTTGCTGCTCTGGGGTGCTGTGCTGCTCTGGCTGCGCAGCAACAGCAGTGTTCAGGGGTTAAAGCAAAAAAAAATCATCTGACTGAAAATTTATTTAGGTATCACTTTGGGTCATGGCCGCATACTGCCTCGATGGTAACACTTTACAATAAGGTACGCAAAACGCAGGTATTTACTGAGGAACGAATGAGTAACGAATGATGAACGACCAGGGGCCTAACTGGGGCCCTAACAGGGCCCTAAGTGACAGTTACTCAGTAACTACTGAGGAATTACTGGTAAACAGACTAGGGGACTACTGTATTCGTTACTGAGTAACTGTCACTTAGGGCCCAGTTAGGGCCCTGGTCGTTCATCATTCGTTACTCAGTAACCAATACAGTAGTCCCCTAGTCTGTTTAGCAGTAACTCCTCAGTAGTTACTGAGTAACTGTCACTTAGGGCCCTGTTAGGGCCCCAGTTAGGGCCCTGGTTGTTCATCATTCGTTACTCATTCGTTCCTCAGTAACTACCCATGTTTTTGCGTACCTTATTGTAAAGTGTTACCGCCTCGATATTTAAACACCACGTGGTCCATTATCCCTTCTAGTTCAAAGCCAGTATTTTATGTATATATACACTCACCGGCCACTTTATTAGGTACACCTGTCCAACTGCTCGTTAACGCAAATTTCTAATCAGCCAATCACATGGCAGCAACTCAATGCATTTAGGCATGTAGACATGGTCAGGACGATCTGCTGCAGTTCAAACCGAGCATCAGAATGGGGAAGAAAGGTGATTTAAGTGACTTTGAACGTGGCATGGTTGTTGGTGCCAGACGGGCTGGTCTGAGTATTTCAGAGACTGCTGATCTACTGGGATTTTCACGCACAACCATCTCTAGGGTTTACAGAGAATGGTCCGAAAAAGAGAAAATATCCAGTGAGCGGCAGTTCTGTGGGCGCAAATGCCTTGTTGATGCTAGAGGTCAGAGGAGAATGGCCAGACTGGTTCGAGCTGATAGAAAGGCAACTGTAACTCAAATAACCACTCGTTACAACAGAGGTATGCAGAAGAGCATCTCTGAACGCACAACACGTCGAACCTTGAGGCGGATGGGCTACAGCAGCAGAAGACCACACCGGGTGCCACTCCGTCACGTCAGCTAAGAACAGGAAACTGAGGCTACAATTCGCACAGGCTCACCAAAATTGGACAATCGAAGATTGGAAAAACGTTGCCTGGTCTGATGAGTCTCGATTTCTGCTGCGACATTCGGATGGTAGGGTCAGAATTTGGCGTCAACAACACTGAAAGCATGGATCCATCCTGCCTTGTATCAACGGTTCAGGCTGGTGGTGGTGGTGTAATGGTGTGGGGGATATTTTCCTGGCACACTTTGGGCTTATTAGTACCAATTGAGCATTGTGTCAAAGCCACAGACTACCTGAGTATTGTTGCTGACCATGTCCATCCCTTTATGACCACAGTGTACCCATCTTCTGATGGCTACTTCCAGCAGGATAACGCGCCATGTCATAAAGCGCGAATCATCTCAGACTGGTTTCTTGAACATGACAATGAGTTCACTGTACTCAAATGGCCTCCACAGTCACCAGATCTCAATCCAATAGATCACCTTTGGGATGTGGTGGAACGGGAGATTCGCATCATGGATGTGCAGCCGACAAATCTGCAGCAACTGCGTGATGCTATCATGTCAATATGGACCAAACTCTCTGAGGAATGTTTCCAGTACCTTGTTGAATCTGTGCCACGAAGGATTAAGGCAGTTCTGAAGGCAAAAGGGGGTCCAACCCGGTACTAGCAAGGTGTACCTAATAAAGTGGCCGGTGAGTGTATATATATATATAGGCCATCAAAAGTGCAGTAAAAGCAGTAAAAGTGGGCATTAAACTGTATAACTGTTTTGAAAAAAAGGGGAAAAAAGGCCGACATATGCCGACACAATTTGCAGCCCCGGCGCTCGGAAAAGATGAGCCACACATTTAGAAACAATTGCATGAACTATCTAAAAGAAATACCTTAGTCAGAAAACATATATGTGGCTGAACTTTTTGTTAAAATGTCACAGTTATGGAAATATTGAAAATGTTGGAGCGGCTGGCTTGACCACGCGAAACCGAGAGACGGCTGTCTTGACCGCAGTACGCGATCGGTCATTAATCAATAATCCTATTTACCGTATAACTGCACACAACTTTATTTAAAAGCAAGCAAATGGAAAACATGTGTGTTGGTATTTTGGTGTCCGGTGCGTGTGGACGTGCGGCTCCTTCGGCGGAGCGGTTCATGTTCATAGCGGAGTCCGGGAGGGTTCACCTTCACGGCGTAGTTACGAGGGATGTGCGACTACCGTCTTAAAAAATACTAAAGTGGTTTTTAAAGTTAGAAAGATATTAGATATTCAACCGATATTCACGCTCCGAATTACAGCGATCAGACGGGGAACTAAAGCCGCGATCACCGCACCGCTTCAAGACTCACAGTATGCAACACAACGTCCTTTTGATCGATAACAATATAAATTGATCGACACATTTCTTAACCCGATCATCGATTAATTATGCCCATCCCTAGTAGCAACACTTCTTTCTACTTTTGAAATAAAAAAAATAAACATTTTGGTCATACCTGATCGAGGAGCATCTCAAAGTGCATAAAAACAAACTAGTGCACATTAGTAGTAACGTTTGTTGTTTTCTGTAGCTCTCTCTTGGGCTGTGCATGAACGTACCATTGTAGTACAGCTCCGTACGATGCGCCAAACTGCGCGTTTGCACGGGTCCCTCTCCTGAGATCTGTCTGGAAAGTTTGCGCGGAAAGTCGGGTGTTTCTCAACGTGGTGCCTCCGCACGCTGTAATCTTTCAGAACCGCGACACACTCATTACAAATTAAACACATCGGTTTGGCATTTAAACTTGGCGGTAACATAAATAAATATTTATCCGTCCAGGCGGGGTTAAACCGACGGTTTTCATTTTCAATTGTACGTTTCTGCTTTGAGAAAGACGTGTAGTTTTCTACTACCGGCGACTACTAGATCTACCACTTCTGTCAACAAAAACGCACGGACTTATGGGTTGAATGTTGCTAGGATACGTGGAGTGTTGCATTCATGGTCTGTACTACTGTAGGAATGTTTAAAGGCTCTCGAAATGCTTATTTTTTCTTTATATGCGGTTCTCACTCTGCCTTTCTGGTGGGACCACGGGAGAGCCGAGTTGACGGATTTCCGTCATAGCGACGGAAAACTTTAACCCCTGAGTGTTGTGCTGTGAGTCTTCTTCATCATCTTGTAGACTCTCATAAGTGGCACTGTCATCAATAGACACATCTTTATACTCAGAATGTAGCTGTTTGAGTTTAGCAAGGCCAGCTAGCACATTCTTCATGTTGACGGTGTAGAAGTGCTGGTGGCCTTTGTATTTAATGCGTCTTTTTAGTTTTACTTGCAGTAGCTGTGCTTCAGCGTTGGGCCTTGGGAGACTGTTTACGACTGTTTCCATCTCTGATGGAACACAGACAACAGCTCCGTGTACAGCCCTCTGTTGTCCTTTTGGCAGAGCGATTATTTTAGCGAAAGGCAGGATTTTAGCAATGAGCTGCCTTTCAAGCACATTAAGTATAGCCAATTCTGGGGGGATGGGTGCTAACTCTAGATTGTTTGCTACTGCAGTGGATGGCATTCTGCCTCTGCTCAGGTGGTTGTCACACGTGTGGCAGATCCACTCCTGAACTCTTTCTTGTGGAACAGAGCAGGGGGAAGCGCAGTCATCATCACATAAATGAACATAGTTTCCTGTCAAGCATGCAGCTGCCATTTTATTGTGTTTGCTATATTTGCCTCTCTTGCATAGCTTGACCTGATTGGGGAACATTGTTCTGTTACAGACTGTACAAACATATGTGGGTCCATGTCTAATTGTTTCACGGAAGGACGCTATGGCTGCTTCCATCACAGGATCCATCAGGGCCTGGGGAGGTTCCTGGTGGTGGTTAACAATGTGTCTGTATTTTCGTCTAATTCGAAGTGCTTTTTGTATCTTGTGATGAATGCAAAAGGCAGCATTAGTGGCCAGTTTGGTTAGTGTTTTCTGGCTAACGCGTTGAATGCAACGTCGTCTAAACTCTGGGTCATTATGATATTTTAAATTAAGACTTTGCATTTTCTTTTGCCTGTAGCTCTGGTTGGATGCATAATGTGTTTTCATGCACATTTTCTGTCTGCTCCGGAAAGTTGGATCCGTCGTGTACCTGTCACTCATGTTTTTCTTTAGTTTGTCCTGAAAAGCAGGATCTGTTCTGTACCGGTCAGTTATGTGTTTCTTCTGTTTGCTTTGGAACGCAGGATCTGTTCTGTACCGGTCAGTTATGCGTTTCTTCTGTTTGCTTTGGAACGCAGGATCTGTTCTGTACCTGTCAGTTATATATATTTTTTGTTTGTTCTGGAAAGTTGGATCTGTCCTGTATCTTCCGATGTTTGTTTCCTTCTTTTTGGTTTGAACTTGGGGACCTGAATAATAACGTTTAAAGGACAACAGTCGTTGTTGATGATGACTTTTTCGTGCATATGTAGTTTTCACAGCCTGAACCTTTTTCATTCTAAATTCTGGACAGCTGGCATACTTGTTTCCATCGTGTTTAGTGCTTCTTTTCCTCTTCCGTTTACAAGACAATGGTGCATGTTGGTCTTTGCTGGCACTTGCCTTCCGTCTGGCTTTTTGTCGTCGCTGTTTATTCAGCTTGGAGACACTTGCTGTTTGTGGTACAACTTGTGGGGCTGAGGAAAAGTTGATGTCAGCTGTTTGTGGGACAACTTGTGGGGCTGAGGAAACGTCGATGTCAGCTGTCGGAACCTCTGCTTGTGGTGTGCAGGGGAGAGTTTCAGACTGGGTGTCTTTGGTTGAGTCCGCTAATGGTTGACAATATTCACTGGAACTGACGGCGTCAAATGAAATGGGCACAAACTCATAAGTGGCATCAGCTCCGCGACATTTAAATACTTTGTGCAGATGGTCAGCCAGGTCACTGAGCTCAGAGAAGGTCATCATGATTGCAGTTCCGTAGTGGTGTGGTATGCCTGCTGCATTTCTTGTGTGTGAATCAAAGATTCCATACCTCCCTGATTTGTCACGGAAAACTGCAATGCACTCTGGAGATACCACGATCAAAGCTTGGCTGACTTCTGCCGACAGACACTCTAGCTGTGTGGCAAGGGACTGCCCCCACTGCTCACTTCCTGGGCTGGGTGGTTGGGCTTTAAGGGGGCCTAGTCTGGCAAAAGACATTTTGACATCGTACATGTTTGTGTCTGTCAGCACCTGTTTTGGCATTTCCTCTAATGTCAGGTGGTTTCCTTGGAATGTTTTGTCCAGAATTAGCTGCTGTTTAATTCCAACATAGAGTGAGTCTCCATGTGCCATCACTTTGTCGAGGGCAGTCCTGTTGAACTGACTGCCCTCATTCTGGTAAGCCAGGAAAGTCAGGGACATGCAGGTGCACTGGTGATTTCTGGAGAATCTTTTGTATCGCCTGTCGTTCTGACTATGACTGGCCCTCACAGTTTCAAAACGTTGCTCTGTCCTGGCTGGACCCTGAAATTATGTTATAAAAGGATTGCTACCATTAGCATTACTCTGTTTCACATATTATTATTATTATTATTATTGTAGTGCTAGTAGTATAAATAATGCAGGATAAGGGTTAGAGTTAGGGGGACAGTTCAGCTTTCTTCAAAGTGGCGTTATATGGAGGTACAAATGGCCATTAAGTATAATGTCTGCAGTAGAAAACACAGCTGCATCGCGCTGCACCCATAGAGTTTAAAAAGAATGGACGTAGCACCCGTGACGTCACCCATTGGTTTGGGGGAGTCTGTTTTGTGATCCTAATATGGGCATTTGAACTGCGCCATCTTGGATTTTAGTGGGAGTGTACTTAACGGTAACTGTCTGTGAACCTGTCACTCAACGTAACCACGCCCCAATTTATGTACGAATTTTAAGCCTAAACAATATTAAAACGGTTGTGGTACAAAAACACTTTTGACTTTTTAAATGGAGATATTTATTTTTTCCAATGAAAAACTATTGGCAAGCCTCTCCAAAAAAATAAAGGCCCCTTGAACTGATGCAAATACGCCGATGTGTGTAAGTCCCGGGAGCTTCTTTGTGGCTGGTTTTAAGTTGCTAGCGTCTTTAGCAGCCCGGGCGTCCTCATATGCTTTCCATGTTTCAGGTGACTTATCAGGTTTGACGTATTGAAGCTAGTGCTACTTTTAACAGTTGTTACAAATAACAAGTGACCTGTCTTCTTCAGAAACTTTGAAAAAGTCCCACACAATCGACACCATGTTGTCTGTTTTCAAACGTAAGCACGCCATGCTTCATTCACAGCGTGACGGATATTCCCCGTTCCCACGTTTGCTAGTCGTTCTTTCAGCGTTTCTATTGTTTATGTGTAACGTGTAGAAATACTGTGGATATCAATTCAAGTCAGCAACTACCAAAATTATGACCGAGTAACGAGTTATTTTCTGACATGAGGCAGAAAGAGTTTTTCGGATTATGCCAACGTCACTTGAACGCAGCATTCACTGCAGGCCATTCAGGTGTCCCAGTGGGAGCGGGGCGCTGCCGCGCTGACATTATATATAATATTATATTATAATGTTATCGGGGCTATTCGTCATGATATCGGACTTATCGGAATGACGTAATAATTTATGTTACCGGCCCAATGAATCATTACAGATAAGGCAACATAATGGACTACGGTGAAACTAAAAAGTGTACCAAATCAATTTGAATTACTCAATGGCATTTGTGAAATGCAGAGAAAGATAATGGTTTCAGAGATTTAACATGGGCCATAGTTTCATTTAGATGTAGTTCATTGTACTGTACAACAGTTTGTGTGTGGATTGGAGGGAAGAAAATACCTTAGCTGGGGAGGGAGGGTCGCAGCCTGCATCTGTAATGGTCCAGGGTGGTGTGGTTGGGGAAGGTGTCTTGAGCTTGGCCCTCTGAGAACACATTACAACACATTCAGTGAAACTAAAGACTTGAAACAATACACAATATTCAGGTGGAGTGAAATTTACCTTTGCAACCGGTGAACAGCAGGGGGTTGATGCGTCCAAACTCAAGGAAATCCTGGTTGGGGGTGATCCAACCAGCTGTTGACAGATGACAAAAAAACATTACACTCCAGACAGTGTGGATAATCTAGACAGTCTAGTTATGTGTATCTAGTGTGTATTCCAGAAGTGTATGGTGTTTGTGTTAGCTGTGAGAAAAAGTAGCATACGTGGTGGCGGCGGGGGGGTGTAGGCGACCAAGGTGTGGCCCTTGGTCGCCTGGCTGACACTGAGGAGACCACCTACACAATGAAAGAAAACATTGTACCAATTAAGCTTTAATTATTATACAGTTTCACAAGTCACCCACTGAATATACAGTACATTACAAATATGTTTGAGAATAGCTTGAGTTTGTTCAACTACCATTGTTTAGCCATTGTTTTACCATTTGATTAGCATCAATGCTTATTTTGAAAAGCAGTATTGACTGTTGGGAATCAGGTAACAGTTATAACAAACCCAAAAATAATACATAAAATGTAAATCACTCAAATTACCCTCTTGTGCCTTGGAGAGGGCTGGTAGTCCACTGGGGAAGACAGATTCGAAGGAGAGACTTCCTCCATAGCATCCAATACTGTGCTGCTGAACCAGACTGGGTTCAGTGGAAAGGAGCTCTCCTCCGCCTGTGAAACAAAAAGCAAAATCCACTGACAATATGTCTTATCAAATACACAAAGTATACATTAATAACCAATTAAGACATCCTAAAGAAGTATTTGAAAAATAACAAACCTGCTGAGCGATCCTGGTCTGTGGTGGGGACTGGGAACGTTCACCAGGCTGGCTCGTCTGGAATGAAAAATTGTGTGTGTGAACAAATTGTAAACCAGTTGAGAAATAAAAAATCTCATTTTCACTTACTCGCTTCACTTGATACAGATAGGAACGTTCACCACAAAACCTACCCGGGTAGTAGAAGATGTTGCTTACTGAGACACTTGTTGCTTACTGAGACACTTTCATAAAACCAGTCGGAGTTATTATCCAATGTTTTGACTCAACGTGGTACTGTTGTATCATTGTGTTATGTGAAAAAACTTCGCTAACTACCGTGCTAATGCTAATCGCGGGTAGCTCCGCTATGCTAGCTCAGGTAGCCTGCTTGGTGTTAAATATAGGTGCTAATGGTGTAGCCGGCCAAGCTACCACCATATTTAATGGAGACAGATGGAATATGATGTAAGAATATTGTTCTAATGTACTGTTTTGTGTACATAATGTGATTTATTTCATTGTGGTTATTAAATACTCACGATTAAAAAGAGTGAATTGATCAAATTCATTTATGGTTAAAAAGGTTAAAAAAGATAAATATTGATTTAAAAAGCTTAATATGAATACTGTTTAAAAAGACCAATAAGTCTATTTATGTTAAAAATACAAGTTCATAATGAATAATTGTGTACACCATCATTTACAATGATTTAAACCGTGTATGTACTATTTGGTTATGAATATGCAGAGAACCAGAGTAGGAGTAGTAGAAAGTCGTGAGATGAATATGAATATGGTATTAATGGAAGTTTGTTTTTTCTACACCATGTGGGTAGATTGGTTTTATTTATTTCATCTGCTGGATCAGGGATTGATTGGTAGGAATTCTGAACCTTCTGCGGTTCAGTGGCGATCGACAAGGAACGGAGAACGGGATCCACTCCGAAGACTAGACATCTACTCTGGTTCCATGCATTGCAAAATATTACTTGTTGGATGCAATAAATAATCACTGTTCAACTTTCACTCAGAGTCCAGCTTCCCGAACCTAGAGAATGTGGTTTATTCATAAACATTGAGGTTAAAGGTGCTACATATACTATACAAGTATATATACTAGTATATAGTACACATACTACAGTACATACACACACACGTATATACACACACACACACACACACACACACACACATATATATGTGTGTATATATACATATATATGTGTATATATATATACACGTGTATATATGTACGGGATAACGGTTGCTTCCGCGAAGTCCATTAATTTCAGATAATGGACACCTCGAAGGGCATTATCCCGCTTATACCATGGTCACTTGCCAAAGAAAATAAATTAAGACCATTAATTAATATTTGCATGCGTTTTACAATCAATATATAAAGTTTTTCACAAGCCATAATTTAGTTTCCCTAGTAACGCCTGAGGGTCTGACTAATACCTGGAACAATCATTACCCTCCCGTAAGGTTCTTATGCAACGGAAACGTAGTTCACTCCTCCAGTAAATAGGACGGACCTTAGATACGACTCGGCAACGGGAGGTATTCTAGTCCGCTCAGCTATGAGCCAGAGAGCTGACGTAATGCATTGTACATCGGGAATCGCGACGGCCTATATTTTCAACATAAAGTGTACATATTTATAATTTGAAATGTGTCCCAGCCTTTATACCACAGATACTATAGGGTCTATAGATTATAACCGCGTTTTCTGATTAGTTTAATGCATTTTTCACAATTTACCAGCTGTCGTTTTCACGACTAATCACCGCGGCATTCGTTTCAATGGGAATTGCGACGGCCTATACTTTCAACAAAGTGTACATATTTATAATTTGAAATGTGTCCCAGCCTTTATACCACAGATACTATAGGGTCTATAGCATATAACCGCGTTTTCTGATTACATTTTAATGCATGTTTCACAATTTACCAGGTCTCGTTTTGAAGGCTGAACAGACAATTTGACTGGAAGTACTTAGTAGGTGTCCATATCATAGACATATATACATAGACGCCTCATGACGTGATGGAACGTAACCCAGCGTCGCCGCCATATTGGTAGGGGGTCCTCACTCTAGTCTAGCGTAGGAGTCAACGGGAGAGCAAGCTATGCCAGTATGTTGTGCAGCTTACGGCGCAGTATTGACATCAGATCGCGTGGGATTACCTTTAACAAGTAAGATTGAACAATAATTGTTATTATTTTTTAAAAAATCAATAAAAAAAAAAATCGTCCTGTATCATAAATAAATCTGCCATTTGTAACAAACCAAACCGTGTGAAAATCCGGTAAAAATTCGGGGAGTTATGCTTATTATTGTAGTTGAGGATACGCCTTCCTCCATAGAAATGAATGCACTGGGCCCCCTGCCAAGATGGCGGCCGCGCTGCTACGTCAGCTCTAACGGGCAGCGTCAGTCTATGAGGCGTCTATGTATATGTCTATGGTCCATATAGCCAGAGCTAGCTCTGCATATAGCAGGGATTAATGGCCACCCTGCAGCCAATCAGAATCGAGTATTCCCTCTCCGTTGCCATGGTTACCATCTAGCGTTTGAGCCAGCGCAGTAATCTAAGTGTAATCAGGCAATTTGACCCGAACTTCTTTCCTAGGTGTACATTAACACTTTTTAACCTACACCCGCCAGCCAATCAGAATCGAGTATTCACCCAGACCATGGTGTATGTATGTATACACACACACACACACACACACACACACACACATTATATGGCATTATATAGTTTATTATTGTTCATTATTGTTCATTATATTATAGAGTCTCATACACATTACACTGTAACAATTACCTTGTGGCCATGACTAGCCAGCTGCCACTGAAAGGGGTCAGGTGACCGTGGAGCAGGGGCCTCTCCCGTCACAACCAGCTTAGGAGAAAAGGTCCTAACTGGCGGTGAAGGCCTGGGAGAGACCCGGGGTGCTGGTGGTGGTGTCTCAAATTCCTTCATAGCGGCAGACCACAGAAGTTGGACGAGGATCCCCATCCCCTGGTCATCGCTCAGATGGACCTGCAGAAATTACATAACCAAATTCATTTACAGAGACAAAGTTTTACCCACAAAAAAGCAGCTGCAGATTCACACAAGGATATTCTACTTACACCATCTCTGCTCCACAGCTCCGGCTGGGTATGGGGGAAGTACTCCACAGCTGAGAAGTACTTCACACCTAAAAAATAAAAATCAGCCATTATAATCTCCATACATGTAATGGTGACTTTTTATGCATTACTATACTAAACCTCAATGCATATTGAGGTGTATATTGTTTATTTATTTTGTTATTTATGTATCTTTGTGTTATCTTCAGTGTGTGTGTGAATGTCATATGTATGTGTATGTATGTAGGTATATATGTACATGTATATATGTATAGATATATATGTGTGTGTGTAGGTCTGTGTGTATATATGTTTATATTTATATATTGTACTGTGTCATCTTCAGTATGTGTGTGTATGTTATATATTATAATACTATAAAGAATAATATAATATAATATTTTATTAGGATAAATATTGTAGAATCAGATTTATGTTTTGTTAGATATAGAACAAAGGAAATTGATGAATGACAAATGGAAGTTATTATTATTGTTATTATTAATATAATGATAGAAGGCAAAATACTTCAATAGTATTATTTATTACAAGGGGGTGGACTAAAATAAGTTTATACTTCCTCCCACTCCCTTTCGGATATGTAAACAGAATTTATAGTTTTCAGTTTATGTTTACTCTGTTATTTCAAATTTTTCTTTTTTTTCTTTATGAAATGTTGTTTTTTACATGTTCGAAATAAACTATCTATCTATCTATCTAGGTACATTTTTATTCAAACAGCTTGCAGAGAACACATAACATTTTAAAACTCTAACTACATTTTATCTAGGAACTTTTTTATGTACCCATGCGCGCAGAAACACGGTGGTATTCCTGGCGAAGGAGGTCCTGGTAAGGCACCTCACAGTTCAGGCGGGGAGGGAAGTCAACAACAAAAACCTGTAGAAAACAAAAACATGTTCATTTCATCAAGTCACACACACAGGTTACAATACATGCATTATTATTTAAAAGCTCATTCAAACTAATTAGACTAGCTAATGTTCCTACTTCTATTAAGAATGAAGAAGCAAGCAAGACATGAAAAAAAGCGTACGTTGGGCCAGCGGCTGCGAATGGTGCGCAGGAGGTTAACATAGTCGACGGAAGCTTCGTCGATGGTCCTGCTGGCTGTCAGGTTGTTGCTGGGTGCCAGAAGACAGACGGCGTCAGGGACCCGAGGAAGCACAGCGTTCAGCACCTCGGTCCGCAGCGCTGAGGCAGCAGCCCCTGGGGTCGACATGACGCCAAAGGAAAAGGGTTCCTCTGGCATCTGGACCACACCATCTACAATGGCTCGTAGATGGGAGTCTCCGACAATCAGAACAAACTGCAACAACAAACATAATTTCTTCAGCATGAAAGCCATCACCAACAGTTTTGGGACCAAAACTATTTATTATACATATAAATTATATAAGTAATGCTTCTATGATCCTGAAAAACATGATTTTTGCTGATGACACAAATGTATTCTGTGAAGGAGGGAACCTCAAACAGTTGTTGGAGGTCGCCTCTAATGAGCTAACCAAGTTGAAATTGTGGTTTGACATAAATAGATTATCACTCAATGTAAAGAAAACCACATTTATGTTTTTGGCAAATGTAACACACAAGCAAACACACACATTGAACTCATGATTGATAATATCAAAATCGAAAAGGGTGTTTGAGAACGCCTTTCAGGGTGTAATAATAGACCACAAGCTCAGCTGGAAACCTCAGGACACACAATGAATATAAAATCACTGCACATTGTTTTCCTCCTATTTGAGTTACTGTGTGGAAGTGTGGGGTAATACCTACAAAAGCACCCTACAGACAATATGCACAATTAGAAAATAAGGATAGCTAATAATGTAGGGTACTATGAACACACCAACAATTTATTTCATAAGTTAAACACATTAAAGTTTATGGATTTAAACGATTTTAAAACTTCACACATTGTATATAAAGCAAGAAACAACCTACTTCCAGGAAACATTCAAAGATGGTTTAGTGATAGACTAGACTATTATAATTTAAGAGTGAGACTGAATCTGAGGCAACCAACAGTAAACTCTACACTCAAAAGTATGTGCTTATGTCTGTGGGGTGAAGTTGTGGAACAACCAAATAATATCAAAGATTGCAAACATATTGCACACTATAAAAAGCAGCTTATAATTATACACAATAGGAAAATAGGATGTGGTGTGAAAATATTAATTGATGGAAATGACAACTCATTTATTATCTTAAATGGTACTCATTAAGGGCTATGTATGTATGTATGTATGTATGTATGTATGTATGCATATGCATATGCATGTACGAAGGTACATACATATATATTATTTGTGAGTATAAATAAACATAGGAGTGATGTCTGTTAAATGCGCAATTATAAGAAAAAGGTTTG
The DNA here is from genome assembly GCA_030340625.1 of Merluccius polli. Taxonomy (NCBI): domain Eukaryota; kingdom Metazoa; phylum Chordata; class Actinopteri; order Gadiformes; family Merlucciidae; genus Merluccius; species Merluccius polli. Next base: position 204,516 of record JAOPHQ010006540.1, read on the forward strand.
TAAATATATACATGTAAATACTTAACATTGATCGTGTAAAAGATTAATATAACTGAAATATGGGGGTAGGGACCTACAAGCTTTTGCTTCCCTCTACTCCTTTTTTTTAAACAAAATGGGACTTTTTTTTATTTTGTTATACATGTCTATGCTGATTCTTGAATATTTGATTTGTTAATGTCTACATGTTCAAGAAAATAAAATGTATCAATCAATCACATCAACCTTTTTCTTCATAAACTGGACAACAATAATACCTTCTTGTCAGGAGACTCCATTGGGATGACCAGTTTGTGGCTATGCCCAGTGAAGGGTGAAACTGGCCATTTCTGCACTCTATGGCGGTAACCAGTACCGCGGCCTGTTTAGAAATAAACAAATACAGGTAAACAATTATGAATGAAGCAAACCAGCAAATATCTAAAATAAATGCTCATTTTCTTCAAGTAAAAAACAGCAGCTTTAAATCAAGCTTTAAACAAACAGAATATGAATTGATGATTAATTTAGTTATTTAATACTAGATAAAACAGCTGCATACTCACGTGCACAGAAGTTGGCACGCACATCATCCGCTCTCCAGAACTGTGCAACTGGGAGTGACGTTCCAAAGATCTGAGGACAGATAATTAACACATTAAAGCTCAGACCGTGTGGACAGTCTTGCCATGCATCAGTTCAGACAGTTCGTTGTTCAAAACCAGTTTATGTGTGTGTGTCAGTTGTAATGGGAACATACGCTAACTGGAGCTCGGGAGCATGGGGGTTGGGTCTCGATGGTCCTGGACCCGGTAGCTGGGGGGGACTCCGTCTGGACCGCCAGCTTCTCCTGGTCCAGCTTCCTCCACCGCTGCTTCGCCGCCTGCGCACGTCTCCCCTTCCTCGGCATCCTGCTGGAGACAACTCTAACAAAACCCTAACCCTAATTAAATCTAATCTAACCCTGACCTAACTTGAAATACTTACCCCAAATCTAATTTAATCTAAAGTAACCTAATATGTAGATATGTTATATTATTATGTTAATATGTAAACAGGAAGGATAGAGTAGCGGTGAGGTGAGTTGAGAAAGATGTGTGTGATGGGTGATGATCCAGGAATCTTGGTGACGACGACGAACAATCTCCAAAATAGCGCTTGGAAAATCTCTGAGCAAAGAGAACCTGCAATAAGAAACAAGCTAGAGGCATTATGAACACATCTTAGACATCTTTAATTTTCATGCCTGTGTGTGTGCACCTAACTTCAGCAAATGTGCTAGTAGTGATGTATAATCATGCACAATATTTCTATCAACAGCCTTATTTTACCACACTAAGGTCCATTTTTAAATCTGATATACTTGTTTAGCCAGTTATGTCATCTATGGTTGTACCCATAGAGAGATCTCTCTCTCTCTGGCGGAGTCTAGAACGTCTTCACAGGTCGGCCATCTTACAGGCATCTTACCACAGGCAAGATCTCTGTACAGGGTGGGGGATTTCAACATGCAGCCTTTCTTATAGCCTATTTGGAATAGGAAATATTGTAATCTATCTATTTTAGAACATTATTCTATTTTTTATTGTTTTGTTTTTTTAAGTATGCACTGTCATAAATATTTGACGTTTATACCAAACCAAACCACTTGAAAAATCGGATGAACTTTGAGCAAGTTATGGCTGTCTAAAAAGTACATGTACCACTACCAACACGTTATGGGTGACCGAGCTGCCTGTGGTAAGATGGCCGCCATGTGCGGACGTTCGACTCCGTTGGCCAGCTACGCGGACGAGACACCGTTTTTCCGCGTACCGCCATCTTAAATCACCCGTTTTCTTAAATGGAGTCTGGCCGCTATGGAATATCTTAGTCAACATAAAATCATATTTACAATTTCCTCATGCAAGTAAAACAACTTGAACGATTATAGCCAAAACACGACAGAGTAACAAAATCAGACTTAATCTCACTATTGTGCATGGACGTCGCTAGCAATTTAAATAATCCGGACCGGCCCACAAACCCGCCGGACCGACGGGGGGGTGGCTATATCCCCGAATGCCCAGGTCTAACGACGTCCATGCTATTGTGTACAACTGATGTGTTGTAGCTAATGCTCTGAAGCTAGCAAGTTGAAAAGACAAAGCAAATATCTCACCTCTGATGCGATCAAAGGGGAGGAGCAGATCGGCGGAGGGGGGTTTTATATGACCTGGCCAAACAACAAAAACTCGCGAGAGATCGTGACCAATAGGAGTCCTCTTGTATCCGCCGTCCAATCAGACGAGGGATATCTGTAGGATTTGCCTGACAACAGACCAAAAAACACGCGATGACAGCCCCCCCCCCAGGCCGAGGCAGACAGAAACGTTGACAAAAAGAGCGCTTTTCTGCCTATGCACTGGTCTCACATTTGGGCTTATTCTGACAAAACGGTAGCTCCTATCAGAAAAAAAACCAGACCATCATCACTGTAAGGACTTCTTGAACGATGTGGTGTTTCTACAGTAAATATTTTGGACACACTTGCACGTTTAAAACAGGGGCCCGTTCTGCTTTTCTCTGAAAACATTTGTATTGGAGTTGATGAGCAGCAGAGACAGACTGGCCGCACTTGGGGAGTTTTTGTATTAACTGCAGAAAGCATCTAAAAAGAGGTCTTAACTTTTGTTTTAAAAATGGCAATAGTTGAGGTGTTTTTGATGGTCTCAGGAAGCTGGTTCCAGAGATGGACGCCATAGTGGCTAAAAGCTGCTTTACCCTGCTTTGTTCTGATGGTCGGTTTCAGTAGTAGTTGTTTATGTTGTGATGTAAGGGACCTGTTTGGGAATACCGTTTAAACATGTCATGCAAGTAGTTTGGCCCAACCCCCTTCAAAGACTTAAAAACAAGCAGTTCTTTAAAATTCAATTTTATTTTAAGTTATCTCAGGGCACTTTTCAAATGGAGCAGGTCTTGACCAAACTCCTTATAGCATTTACAGAGACCCAACAGTACCACCATGAGCAAGCACAGACCCTTCGGCTCCAGGTGGGGGGGGGGGAAGAGAGAGAGAGAGAGAGAGAGAGAGAGAGAGAGAGAGAGAGAGAGAGAGAGAGAGAGAGAGAGAGAGAGAGAGAATCAACGCCTGGGAGAGATGTCTCAAAGTGCTGGTGTCTCAAATTCCTTCATAGCGGCGGACTACAGAAAACAGACGAGGACCTACAGCTGAGAAGTACTTCACACCTACATACTAAACCTCAATGCATTTTGAGGTACATATTTATTCAAACAGCTTGCAGAGAACACATAACATTTAAAAAATGTAACTGCATTTTATCTAGGAACTTTTTTAAGTACCCATGCGCGCAGAAACACGGTGGTATTCCTGGCGAAGGAGGTCCTGGCAAGACACCTCACAGTTCAGGCGGGGAGGGAAGTCAACAACAAAAACCTGTAGAAAACAAAAACATGTTCATTTCATCAAGTCACACACACAGGTTACAATACATGCATTATTATTTAAAAGCTCATTCAAACTAATTAGACTAGCTAATGTACTACTTCTATTAAGAATGAAGAAGCAAGCAAGACATGAAAAAAAGCGTACGTTGGGCCAGCGGCTGCGAATCCTGCGCAGGAGGTTGACGTAGTCGACGGAAGCTTCGTCGATGGTCCTGCTGGCTGTCAGGTTGTTGCTGGGCGCCAGAAGACAGACGGCGTCAGGGACCCGAGGAAGCACAGCGTTCAGCACCTCGGTCCGCAGCGCAGAGGCAGCAGCCCCTGGGGTCGACATGACGCCAAAGGAAAAGGGTTCCTCTGGCATCTGGACCACACCATCTACAATGGCTCGTAGATGGGAGTCTCCGACAATCAGAACAAACTGCAACAACAAACATAATTTCTTCAGCATGAAAGCCATCACCAACAGTTTTGGGAGCAAAACTATTTATTATACATATAAATGATATAAGTAATGCTTCTATGATCCTGAAAAACATGATTTTTGCTGATGACACAAATGTATTCTGTGAAGGAGGGAACCTCAAACAGTTGTTGGAGGTCGTCTCTAATGAGCTAACCAAGTTGAAATTGGGGTTTGATATAAATAGATTATCACTCAATGTAAAGAAAACCAAATGTATGGTTTTTGGCAACGTAACACACAAGCAAACTAATAACTAATATTAATTGATGGAAATGACAACTCATTTATTATCTTAAATGGTACTCATTAAGGGCTATGTATGCATATGTATGTACGAAGGTACATAAATATATATTATGTGTGAGTATAAATAAACATAGCAGTGATGTCTGTTAAATGCGCAATTATAAGAAAGAGGTTTGTAAATGTATATATGTAAATAATTTAGCATTGATCGTGTAAAAGATTAATATAACTGAAATATGGGGGTAGGGACCTATAAGCTTTTGCTTCCCTCTACTCCTTTTTTTTTTTTAACAAAATGGGACTTTTTTAATTTTGTTATACATGTCTGCTGATTCTTAAATATTTGATTTGTTAATGTCTACATGTTCAAGAAAATAAAATGTATCAATCAATCAATCAATCACATCAACCGTTTTCTTCATAAACTGGACAACAATAATACCTTCTTGTCAGGAGACTCAGGTGGGATGACCAGTTTGTGGCTGCGCCCAGTGAAGTGTGGCGGTAACCAGTACCGCGGCCTGTTTAGAAATAAACAAATACAGGTAAAAAATAATGAATGAAGCAAACCAGCAAATATCTAAAATAAATGCACATTTTCTTCAAGTAAAAAACAGCAGCTTTAAATCAAGCTTTAAACAAACAGAATATGAATTGATGATTAATTTAGTTATTTAATACTAGATAAAACAGCTGCATACTCACGCACACAGAAGTTGGCATGCACATCATCCAATCTCCAGAACTGTGCAACTGGGAGTGATGTTCCAAAGATCTGAGGACAGATAATTAACACATTAAACCTCAGACAGTGTGGACAGTCTTGCTATGGATCAGTTCAGATGGGCGTGTCGGGGAAAAGACTGGGATGTTCCTCAAAAGGCCCAGGGTGCCCTCCTAGGTGCCATCAGCCATCAGTTTGGTGTAAGGCGAGAGCGGTTGAAGACAGCACCCATGGAGCCAGCTGGATGGGAACATGCTTAGACACATGTATATGAAAATAATCGCATTTAAAAATGGACCTTCTTGGTGCAGTAATATAAGGCTGTTGACAGAAATATTGTGCATGTTTATACATCACTACGAGCACATTTGCGGACGTTAGATGCCCACACACACAGCATGCGTGTCTAAGATGTCTAAGATGTGTTCATAATGCCTCTAGCTTGTTTCTTATTGCAGGTTCTCTTTGGTCAGAGATTTTCCAAGCGCATTTTGGAGATTGTTCATCGTCGTCACCAAGATTCCTGGATCATCACCCATCACACACATCTTTCTCAACTCACCTCACCTCTACTCTATCCTTCCTGTTTACATATTAACATAATAATATAACATATCTACATATTAGGTTACTTTAGATTAGATTAAATTAGATTTGGGGTAAGTATTTCAAGTTAGGTCAGGGTTAGATTAGATATAATTAGGGTTAGGGTTTTGTGGCAGATGTTTGAGTTGCCTACTAATAAGTACAGGCATGAACTCTGAAAACCAATCAGCTGATGATTAATCTATATAATCATGTCTTCCCGTTAATTTACGGGCATGGCGGAGTAGTCATTAGGCTACGTCGCAGGACATCAAGTTTACAGAGATACTTTTTTATGGATATAATATTTGCTGGCGTGAATGGGGAACATAAATGTAATGAGAGGAAGGAAGAGATTGAAAACCATGCCCGTCTGTCTTTAGCTGTGGTCCCTCTGGAGGTCTTCCTGGATCTGTGGTCATCCTCCAGTGAGAGGAAGGAAGAGATTGAAAACCATGCCCGTCTGTCTTTAGCTGTGGTCCTCTGGAGGTCTTCCTGGATCTGTGGTCATCCTCCCTACAATATTTAACACATTGTTCAGTAACAGTTTTCAAAGTGTTGAAGCATTGATTCACAGAGATGCACAGACACAAGCTACATTGACCATTGTCATGAAATCAATGACAACGCTGGGGTACATGTAGATGTCTCTTACTTGTCTGTTGGGTTGCTGTCTTTAGCTGTGGTCCTCTGGAGGTCTTCCTGGATCTGTGGTCATCCTCCCTAAAATATGGCAAAATGGCAATGGGAAAGGAGTACCCACACAAGAAGGATTAAATGACAAAAGGTATATATGACTAATAAGACCCAATCAATTTGATAAATACAGCGTGTCCTCCCGTGTTTCAGCCGGGTATTGGGGGGGGGGGGGGGGGCGCGTGTGTGTGCGGCGGGTTTTAACACACCACTGTGGACCTGTAGCATATTTGCTGACTGGTGTAGCTGTGTCCCAATTCACGGGATGCATGCTTCGAAGTACGCATTCGAAGGCCGCTTACGTCACAACGCTGCGCGAAGGCAGCGTTGTGTATACAGTGTATAAACCAATGATCCATTTGAGATTCAAAACGTAGTAACGTTAGCCTGGCAAGCCAGACCTACATCAGAAAGATGTAAGGTCTGGCGTAGCTCCATTGGCAGTGTGGGCGGGATAAACGGTTGTCTTTCAAGTTCCCTCTGCACGCAATAGGATAGCGCTACAACCAATCAGAGCAACGAAGAAGGTGACGTAGTCAGAGCGACGGCTCTGACTACGTAATTAATCAAAACTCAGAATAAATATTTATTTTCGAGGAAAGACTTCAGTGCCGTTCTTTGTTCTTTTCTCAAATAAAATGTTAACTTAAAGTCTTGAAGAGTCGCGGCCAAAGCCGAGTGGAAAGACAACCGTTCGCAAGCAGCAGCAGCCATTGTTTACCTAACACGGAACCGTCGCAACTCTGTCGTCATTAGGTAACCCGGCTTTCGACTCCGCCCCTCACGCTGTGATTGGTCAGACATACAAGACATACTTGGTGTTTCCAGCACCAAAAAGCGGACGGAGCTTTGCTAGACTGCACTAGCTGCCAAATAAATTTGCTGCCGCTAGGGGGTGTCTAGAGTTCTAGGCTATAGTAATGTAACACTCCAGCGGGGACTAGTGTAAATGGGATTTGTTTATGGAGTTGCCATGTTCTAGCGTGGAGTGATTATGCGCCAAAACGGAGAGTTTCAGTCTCATCCAAAGAGTATTACTTCTCATTGTGTGTTCTTAAGAAAGCCCTAAGCCTAAGCACGGCGACAAATGCAAGGATAAAACAGCGCGTTCTCCCGTGTGTGTGTGTGTGTGTGTGTGCACGGCGGGTTTTAACGCACCACGGTGGACCGTATTTCCACCGTATTTGCTGACTGGTGTAAAAGTGTATAAACAAATCATCCATTTGAGATACAAAACCTAGTGGTGTGGCTATAGCCTAAGCACGGCGACCAAGCTTTGATAAATATAGCGTGTCCTCCCGTGTTTCAGCCGGGTCGCTATACAGCAGGGCGATTGGAAAAGAAAAAAAAATAACGCGTGTGGGTTTTAAAACACCACCGTGGACCTGTATTTGAGATTCAAAACGGCGAATCTTACCAGAAGCAGTTCCCGTGTCCCGCCGCCATCTCTTTCACGTGTAACGCGGCCATCATAAAGCAATGTTTTCCTGTGTAGCGTGACCAACGCGGAAGAGCAGATCGGCGGTGACCAATAGGAGTCCTCTTGTATCCGCCGTCCAATCAGACGACGGATATCTGTAGGGTTTGCCTGACAGCCTCGCGCAAGTTCAACTGACTAACCAACCGATAGCCCCCAGGCTGAGGCTGAAAGAAACGTTGAGAAAAATAGCACTTTTCTGCCTCTGCACTGGTCTCACATTTGGGCTTATTCTGACAAAACGGTAGCACGTATCAGAAAAAAACCAAGACCATCATCACTGTAAGGACTTCCTGAATGATGTGGTGTTTCTAGAGTAAATATTTTGGACACACTTGCAAGTTTAAAACAGGGGCCCGTTCTGCTTTTCTCTGAAAACATTTGTATTGGAGTTGATGAGCAGCAGAGACAGACTGGCCACACTTGGGGAGTTTTTGTATTAACTGCAGAAAGCATTTAAAAAGAGGTCTTAACTTTTGTTTTAAAAATGGCAATAGTTGAGGTGTTTTTGATGGTCTCAGGAAGCTGGTTCCAGAGATGGACGCCATAGTGGCTAAAAGCTGCTTCACCCTGCTTTGTTCTGATGGTCGGTTTCAGTAGTAGTTGTTTATGTTGTGATGTAAGGGACCTGTTTGGGAACACCATTTAAACATGTCATGCAAGTAGTTTGGCCCAACCCCCTTCAAAGACTTAAAAACAAGCAGAAGTTCTTTAAAATTCAATTTTATTTGTAAAACGCCTTAAAAAATAAAATAACCCAACAGTACCACCATGAGCAAGCACTTGGCAACGGGGGCAAGGAAAAACTGCCTGTTAAAAGGCAGAAACCTCAGACAGACCCTTCGGCTCTAGGTGGGTGGTCATCTGCCTTGACCAGTTGGGGGGGGGGGGGGGGAGAGAGAGAGCGAGAGAGAGAGCGAGAGAGAGACAGAGAGACAGACAGACAGACAATCTATACACACACACACACACAAGACAACAATACACAGTTCAGGGAGAGAATGTCTTCGTGGCTGCGGACCACAGAAGTTGGGCGAGGATCCCCATCCCACGGTCATCGCTCAGATGGACCTGCAGAAATTACATAACCAAATTAATTTACAGAGACAAAGTTTTACCCACAAAAAAGCAGCTGCAGAGTCACACCAGGATATTCTACTTACCCCATCTCGGCTCCACAGCTCCAGCTGGGTATGGGGGAAGTACTCCTCGGCTGAGAAGTACTTCACACCTACAAAATAAAAATCAGCCATTATAATCTCCATACATGTAATGGTGACTTTTTATGCATTAGTAAACTAAACCTCAATGCATATTGAGGTACATTTTTATTCAAACAGCTTGCAGAGAATACATACCATTTTAAAAATGTAACTACATTTTATCTAGGAACTTTTTTACGTACCCATACGCGCAGAAACCCGGTGGTATTCCTGGCGCAGCAGATCCTGGCGAGACACCTCACAGTTCAGCCGGGGAGGGAAATCAACGACAAAAACCTGTAGAAAACAAAAACATGTTCATTTCATCAAGTCACACACACAGGTTACAATACATGCATTATTATTTAAAAGCTCATTCAAACTAATTAGACTAGCTAATGTACTACTTCTATTAAGAATGAAGAAGCAAGCAAGACATGAAAAAAAGCTTACGTTGGGCCAGCGGCTGCGAATGCTGCGCAGGAGGTTGACGTAGTCGACGGAAGCTTCGTCGACGGTCCTGCTGGCTGTCAGGTTGTTGCTGGGCGCCAGAAAACAAACGCCTTTCTGGGTGTAATAATAGACCACAAGCTCAGCTGGAAACCTCAGGACACATAATGAATATAAAATCACTGCATACTGTTTTCCCCCTATTTGAGTTACTGTGTGGAAGTGTGGGGTAATACCTACAAAAGCACCCTACAGACAATATGCACAATTAGAAAATAAAAATAGTTAATAACGTAGAGTACTATGAACACACCAACAAGTTTTTAAGTTAAACACATTAAAGTTTATGGATTTAAAGGATTTTAAAACTTCACATATTGTATATAAAGCAAGAAACAACTTACTACCAGGAAACATTCAAAGATGGTTTAGTGATAGACTAGACTATTATAATTTAAAAGTGAGACTGAATCTGAGGAAACCAACGGTACACTCTACACTCAAAAGTATGTGCATATCTGTCTGTGGGGTGAAGTTGTGGAACAACTTACCAGATAAGATCAAAGATTGCAAACATATTGCACAGTATAAAATGCAGCTTAAATTATACACAAAGAAAATAGGATGTGATGTGTGAAGATATGAATTGATGAAAATGACAACTCATTTATTATCTTAAATGGTACTCATTAAGGGCTATGTAGGGCATGTATGCATGCATGTATGTACGGAGGTACATAAATATATATTATTTGAGTATAAATAAACATAGGAGTGATGTCTGTTGAATGCGCAATTATAAGAAAAAGGTTTGTAAATATATATATGTAAATACTTAACATTGATCGTGTAAAAGATTAATATAACTGAAATATGGGGGTAGGGACCTACAAGCTTTTGCTTCCCTCTACTCCTTTTTTTTTTAACAAAATGGGACTTTTTGTTATTTTGTTATACATGTCTATGCTGATTCTTAAATATTTGATTTGTTAATGTCTACATGTTCAAGAAAATAAATCAATAAATCAATCACATCAACCGTTTTCTTCATAAACTGGACAACAATAATACCTTCTTGTCCGGAGACTCCGCTGGGATGACCAGTTTGTGGCTCCGCCCAGTGAATGGTGAAACTGGCCACTTGTTGACTTTGTGGCGGTAACCAGTACCGCCGCCTGTTTAGAAATAGACAAATACAGGTAAAAAATAATGAATGAAGCAAACCAGCAAATATCTAAAATAAATGCACATTTTCTTCAAGTAAAAAACAGCAGCTTTAAATCAAGCTTTTAACAAACAGAATATGAATTGATGATTAATTTAGTTATTTAATACTAGATAAAACAGCTGCATACTCACGTGCACAGAAGCTGGCACGCACATTTGTGACTGCCGTTCCTGCCGTCTGAGGACAGATAATTAACACATTAAACCTCAGACAGTGTGGACAGTCTCGCTATGTATCAGTTCAGACAGTTCATTGTTCAAAACCAGTTTATGTGTGTCAGTTATAATGGGAACATTCGCTAACTGGAGCTCGGGAGCATGGGGGTTGGGTCTCGGTGGTCCTGGACCCGGTGGCTGGGGGGGACTCCGCCTGGACCATCGGCTGCTCCTGGTCCAGCTTCCTCCACCGCTGCTTCGCGGCCTGCCTCCCCTTCCTCGGCATCCTTCTGCTGGACACAAACAAAACCCTAATTAATTCAAATGTAAAATACCCTAAATAAAATTGAATCTAAAGTTAAATCTTATGATAGTGTGTTAATATGGAAGGATAGAGTAGAGGTGAGAAAAAGGTGTGATCCTGAAACCTTGTGATGAATATCTTGATGGCGAACAATCTCCAAAATGAGCAAAGAGAACCTGCAATAAGAAACAAGCTAAAGGCATTATGAACACATCTTAGACATCTTTAATTTTCATGCTGTGTGTGTGCACCTAACTTCGGCAAATGCGCTAGTAGTGCTGTATAAACATGCACAATATTTCTATCAACAGCCTTATTTTACCACTAAGGAGGTCCATTTTTAAATCTGATGTACTTGTTTGGCCAGTTATGTCATCTATGGTTGCACCCATAGAGAGATCTCTCTCTCTCTCGGCGGAGTCTAGAACGTCTTCACAGGTCGGCCATCTTACAGGCATCTTACCACAGGCAAGATCTCTGTACAGGGTGGGGGATTTCAACATGCAGCCTTTCTTATAGCCTATTTGGAATAGGAAATATTGTAATCGATCTATTTTAGAACATTAATAGGAAATATTGTAATCTATCTATTTTAGAACATTATTCTATTTTTTATTGTTTTGTTTTTTTAAGTATGCACTGTCATAACTACATATTTGACGTTTATACCAAACCAATTGAAAAATCGGATGAACTTTGAGCAAGTTATGGCTATCTAAAAAGTACATGTACCACTACCAACACGTTATGAGTGACCGAGCTGCCTGTGGTAAGATGGCCGCCATGTGCGGACGTTCGACTCCGTTGGCCAGCTACGCGGACGAGACACCGTTTTTCCGCGTACCGCCATCTTAAATCACCCGTTTTCTTAAATGGAGTCTGGCCGCTATGGAATATCTTAGTCAACATAAAATCATATTTACAATTTCCTCATGCAAGTAAAACAACTTGAACGATTATAGCCAAAACACGACAGAGTAACAAAATCAGACTTAATATCACTATTGTGCATGGACAGGGGGGCCTTGCTGGCTAGCAAGTTGAAAAGACAAAGCGCATATCTCACCTCTGGTGCGATCAAAGGGGAGGAGCAGATCGGCGGAGGGGGTTTTTTATATGACCTGGCCAAACAACAAAAACTCGCGAGAGATCGTGACCAATAGGAGTCCTCTTGTATCCGCCGCCCAATCAGACGAGGGATATCTGAAAAAAGCAAACACACACATTGAACTCATAATTGATAATATCAAAATCGAAAAGGGTGTTTGAGAACCCCTTTCTGGGTGTAATAATAGACCACAAGCTCAGCTGGAAACCTCAGGACACATAAACAACAAAAACTAATTGAAACCATTGAAAATAACTAATAGGAGTCCTCTTATGACGCGCACACGCGATGAGCCATTATAATCTCCATACATGTAATGGTGACTTTTGATGCATTACTATACTAAACCTCAATGCATTTTGAGGTACATTTTTATTCAAACAGCTTGCAGAGAACACATAACATTTTAAAAATGTAACTGCATTTTATCTAGGAACTTTTTTAAAAGGAACCCCGGCTATGTAGACTTGTAGGCCCTAATACGCCACTATTGTTCTCTTGTAGTAAAATATGTTAGAAGCACATAAAATATTGCCATTTCTTTAAAAAAAGATATAATATGTAGTACATATTTTGACCTACGTACGCCGCCATGTAATCCGCGCGCAATGCACTATGGGATCGATGACGTAGAATGGTTGCGCTTGGTAGAATAGCTATTGACGTTAGTGCTTGTTTACCCGCGTAGAGTTAGAGTAAAAGTTTTTAAGAGTTAAGTAAAATGCCACACTGTGCTGCTTTTGGGTGCGACTTCCAGTCAAAAGGCAAGGGGAGTGATGTGAGTTTACACCGCTTTCCTACTGACAAGAAGATGAGAAAGAAGTGGGAAGATGCCTGTGGACGGACACAATTTCCACAAGATCCGCGGCTGTGTTCACAACATTTTTCTCCCGACGCATTTGAGGCTTTTAGTCGACCACAACTGCTGAAAGAGCTCGTCGGAGCGGCTGGGTATAAACGAAGACTACAATCAAATGCTTTCCCGACAATTTTCTCACATAAGGAGCCTAAACGTATACCTAAACCTATAGCATCATTATAACACAACGGTTATGGAAAATAGAACGACAGTACATTGAATTAAATTGCAATGAAGTTACAAACGATCCGCAACATTAAGAGAATAGGCTCCGAAACAGATAAACAGGGGCCGGGATAGTACCACCTCGGCCGGCGCGCCCTCACTTTCATTGCGCCGTTAGACTCCTTGGTCCGTGTTTCAAGACGGGTCGGGTGGGTAGCCGACATCGCCGCCGACCCCTTGCGCCAGTTGTACGTGTCTATGATTGTGATTATGTCTATGATTGTGATTGTCTATGATTATACACATATGATGTGCACACCAGCATTTTTTACATCCACATTGGCTTTAATTTTAAATTCTAGAACCCTGCATAACTGAAACAGAAAAGTTGTTTAAACATTGCAAGACATTAAAGTGCTCATGATGAAATGCATTAAAATGTTTTAAATGTTTAATTGAAATCTCTCCGTAATTCATCTACTTCTGTATCATCAATATCTACATCCTCAAACCCTGTATAGATTCCACTTGGTTCTGGGTAGACATTTCTTATTTTGGTAATGCAGGAATGACTCTGCGGATTCTTCTCCCTAGTCTGCCATGCATCCACCATGTAAACTGCCGATATGAGGCATATCTGTAAGACCTGCAACCAGAGCATTCATCTTTTTAATACTTAACATTAGCTTTTGTGGGTTTTCATCTGAGGACTTGAGTTACTGATTGAAGCTAATAGATAAACAACAAACATCCTACTATTGATATAGAAAAATAACATGGTCTTTCTATAGATATGTCAACAAATGTATACATGTGCAAAATAAGGTAGGCTATCTAATAAGGCGGGACCACTGAGCAATCTGGACAGCTCCGTAGCTGCTCCTAGCTGACCGACAAGAGGATCAGCAACCCGGACAGCGCCGCCGGCTATCGAGCTTTGAGGCTACCTATTGGTGACCCGGTTCCGATTGGGAAGGGCAGCACTCTCCCGGTCGTGGAGGCTGTTTCGCTCGGGTTCAAATTGAAAAGGCTGAATAGATTACATGTTTATGTCGCTGTATAGTCTCAACCAGAGCCGTATATTGGGAAAATAATAAGTTCGCTAGTCTCAACAGGGTTTCCGAAGCCGGCAAGTGCAACCATATGACGTCACTACCCAGATGTTAACAACAATGGCGGCCTACGAGTTAAACTATTTTTTACAAATTTTATAAAAACGAAGACATTAAGACGGTTTTTTATATCACTTTAAAATAATTGATACTAACATTTATCTTTTAAGAACTACAAGTCGACATAGCCGGGGTTCCCTTTAAGTACCCATGCGCGCAGAAACACGGTGGTATTCCTGACGAGAGGTCCTGGTAAGACACCTCACAGTTCAGGCGGGGAGGGAAGTCAACAACAAAAACCTGTAGAAAAAAAAAACATGTTCATTTCATCAAGTCACACACACAGGTTACAATACATGCATTATTATTTAAAAGCTCATTCAAACTAATTAGACTAGCTAATGTACTACTTCTATTAAGAATGAAGAAGCAAGCAAGACATGAAAAAAAGCGTACGTTGGGCCAGCGGCTGCGAATGGTGCGCAGGAGGTTAACATAGTCGACGGAAGCTTTGTCGATGGTCCTGCTGGCTGTCAGGTTGTTGCTGGGCGCCAGAAGACAGACGGCGTCAGGGACCCGAGGAAGCACAGCGTTCAGCACCTCGGTCCGCAACACAGAGGCAGCAGCCCCTGGGGTCGACATCACGCCAAAGGAAAAGGGTTCCTCTAGCATCTGGACCACACCATCTACAATGGCTCGTAGATGGGAGTCTCCGACAATCAGAACAAACTGCAACAACAAACATAATTTCTTCAGCATGAAAGCCATCACCAACAGTTTTGGGAGCAAAACTATTATACATATAAATGATAGAAGTAATGCTTCTATGATCCTTTAAAAGCTCATTCAAACTAATTAGACTAGCTAATGTACTACTTCTATTAAGAATGAAGAAGCAAGCAAGACATGAAAAAAAGCGTACGTTGGGCCAGCGGCTGCGAATGGTGCGCAGGAGGTTGACGTAGTCGACGGAAGCTTCGTCGATGGTCCTGCTGGCTGTGAGGTTGTTGCTGGGTGCCAGAAGACAAACCGCGTCAGGGACCCGAGGAAGCACAGCGTTCAGCACCTCGGTCCGCAGCGCAGAGGCAGCAGCCCCTGGGGTCGACATGACGCCAAAGGAAAAGGGTTCCTCTGGCATCTGGACCACACCATCTACAATGGCTCGTAGATGGGAGTCTCCGACAATCAGAACAAACTGCAACAACAAACATAATTTCTTCAGCATGAAAGCCATCACCAACAGTTTTGGGAGCAAAACTATTTATTATACATATAAATGATATAAGAAATGCTCCTATGATCCTGAAAAACAGGATTTTTGCTGCTGACACAAATGTATTCTGTGAAGGAGGGAACCTCAAACAGTTGTTGGAGGTCGTCTCTAATGAGCTAACCAAGTTGAAATTGGGGTTTGATATAAATAGATTATCACTCAATGTAAAGAAAACCAAATGTATGGTTTTTGGCAACGTAACACACAAGCAAACTAATAACTAATATTAATTGATGGAAATGACAACTCATTTATTATCTTAAATGGTACTCATTAAGGGCTATGCATGCATATGTATGTACGAAGGTACATAAATATATATTATGTGTGAGTATAAATAAACATAGCAGTGATGTCTGTTAAATGCGCAATTATAAGAAAGAGGTTTGTAAATGTATATATGTAAATAATTTAGCATTGATCGTGTAAAAGATTAATATAACTGAAATATGGGGGTAGGGACCTATAAGCTTTTGCTTCCCTCTACTCCTTTTTTTTTTTTAACAAAATGGGACTTTTTTAATTTTGTTATACATGTCTGCTGATTCTTAAATATTTGATTTGTTAATGTCTACATGTTCAAGAAAATAAAATGTATCAATCAATCAATCAATCACATCAACCGTTTTCTTCATAAACTGGACAACAATAATACCTTCTTGTCAGGAGACTCAGGTGGGATGACCAGTTTGTGGCTGCGCCCAGTGAAGTGTGGCGGTAACCAGTACTGCGGCCTGTTTAGAAATAAACAAATACAGGTAAAAAATAATGAAAATAATGAATGAAGCAAACCAGCAAATATCTAAAATAAATGCACATTTTCTTCAAGTAAAAAACAGCAGCTTTAAATCAAGCTTTAAACAAACAGAATATGAATTGATGATTAATTTAGTTATTTAATACTAGATAAAACAGCTGCATACTCACGCACACAGAAGTTGGCATGCACATCATCCAATCTCCAGAACTGTGCAACTGGGAGTGATGTTCCAAAGATCTGAGGACAGATAATTAACACATTAAACCTCAGACAGTGTGGACAGTCTTGCTATGGATCAGTTCAGATGGGCGTGTCGGGGAAAAGACTGGGATGTTCCTCAAAAGGCCCAGGGTGCCCTCCTAGGTGCCATCAGCCATCAGTTTGGTGTAAGGCGAGAGCGGTTGAAGACAGCACCCATGGAGCCAGCTGGATGGGAACATGCTTAGACACATGTATATGAAAATAATCGCATTTAAAAATGGACCTTCTTGGTGCAGTAATATAAGGCTGTTGACAGAAATATTGTGCATGTTTATACATCACTAGGAGCACATTTGCGGACGTTAGATGCCCACACACACAGCATTGCGTGTCTAAGATGTCTAAGATGTGTTCATAATGCCTCTAGCTTGTTTCTTATTGCAGGTTCTCTTTGGTCAGAGATTTTCCAAGCGCATTTTGGAGATTGTTCATCGTCGTCACCAAGATTCCTGGATCATCACCCATCACACACATCTTTCTCAACTCACCTCACCTCTACTCTATCCTTCCTGTTTACATATTAACATAATAATATAACATATCTACATATTAGGTTACTTTAGATTAAATTAGATTTGGGGTAAGTATTTCAAGTTAGGTCAGGGTTAGATTAGATATAATTAGGGTTAGGGTTTTGTGGCAGATGTTTGAGTTGCCTACTAATAAGTACAGGCATGAACTCTGAAAACCAATCAGCTGATGATTAATCTATATAATCATGTCTTCCCGTTAATTTACGGGCATGGTGGAGTAGTCATTAGGCTACGTCGCAGGACATCAAGTTTACAGAGATACTTTTTTATTGATATAATTTTTGCTGGCGTGAATGGGGAACATAAATGTAATGAGAGGAAGGAAGAGATTGAAAACCATGCCCGTCTGTCTTTAGCTGTGGTCCTCTGGAGGTCTTCCTGGATCTGTGGTCATCCTCCAATGAGAGGAAGGAAGAGATTGAAAACCATGCCCGTCTGTCTTTAGCTGTGGCCCTCTGGAGGTCTTCCTGGATCTGTGGTCATCCTCCAGTGAGAGGAAGGAAGAGATTGAAAACCATGCCCGTCTGTCTTTAGCTGTGGTCCTCTGGAGGTCTTCCTGGATCTGTGGTCATCCTCCCTACAATATTTAACACATTGTTCAGTAACAGTTTTCAAAGTGTTGAAGCATTGATTCACAGAGATGCACAGACACAAGCTACATTGACCATTGTCATGAAATCAATGACAACGCTGGGGTACATGTAGATGTCTCTTACTTGTCTGTTGGGTTGCTGTCTTTAGCTGTGGTCCTCTGGAGGTCTTCCTGGATCTGTGGTCATCCTCCCTAAAATATGGCAAAATGGCAATGGGAAAGGAGTACCCACACAAGAAGGATTAAATGACAAGAGGTATATATGACTAATAAGACCCAATCAATTTGATAAATATGGCGTGTCCTCCCGTGTTTCAGTTGAGTCCATATACTGCGCGCGGCGGGTTTTAACACACCACTGTGGACCTGTAGCATATTTGCTGACTGGTGTAAAAGTGAATAAACCAATGGTCCATTTGAGATTCAAAACGTAGTGTGAATGTACCCTAAGCATGGCGACCAAGCTTTCATAAATACAGCGCGTCCTCCCGTGTGTGTGCGTGTGTGCGGCGCGTGTGTGTGCGGCGGGTTTTAACACACCACTGTGGACCTGTAGCATATTTGCTGACTGAGTGTGTACATTATGTAATATGTAGTAACATTATGATATTATATACAAGGAGCACACCTACAACAAACGTTCCTTTTTGAAGTACTTATTTATACAGCAACCTATGCCCTTTCAACCTCATTATGTGGGAAACAAAGTTACAAAAAAACGATGAAAAGGGTTGCAGGCAGAGTAGAGTTAAGCGAGAGGGCAGTAATGATCTTCCATGTTGTCTGCACACACACACACACACACGTGATGATCTTCCATGTTGTCTGCACACACACACACACACACACACACACACACACACACACACACACACACACACACACACACACACACACACACACACACACACACACACACACACGATGATCTTCCATGTTGTCTGCACACACACACACACACACACACACACGAATCAAGTCAAGTAATCAAGATACAGTACAGTGTTATGGAGGACTAAAAGTGCCAAAAATAAATAAATACACCATTAAATAATTACTTAAATGTGCAATTAATTAATTAAAATTGGAATTACATACCTAAATGTGTCATTAATTCATTAAAATACCGATTAATTGTATTTTAATAACTCTGGGGTCCGGACTCAGAGTTAGGGGGGCACTGGCCCCCGCTGGCCCCCACCCTACAACCGCCACTGATTGGAGTGCTACAGAGCGCATTATCCGTCGCGTAGCAAGCCATGGCAATGGTAAAAGGAGTACCCACACAAGAAGGATTAAATGACAAAAGGTATATATGACTAATAAGACCCAATCAATTTGATAAATACAGCGTGTCCTCACGTGTTTCACCCGAGCCATACATTGCGCGGACATTGGAAAAAACCGCGTGTGTGTGCGTGTGTGCGGCGGGTTTTAACACAACTGTGGACCTGTAGCATATTTGCTAACTGGTGTTAAGTGTATAAACCAATGGTCCATTTGACATTCAAAACGTAGTGTGAATGTACCCTAAGCTTTCATAAATACAGCGAGTCCTCCCGTGTTTCAGCTGAGTCTGCGCGGACATTGAAACAAAACGCGCGTGTGTGTGTGTGTGTTCGCGGATATAACAGCGCGTTCTCCCGTGTGTGTGTGGGTTTTAACACACCACCGTGGACCTGTATTTGAGATTCAAAACGGCGAATCTTACCAGAAGCAGTGCCCGTGTCCCGCCGCCATCTCTTTCCCGTGTACCGCGGCTATCATAGCAATGTTTTCCTGTGTAGCGTCCTTAACGCGGAAGAGCAGATCGGCGGTGACCAATAGAGCGTAACAGTGACCCGCCCCCTTTTTAACAGCTCCGGTGCCGGAAGTAAATTTCCCATGCATTTATCTCGTCCACTTTTCGTATAATCCTTATAAAAAGAGTATTAAGACTTGAACCAAGCCAATCGTTCGTTATGGTAGTCGTGACCATATTATGTTTGATTCGGGATGAGTAGTTCCTCACTCGGTCAACAAAATAAAGTACCTTTGGCTTGTCTTCCGTTTTCCAAATTCTTTTTATGCCCGAATCAAACATAATATGGTCACGACTACCATAACGAACGATCGGCTTGGTTAAAGGCTTAATACTCTTTTTATAAGGATTATACGAAAAGTGGACGAGATAAATGCATGGGAAATTTACTTCCGGCACCGGGGCTGTTAAAAAGGGGCGGTCACTGTTACGCTCTATAGAGGGATTATCAGTCTACGTCACTCCCAGCTCTACTGCGCATGTCGTTTGCAGAAAGAGACGAGCGGACGACCATAGCTGTGTCCCAATTCACGGAATGCATGCTTCGAAGTGCGCATTCGAAGGGCGCTTACGTCACAACACTGCGCGAAGGCTGTCCCAATTCGCTGTCCCAATTCGACTCCTTCGAATGCGTACTTCAAATGCGCACTTCTTTTCCCTCTTTTGGAGGATGCATCGCATCTGTCCTTCGCGGCCTCGTATATCCCAAAATCCTTTGCGCGTCGCAGGCGGGAAAAGGCATAATGGCGACACCGAGCGGCGAGGATTTTACATTTAAATGTAAGTATTGGGTATATATTTAATGACTTTTACGGCGATGATTTTACTTTTAAATGTAAGTATTGGGTTTATATTTAATGACTTTTACTTATTACTACTTCCTATACTTTTACTGATTACTTATATTTTATTACTTTTATTATCCCTGCTTTATTTCCAGACTGCAAACTCCAGTTAAACGATTGAATAAAGAGCTACGTTTAGGATTATCACTATTATGTTATACTTCATTATTATCATTATTATGATCATTTTTTTTGCTATATAACCCTTTTGTCTGTTGACATTTCATTTTGTTTTAGGGAGCAAGGAGCAGACCGAGAATTTTATTAAGATACGATGCCAGAACGACATCCTTTTTACAGGGGCGAAGCACTCCGCCACAGTGGGTTGGAGGTAAGGCTGATATCCCTTTTTGTAAATCTTTGCATCCCTGTGTTAATGTGATCTCGTGTTTACCTTTTCTCTTGCTTCTCTGTGTTTAGAATAATTCTGGAAAAGATGGGCCTGGGGGGGAAGGTCCAGCCCCACCAGGCCAAAAAAAAGTGGGACAATTTGAAAAAGAAGTATAAAGTAGGTTTGGATTTGTTTTACCCATGCAAGTTACTAAATACTTTGCTGAAAATTGCTGACGTGATTGATTTCCACTGCATTAGGACTGCAAATATCCAGGCACAGGGGAGGGAACTAGCGGGAAGCCCACTGCTGCCAATTGGCCCTGGTTTGTCCTCATGGATGAGGCATTAGGACAGAGGCCTTCTATTGCCCCCCCTGTCCTAATTGCCTCCATCCCTGAGGACACACCAGGGCCAAGTGCAGTGGGTGACCAGCAGGGAGGTGGGGATGAGGAGGAGGAGGAGGAGGAGGAGTTGGAGAGCCAGCCAGGGCCAAAAAAAAAGAGGAGGAGGAGGGAGGATGACCTCCTAAGCTTAATGAAAGAGGACATGAAAATGCAGAGGGAGGCAGAGGAGAGGAGGGAGAAGGAGAGTAAGGAGAGAATGGACAGACTCTTCTCTCTCTTGGAGAAAATTGTAAATAAATAAATTATTTTTGTAGTTATTTTTCTTGTTTGTTATAAAATTAAAATATTGTTAATTGTTACACGTTGTCTATTCCATTTAGTATTAACAACTCAAGTACAATTTATAACAGGATTAGAAAACAGCATAAAGTGCTACGGTTCAAGAACAACAAGGGATTTAATATTTATATATATATATATATATATATATATATATGTTTTATTTTTTCATTCATTTATTCCTAACCCTAACTATAAATAACATGAACAACACACACTCCACACACCCTCCACATACACAAAAAAACAAAAAAAAAAACACAAAATGGACTCTTTACAGGGTTGCCATACCTAAAAACATAAACACTTTTTTATAATTTATATACATTTTCTATAACAGCATATTGAATTTTAATATATAAACTTTGATGAATGCCGTTGGGCCGTTGACAGCTGGGCCGCAGAGGTAACTGGTGCACGATCCCCCCCTCCCATCTCCTCCTGGAGCATGGGGCCTTGTTCTCCTGGTCCCCTGGCAGAGGGGCGACTGGCCTGGGCTGCTCCAGGCTGGATCCAGGGGAGGCTAGCAGCAGACGGCTGCCGGTGGTGGTAGCTGTGCTGCCGGTGGTGGTAGCTGTGCTGCCTCCCCGCTCCTCCGCTGGCCGTTCAGGAGGAGCTGGTGTTGCGGTGGCTGTCCTCTACTGCGGCTGGTGGAGGAGGAGCCCCACGTTGGGCGCCAGTGTAGCAGGGTCGCTCCTCCTCGAGTGTGTGTGTTGATGGCTGGTTTATCCTGGGTGCCAAGATTGCTCATGCACCCAGTGTGCAGCCCCACCCAGCCAGAGTCCAATTAGTCTGACTCAGGCCAGGTGAGGCTGTAAACCAGCCATCAACAACACACACTCCACAATGTACAATAGGCTGAGGAGGAGTCCCTGGCAGTGCTGCTGGGCTGGATGGAATGCCACAATAAATACCTTCTGTAGTGGGACATCATCTGGGCATCATTCAGGGTGTTTGGGGGTCTGGTCTCCAATGTCCACCACATCGTCCATCAAGTGGGTTTGCAGGGCTGACTTGATCGACGACTGCCATGTCACTAAGAATGTTTAAGAAAGATAATAATAATTATAATTATAATTATAATAATAATAATACAATTATTATTATTTTTTAAAACTATCTACAAAACACTTTAAATAGGAATAATGGCTTTAAAATTATTTTACTTGCCAACTAAAGATAATCATGGTCAGGGTTAACCTCCTCCAGGGCAGACACCTCTACAGACAGCCGGTCCCGCCACGGAGCACCACTGACGGCCTCCAGCCCATTCTCCCCCTCATCCTCTGGCATGGTGTCCTGCAGTTCATCCTCTGGGGGCATGATGTCACCCACCCCCAGGCAAATGTTGTGCAGGACGGCACATGCTGTTATGACCTGCAATGTAAAAACCTTATTCATTAATTGTGATTCACTTCAGTAGCCTACTCAAAGGTAAAGTAGAAGCCTGTTGTGTGATGACGTACCTGAGGCACAAAGGTGTGGTGCACCTCCAGCGCTTGCAAAAAGATTGCCCGGAACCTGGTCTTCATCATTCCAAAGGCACGCTCAATGATTGAGCGTGCCCTGGAATGATGGCCATTGAAGCGCTGGGGTCCCACACCTTGCAACGGCCGCTTGTAGGGAGTGATGAGGGGGAGTGGATGCTGAAGGCACGGGTACCCGCCGTCTGCAAGGATGAAGTGCCCTGGAGGAACAGCCTGTCTGTACAGTGGGCTGTGCCGGAGTACTCTGGAGTCATGCACGGACCCCGGCCAGCCCACGTACACGTCCACAAAGCGGCCCTGATGGTCACAAACTGCCTGTAGGATAATTGATGAAAACAGTTTCCTGTTCAGGTAGCAGTGACCATCAGGGCCGCTTGGTGGCTTGATCCTGACATGGCAGCCGTCGATCGCTCCAGCAGCAGCAGGCTCTGTGTCTTGCCAGCCCTGCAAACCCACGAGTTACTGCCGCCAGGTCTTCAGCGGTCTTGGGGAAGTGGATGACCTTGTGGCGAATGGCCACCACCTCCCCAGTAACTCGGTGGACGATACGGTGGACAGTGGAGCGAGGCATCCCAAACACCCTTGAGACCACCCTGTATGATGCCCCACTCGCCAGCCAGAACAGGAACACCAAGGTCTCTATTGTGGCATTCCATCCATGTCTCCGATTCTGGTGGAGAAGGTTCAGCAGCACTGCCAGGGACTCTCTGCTCAGCCTGAAGTCCTGCCTGGTGTCGCCTTGATTGAAAAATGTGTCCAGGACAGGCACCGCCAGGTTGATCCTGCAGTACAGGGGTCTGGTCTGGATTGGGAAAAGGAGGGGAAGAACGGGAGAAGAAAAATGGTTAATTAAACAATAGCTACATAATTTTAGTTAATAAGATAATTCCAGTTAAGTAATTCCAAGATAATTCTAGTTCATTTTAGAGCGTTGATAGATAATGCAAAACCTGTTTACCGACCCACTTATCAGTCTATCTAGGCTTCACATGTAGTTTTGATGATTCGTGACAAAATAAATAATATTAAATTAAGGTCAGGGTTCTTTAAATATTAATGAATTATTCAGGTTATATGGCATTATGAGCCGATCTACAGTTTATGTCTAGCATTAACGTAATGTATTGGTATGTTAATTACCCCTAACTGTTAACTAGCTAATAATGGTAATGATAACATAATGGTAACATTACTGTGGGTTAAAATAACAGGTTTACCTCTCGGTCCCCTGTCCGCAGATATACGAGGCGGCGCCGGCGGAGACGGAGCCGCTTCTCCCCTTCCTCCATCAGCAACATGATTATAAATAAAATTAAAAACGTGTCGGGAATTTCTTCCATGTCTTTATTTTTTCGTTTTTTGGCTCTTCAATAGCTGTGTGAGAATGTCTTTTTTTGCTCGTCTTTCTTCTTCTTCCTTTATTTTCCCGCGTCACGGCTGGTGACGCAGCTGGTGACGCAACCAGGAAATGCTTCGAAGGCTAGACCGTCTCATTTAACAACGGTTGATGCGGCCTTCGAAGGACCCTCAGAAGTACGCAGCCTTCGAAGGCCGCGAAGGATGCGTACTTCGAAGCATGCATGGAATGAATTGGGACACAGTATGTAAAACAGCTTTTTGTAGCGTGAAATCTTCTTCGGTCCACTGGGCTGTTAAGCTTAGCATGCTCATGGGGCTTACATCAGAAGTCCATATATCTGTTGTGAAACTTATGTGACTGTTGGCAGCAAGGAGCTCTTTAACGTGTGCCGCGCCCCGGTTGTTGAGCTCCGTTAACGCAACATCTGAGAAGTAGCGCCGGCTAGGTAGATTATAGCGGGGCCAGTCGCGTGCGGCTCATGTGGGCAGGTGGGGCGACGAACCACCTACTTGCAAGAGCAGGCTCCCAAAAAAATAGTTCCTCCAAAAATCCTTGCTCCAGCTCAGTCGCGTGCAGCTCATGTGGGCAGGTGGGGCGACGAACCACCTACTTGCAAGAGCAGGCTCCAAAAAAAATAGTTCCTCCAAAAATCCTTGCTCCAGCTCCATGAATCTATTTCTAATAATATTTGCATCACATTAACTATCTATAGTTTCTGTAGACCTTTACACTATTTTTGGTACGTTGACATCAAGTTTTGGATGGTGGCAATTCTACTTGAGCGTAATCTTTCAATGTTGGGGCGGTTCAACTCAACGGTCGCGCTCCTCCGTATGTTCATCACGTAACCCTGCAGGCTGCAATAGGGATTTCAACCCACGCTAATAGAGTCCTATATGGTCGTCAACTTATCCGCCCCATGGTCAACTAGAATTACTCCGCCAATACACTTTGTTACTGTATAATGAGATGCAGACATGGCGAGTGGTGGTGGCATTGTTGAAATAAACTGGAGGAATAACTTCTCTATAATGTTTAATGTGTCCTGAGCTAAAGATGATTACAGACCTGGTTGGTGTTTCCATTGCACATACTAATTCGCCTGACATCATGCATGTGTTGCGGCTGACACGTTCAAAGCTTCAAAGCATGTTCGGTATTTTTGTTCATAATTAGTTTAGTTAGCATCTATTAATGTAGCTCAAAAATACACATTAAAAAACATATTGTGGGCGTGGTCGGCCACAGGGGTAGCTTCGCCCCACTGAAATTGAGGCTCACCGCACGCTACTGAGCGGGGCTCTAGTTGTGAAACCAGACGGCGGAATCCCGCATCTTCCACAACTGAAAATGGTTGATCGTCGAGTGCAATAAACTCCATTACTTTAGCGTTTAATGTCTTTACCTTCGGGTTGTCATGGCCGAATGGTTTTGTTTTATCAAGTAACTCCCCAACAGACAGCTGTGTGGAGGGAGTGGGACGGCGGTTGGCGGTTGTTTTCTTCTGTTTCGCTGCCTCACTCTCTGCCGCTTTCAACTTATTGTACTTTTCAAGCTGCTTGCTCTTCAGGTGTGTCTTTAAGTTTGTGGTATTAAATGACGATGGTTTATTCCCTCCTCGCGCTACTTCGCTTGAACAGTCATTACAAATGGCAATTCTGACGTCAGTTTCACTGACTTTAAAATAATTCCACAGCAGAGACATTTTTCTTGCTTTCACTCTCGTTGTTTGCTTTCCTTCACCGCAAGTGAGTGCATCTATTTCCTGCTTTCATAGCAAATTGAATACACTGCTGCCACCTGCTGGGGAGAAGACTACAGTGCTGAGGGGCTCTGTTTATGTTAGGCTACCAAGGCATTGGAGGAGGCGCATTTTTTGGCCATTATCGGGGCCTTCCCGATATGCTACCGATAATATCGTGCATCACTAGTTTTCATGATTCTGGACCAGTTCTGGGACCACAGACATCTTATACATAGACGGAGCATTGGCTGCTGTGGCGCGAGAAATTCGGCGGCCATCTTGGAGTGGTGATGGGGAGCAGCATAGATTGACAGTTGACACGTATGGCCAGGAGAAGAAAACAAGGATGCCGAGCTGGTGTTCAGCGTATTCCTGCTCAAATGAGTGGATGGTCGAATATAGACATCGCGGGATTACTTTTCACAAGTAAGATTTAACATTACCGTACTATTGGTTGTATTTTGTGAAAATAATATTACACGCCAAAACATGTGTCCTTTATCATAGCTACACGTATGACAAAAAAACGCGTGAAAATCAGTGGTATTCAATGAGGTATGATTAATTAAATGCACTGACAGTTCATTGCTCCTGCCAAACGAATGACACCGAGTGGAGCGGATCACCACTCCAAGATGGCGGCCCCCGCGTCTCGTCAGTGCCAGTAGGCAGTAGCGCTCGATGCGCCGTCTATGTATAAGATGTCTATGGCCCTGTTCCGATATCCGTACTTCCATGTGTACACTTAAACATAGTACACTATCCGTACTCAATAGGTACGCAGATCTTCAGATGTTAGTGCTGTTCCAAATGCAATACACTGTGGTGCACTTAACGGAAATTACATCAGCTGCGCGGCCGCGTCACCCGCCAAATACACGTGAATCCATTAGACATTCTCTGAGCACGGCTCAGTCTGGCTCCGCCTCTTCCGCTACGTAGCTAAGATGGCTGCCGTTGAGTACGCGAAGTGTACACCGTTGCACACTCAGCGTTTTGGCCGTTTTGAGTACACATACGGGTCCTTTCAAGTACACTTATTTTGCCGCGATCATAATCGGAACACCCTACAGGGCTCCAGACTAACTTTTTACATTGGTTGCACTGGTGCGCCTAACTTTTTCATTTAGGTGCACCAGCACATAATTTAGGTGCACCCAAAAATGTTCACCACGCCTTTTGCCTCCGCAATAATACATTTGAAGCGTTTTGTCAGTTCCATACACATTGGTAATTTCTTAACACATTATGTAAATTATTGTAAACAGGAATAAAGGTGTAGATAAATGTTTTTTTTTTTTTAAATCACTGTACAAACAAGAAATCACAATAACCTCAATTGTGATGTTTTAAGTGCTTGACAAACTCAAATAAATAAATCAAACTCAAATAACTTAACAAAAGTGTGCACTGCCTTGAACAGACATCTTTTTTTCAAAGCGGATTTACATTTAACCCGTTCGTTTTCATAAGGATGATCTGGGACTTCAATTAAAAATTTAGTAAAAGGTAGCTCTTGTTAAAAAAATGTAACACTGCTTATAATAAATAAATATATATATATTATAAGCAGTGTTACATTTTATTATCCTTTCTGACTCCTCCCACTGCTTCTGTTTGCCGCTGCTCTGCTGGCTGTTGCGTACGTAGAAGACTACATTACCCACAGTCCACACGGTGTGACGTCAACTGCCGGTGTTCGCTAGTTTTCTATTCAAAGTGTATTTTTAATATATTGAACGTGTCGTGTGTCCAAATTCAACACTGCACTTTTCTGGGTCCCGATACATCCGCAGAGTGCGACGAACGGCCGTCTAGATAATGGACGAGATTATCGCAGACGGCAGACACACAGAGTCCTGCCTTATAGTTAGTTACATTGCAGACATCGCGTCCTGCCGCAAAGTGTGCTCTCTGGTTACGACACGTGTGACAGCTGACAAAACGAAGGATCAGGCTTAGGTTCATGCTCAATATAGCCGTTACCGATCAGTAAAAAAAAGCCTTGAACGGCCCGAGTCCGAGTCTTTGAGATCGGACCGAAAAACAATATCAGGGTCAGAGCCAATCAGAGGCAGAGTAGGGGCACGTCTTCACAGAACGCGGGTGGGGAAACAAAATAACGCTCCACACAGACTGCTTAATGTCAGGCGCACCGGTGCGACCAATGAAAATGTTTTGTCGCACTCGACAGATTTTTGGTCACATGTGCGACCAAAATGGTCGCACTCTGGAGCCCTGGCCCTACGTTCTCAAACTAACTATACTAAGTACGGGCAGTGTTGGGAAGGATACTTTTAAAATGTATCCAGTTACAGAATACATGCCCAAAAATGTAATTTATAACATATTCCGTTAAATTACTCAATCTGAGTATTGTATTCTGAATACTTGGATTACTTCCACATTGAATTGCATTTTATAAGTGTAGGAATGCGGCATCAAATCCTGCTTACTAAAGAGGCCTATTCTGGTGTGTCCTTCTGTTCTAACTGGCTGAATGTGTTAGGCCCAAGTCTCCCTGAAAGTGCACTATATTATAATTTGCTGTAGAGGAACAAAGACTGTAAGGGTATATTTATGCAAAAGATATGACCAACAGACAAATTGACCAATTTTCCCTTTTCAGTTTCTTTATTTACTCAGCTGTTAGTAGTGGGAAAATAGACAAACATAAAATAAAATACAAATGTGTTACGATCGCGCTCGTGCTCCCCACCCCCCAC
Source organism: Merluccius polli (assembly GCA_030340625.1). Classification (NCBI taxonomy): domain Eukaryota; kingdom Metazoa; phylum Chordata; class Actinopteri; order Gadiformes; family Merlucciidae; genus Merluccius; species Merluccius polli. The sequence goes on from JAOPHQ010006540.1 coordinate 233,114, forward strand.
CCCCCCCCCGTCCCCCCCGTCGGTCATCAGTCCGTGGTGGGTTACGATCGCGCACCCCCCCCTCCCAGTCTGACGTGTTCTGGGCTACAGCCCCGGATCATTTCAATTGCTAGCGACATCCATGAGTATCATCATGTAATCCATTGATTTCAACAATGTAACTGTATTCTAAATACCAACTATTTAAATTGTAACTGTAACGGAATACAGTTACTCATAATTCGTATTCTGAATACGTAACGCCGGTACATGTATTCCGTTATTCCCCAACACTGAGTACGGGAAGTATGGATATCGGAACAGGGCCTATGTCTGGGACAGCTTAGAACCGGATCTGTTTTTTATGGGGTGGATCAGGACTGTATTTGGGCCAAATGTGAACCGGATGTGTTTTTTATGGGGCGGATCAGGACCGTATTTGGGCCAAATGTGGACCAGATGAGTCTTTGATAGTGGTGACTGCGGCCCTTATTTGGGCCAAATGTGGACCAGATCTTACTTAGGCCAGCTCATTTTGTAAGCGTCTGGCACCCATGTAGGGCTGGACGATTAATCGAAATTTGATCACAATTTCGATTTTGGCTTCTCACGATCATGAAAACACTAATCGAAGAAAAACGATTAATGTGCCGCCGCGCAAATTAAGGCCGCAGTATACTCGCCGTTCCCAAGCTGTCGTGCGACAATGTGACGTCAAAATGACGTAGTTCTCGCCGGCCCGACAGGATTTTAGAGGTCACCTCTGTTCAGGAGAAGACTGCAACTACTGTCGCGGCCACTAGCGCGAGTATAAATAGTTACAGCGCTCCCGTGACGTCACATTGTTGCGAGACAGCTTGGGAGCTATTATTTTTATTATTATTTTTATATATATATATTTTTTTACTTGTTACTAATTTATTACTGGTTGTTTTTCTAAAAGTTACATTTAAAGTTGAGTTTTGGTGGTGCAATAAACACTTTTTTTGAAATCAATGAATAATCGTGTTTATTAATCGTGATTTCAATATCAATCAAAATAATCGTGATTATTATTTTTTCCATAATCGTCCAGCCCTACACCCATGTATACTAAATATTCAATGTCACTAACAAATCAAGGAGTTCCAGTACTTCTTTAGAATTTCAAGCTATACAAAGCAAAGTGAAATGTATGAAACATTATAAAGCTTTTAAAACTATAACATCTAATACCCCTAGTAGCCAGTTTGATAGTGTAAATTGAGTGTAAAAAATCAAAACCTTGTATATCCTTAATAAATGTCTTTGGGGAAAAAAGCACACATTTTATATTTGACTATGCTTATTGTACAAAGAAATGATCAGGTAAAATCTGTTAATACAGAGTTAGTACATCAGTTTCCAGAAGGGGTTACTAACCAGACACAGGCCATTTCATCACCAGGAATAACAACAAAAACGTTAGTAACCTGTTACAGTTTCAATAACTAAGTACATAAAAAGTAATTTCACGAAGATGCAACATGAATATATAGTGTAAGATTGCAAAGAGTGTGTTTGAGAGAGTGACATTGTGTGTGTGTGTCCGCTTGTAAAAGAGTGTGTTTGAGAGTGACAGAAGGGGTTACTCACCATTTCGTCGCCAGGAACAAAAACGTTAGTAACCTGTCACAGTTTCAATAACTAAGTACATAAAAAGTAATTTCACGAAGATGCGACATGAATATGTAGTATAAGATTGCAAAACGATGAAAATGTGGCAAAAATATATGAATGTATATGTGTGTGTTCTGTGAGTCTGTGTCCGCTTGTAAAAGAGTGTGTTTGAGAGAGTGACAGTGTGAGTGTGTGTGTGTCCACTTGTAAAAGAGTGTGTTTGAGAGTGACAGAAGGGGTTACTAACCGGACACGGGCCATTTCGTCGCCAGGAATAACAACAAAAAACTTTGTAACCTCTTACAGTTTAAATAACTAAGTACATAAAAGCTAATTTCACAAAGATGCAACATGAATATGTCGTATAAAGGCTCATTTACACCGGGGATGTCTGCGGCGCGTTACAGCTGCGTCGCGTTCGCCGCTGCTGATCGCTGCCACTCAATGAGAGCATTTCCACCGGGCGCGCTGCGTAACGTCTCAGCTGCGTCCCAGGAGCGGCGCGACGCAGCCGCAACACTATCTTTACGCAGCGTTCTATTTGTGACGCGAGACGCTGCTGAAACGCGTCAATTTAAAATAGAGCAGACCGACTGGGCAGGAAGTAAAATAGTAAAAGCCATGGAGCATCCGGTCAATTTTCACAATAAAACACAATACTCAGCTCATGTAGCCTATCACAACTTCACATCAACATTACGTCATGACCGGTGGTACCAGGGTCAGCAGTCAATCAATCAAAGGTTCTCAGAGGGTCGGCAACATGGACGACGAGAGACTGATTGTCGAAGTGGAGCAACATAAAATAATTTACGAAATAAATCATCCTTTTTTCAACGTCGGAGAAGCAAAGTAAGCCGTTTGTTGTTGTCCTTTCCTTTATACACAGTTTATCATGGGATCTCGCGGTCTCACGTACGTTCAGGATTATCGCGTGATCTCGCGTGAATACGGCTGGCTCGCAAGGCAACGCTACGCTGCCGTAACGCGTCCGGTGTAAATTGACACAGGGCAGAGGACGCAGCCATAAAGGCCGCAGTATACTCGCCGTTCCCAAGCTGTCGGGCGACAATGTGACGTCACGGGAGCGCCGTAACTATTTATACTCGCGCTGGTGGCCGCGACAGAAGTTGCAGTCTTCTCCTGAACAGAGGTGGCGCCACTGAGGAAAGGCGACCGACTTTGCTATTTCTACGCAGTAGAAGAAGAGATATGCTAATACTGGCACCCCTGTGTCTTCATTAGACATTCAGTTAAGGTTTAGTTCACCGGGATGTCTCTCACTATACAGGCTGTATATATGGCTATATATGCATATATGCTGTATACATATATACTATATATGGCTATTACCTTACATTGATATTATTCTACATCACTGCCTCACCTCAGCCATCAACAGTCCAGTGTATGGCAGCAGTTCGCATAGGAATAGTGTTCGTAAGCATCTATCTTAATAACTTAATGATTATCTTATATACTTTTATTTTATAACTTAAAGGTCTCATTCCGCGAGAAACAGTTTAATACTTGTTTTTGTTGAAATACTATAGGTCTCACCGAGTTGCATGTGCGTGCTGCGTGTGAAAACGTTCTTCTACCCCCATTGCCTGTATTTGGCAATGAAAGAACAGAGAAAAAAACACTGAGAAAAATCAGCGGATGAGAAAAGCCCCACGGATTGACGTCAGTCCGTGAATTAGTATTCATGGCCTCGCCTCCGCTACCGCCCACCGAAAGTCAGGAAGTAGCAACAGCACAGTCGCGATTCTCGACTCGTCTCGCACTAGTTGAATATGGAGCGGAAAAATCCTCACTGCGCACTGGAGGTAGCGTCACAGTGCTGTTAGCCAACCAGAGGCGAGTTCATTAGCATGTCATGCATATTCATGATGAGAGGCGAAATCGTGTCGTTCGCCCCCCCCCCCACCTCCCCCACCAAACTAAAACAGCATGAAACAGGCGCGGCAGAGCATTTTTTTAACCAAAACCGGTACTGAGGGTATTTATTAACACTAGAGACCACCGCAAAATTAATGAAAAAAGAGATGAGACCTTTAATGCCGCTTTGAGATAGTTTTTCAGCCACGTAATTCCACTCGTCTTTGACCACAACAACAGTAGACAGCACTTACGTAAAACCACGGTTTATTAGCGAAAAAATATAGGCCTACACCACACAATAAAATAGAAAATATAAAGAAAGAAGCGTTAGCAATAAGGCGCATTAAAATGTGCCTTCGAACTCGTCCGTGTTTCTGTTTCCGCTTTGTCGCGCGCCGCTGAAAAAAAAAGAGAGGTGCACGACACGGCGCGAACGGGCCAAAATCCTGTCGCGCCGGCGAGATCTATGTCATTTTGACGTCACAATGTCGCGCGACATCTTGGGACCGGCGAGTATACTGCGGCCTTAACGCTATGCAGCCTTAACGCGATGCAGCCGTAACGCGACGCAGACGTCCCGATTGCAAAATGATGAAAATGGCAAAAATATGAATGTGTGTTCTGTGAGTCTGTGTCCGCTTGTAGAAGACTGTGTTTGAGAGAGTGACTGTGTGTGTGTGTGTGTGTATACAGTAGGTCATTAGTGTGTGTGACAGCCTGGGGGTTCCTGCTACTGTATTCCAGTGGTCGTGTGGTCAAGTCTATTTAGTAAAGTTGCTGCTTCTTCCTGCCTTGTTCTCTCCCGTTCTTTGTGGCCACCTCCCCCCCACATGCAATACTTGATCAGCATACATGGCGTTATGGTAGGGGTTATTGTTAGCCTGGCTAACAACAGACTAAATCACAAATGAGATGTAGTCTGGCGACCACTTATTCATTTTCCTGTAGAGGAGGCGTGGTTCCCGATCATCCAGAGCCGTTTATTGGGCGCTACGAATGTCTATCATAAGCGTCTGTTCGTAGCTCTTAGCCAATCGTATCAATTATAACAGCGGTTAAAGCTAGCGAGTGAGTCCGGTAGAGGGCTACTCTCCTCGGACACGTTACTCTGAAGCCCCGGTGACGGTCTGGAAGTGCGGATTAATAAATAAAATTAAAAACAGCGGTAAAAGCTAGCGTGTGTGTCCGAGAGGGCTACTCTCCTCGGACACATTACTTTGAAGCCCCGGTGACGGTCTGGAAGTGCGGATTAATAAATAAAATTTAAAAAACAGCGGTAAAAGCTAGCGTGTGTGTCCGGGAGAGGGCTACTCTCCTCGGACACATTACTCTGAAGCCCCGTATCAATCCGTACGAGCGAACTACAAGCTTCCGTCTGTCGAATAGTACGCGTCATCGTCTTTCCGTCCCTCCTCGTTCTGTGATTGGATATCCACATTTCGCAAATTCTTGCGAGAGGAACCGACCATAGCCACCAGGCTGTCTGGCAGTTCGAAATTTCGAGCGCGCAAGGGAGCATGGGTATACCCAGGCTAGGTTATGGTAGGAAACCACCACAAAATAAAAGAAAACCCAATTACAGCATGACATTGCCGACTGTATTGCCACCAAACAACAACAAGCATGTTCTAGCAGTGCCAATAAGACTGGAAAATGTTTGGAAGGTTTTGTGTCTTTTAGGTAGCTAGTTCACTAGTTTTACAACAAAAAAAGAAAAGAAAATTATTCTAAACAGTATAATATACAGTACTATACCACAGACGTTGTGGAGAGGGCCTATGAGCAGCTTGGTTTTTTTTAAATCCCTTTTATTATACCATACTTACTGATCAAGAAACTTCTTATTTGCATGTCCTTGAAGCTTTTTTTTCCCCATTCACACCTTTCCAATTCATCTGCTTATCAACCGAGTTAGTGAAGATACAAGCCAATAGGTTCCAGGTAACCTTTTTTGTTGTCTGACCACCCACTGCACCCAAAACACTAATCTGTAAAAGCAAAAATAAGTATAAATCCAAAGAGAAAGACAATAAATATATACAGTATACATTGAGAGAACAAGGGTTCCTAAATTAGTGTAAACAATTGCTATGCTTAACAGCCCTACTAATACTGTACCTAAATTAACTGACAGTACATACCATGTTTTGTTTGGCACCGCTATTTCCAGGATGTTTTAGCCAATCCTCAAATCTCTCCACTTCTGACATGGTGTCTAGGGGGAGGCTAATGTCATGAGGCATTTCAGCCAGCTTCAGTCTGGAAACGTGTCGCCAAACTGTTAACTGCTACAGCGAGCTGCATTTGTTGCTCCTTGATGTTTTCAAGCAGCGTAAGGATGTGCAGCTGAGCAGCTATAAAAACAGTTAAGAAAACAATTGAAACTGTTGCAGAACTGTTGCGTTTCAAGGTGGTTTTTTATAAGGTAGCTACGTGTCAGAGTATGTAAACAGAATTAGAGAACAATGTATACTCAACTTTATTGATGAGATTAAGTTCAATATACCGTATGTAGCCGGGGAGCTACGGGGCCTTACCGTGCACCCCCCTTACAACTTTTTTCGAAAGGTCTGAGAATGCTGAACATGGATCAGAATGTTAACATTGCAAATTTTGGGTTGCACTTCATGTTACAGGTAGTCAATGCATTTCAATGTATTTCCATCCATTGGAAATGCATTAGAGGAACATGACTCCATGAGCAAGGGGAAGGTGTGACATCTGTCTTTGCATGTTTAATCACACACGCTTTCAGAAAATGTATGGTTTGAGTGGTATTATTGTTTTTTTTCCTAAGTAATAAAGGCTAAAATGTAAAGTGTTTCTACTCTATTCACAAGGCAAATCAAGTAGAAAGGCTTTACATTTTGGTCTCTACTATTAGGGAAAGCCAATAATACCACTCAAACCATACGTTTTCTGAAAGCGTGTGTCCTCTAGATGTAATTAAACATGCAAAGACAGATGTCACACCTTCCCCTTGCTCATGGAGAGCCATGTTCCTCTAATGCATTTCCAATGGATGGAAATGCATTGACTACCTAAAACATGAAATGCAACCCAAAAATTTCAATGTTAACATTCTGATCCATGTTGAGCATGGTCAGACCTTTCAAAAAAAGTTGGTTTTGTTCGATTGTAGGGGGGGGGTGCACGGTAAGGCCCCGTAGCTCCCGCCTAATGTGGGTGTAATGAGAAACATGTTCGCAGTGAACTGGGGAAAGACTTTGGATAACACCATCTGCTAAATGCAAAATGTTAAAATGTAAATGTTTGATCAATAAAGTTATCATCAGACAAATCAAGTATAAACATTGTTCTCTGATATTGATCTCCAGTACATACACTACCGTTCAAATGTTTGGGGTCACTTGCTCATTTCTCCATTGAACTCCATTATAACCAGCTTCATGAAATAGTCAACTGGAATGCTCTTAGAACATTATTAGTGCAAGAAAATCAGTTAAGATTTGCTCAAGACATATGGTATGAATTTAAGAGAAGTTGGCTTTGAATATCTCATTTAAAGTGTTTTTAGAGATTGACTACCAAGTGTGCAATATGCAGCCATCATTACAGAAGTTGAATGCTTTAAAATGTCTATAAAAATAAACATTTCTAAAACAAAGCTTTGTATTGTAATCATACTTAGACGTGTGTGCTAAACTATACAAGAGTAAACAACGCATCTTGCTTTACATTTTAGGCTCTTTTAAACAGCCAACACACAGAATTTTGCACACTTGGAATTCTCATAATCACTTTTACAGTTTTTTTTCAGTCGCTAACAAGCGTTTGTCCAATCAGTTGTCACATTTTCAAAACTCTAAACACAATTAGCACAGCATCGGTATTTGTGGCCATACCATTCACACATTTCATGTTGTTTTCACACAATATGCAGTCAAACACATTTCCTTAACAGACAAGCTATACCTCCCAACAAAATTATGGATTGTTTGTGTATTATTTACGAATGTTAACACACAACATCCCACAATAGCAAAAACAATATTCCAAACCTTAGATACAGTATAAAAACCTCAGCTTCTGCAATGATATCAGTTCCAAAACAATATATCTCAGCTGATAATAAACAAACAATTGAATAATTGACAAACATCTGATTTATGTTGGGTAAATTAGGCCAACCACGGCTGATTCCAGTCTGGCTTAGACTCAGTGGCAGGGGTTACTGTAAAAGGAGGACTTTGAGGAGTGATGTTTTTGGAAACAGAAACAGAAAAAGACAAACACTGTAATGTCTGGACGAGGAAGAGTAAGAGCAAGGGGTCCAGGGAGAAGAGCAGGCCCAGTGAGAGATGCAGCGAGAGGTGCAGCAGCAGTGAGAGGAGCAGGCCCAGTGAGAGATGCAGTGAGAGGTGCAGCAGCAGTGAGAGGAGCAGGCCCAGTGAGAGATGCAGCGAGAGGTGCAGCAGCAGTGAGAGGAGCAGGCCCAGTGAGAGATGCAGCGAGAGGTGCAGCAGCAGTGAGAGGAGCAGGTGCAGTGAGAGGTGCAGTGAGAGGAGCAGGGCCAGGGAGAAGAGCAGGCCCAAGGAGAGGGCAAGGTAGAGGTGTAAGAATGCGTGGTGGTGGAAGGTTTATGACCATCAGCCACATGACCAGATGTCCCTCCTTGAAGCCATGGATGCTGGCTGCAGGGACATCACAGTTGATGATTGCCAAGGGTGGATCCGACATACCAAGCGGTTTTATCCCAGGTGCATCACCTTGGATAATATCAGATGCGATGTTGATGAAAACATGTGGCCTAACCCTGAAGATCGCAGAGATTAGATACAGTACTTTTGTGCTTTTTTTATTTCCCCCCCTTTGTGTCTGGGCTTTTTGCTGTTGTTTTTTGTTCAGAATGCTCTTGTGTGTTTTATGGATATTTTTTATGGATATTTTGTTCACTGTAAGCAATACTGTAAAACCTTTTCTGTTCTATCATATTCCTGTTCACCTCCTGTAGTAAACAGTAAAGGACAAATAAAAGATGTGCTTTTTACTGGAATGCTTTTGAATGTAAACATTACATGTGGAAATACAGTTCCCAACCAAGAAATTTAGTGTAGTGGACAGTGGATTGCATGTTTTGCATGCAAATACCTGTAAAACTGAAACATAAAAGTCTATGCAGTTTTTGTAATGTCAACAATAGCCAGTATTTTGAAACCTGGTGTACTTTGATTGACTGCATGTACCTTGTGAAGTGAAAACAAGTGTTATTCTTTGACAGAATAATTTCATTTTGAGTCAGATTTCCAGTGTTTTGGTAAAGTTAGTGTGTGCAGAGAAAGATGTGTTCTATTTTGACATGAAGAGTTAGTATATATTTAACAAAATGTGTTTTTGAGAAGAAAATTATCCATTTGGCCAATTCAGTCAGGACCACTTTTGTCAATATAATCTTTATTCTAAAGCAGAATATACATGCAGAATTACATTTGCAGAATATTACATTTGGCGGTATGGCTCTGTTCTGGGAACTCCTTGCCCTTCCACGTGCCTACGTGGAAAGCCTTAAGGCAGGGGGAGCACTCCTCCCTGCCCTTCCATGTGCCTACATGGAAAGGTTTAAGACAAGGAGAGCGGCAGCAGAGACCCCCCGGGGTACAGAACAGAGCAAGCATCAATGACAATCAGAAAATGACATTGATTAATTAGATACGACATAAAGGAGGAGCTGGGGTGGAGGTGGGTTGCAAAGCTAGCAGAGGAAGCAGCGAAGATAGGCAGGCTGAAGCAGCTTTAAATAAGGCGCCAAGAATGATGTTTGCCAATGGGTGTTTGAGGGGGAGTCAGCTGAGCTGTCAGCTGACTGTGTATGGTATCCAATGGGAAGCTAGGGAAATCAGCTGATGTACGTCTATAATGATACTACGTATTTGAAGCGCTCTGCATGCGTAACGTAACCTAACGCGGCAATATGACTACTGTGATATCTGTACTGAGCCGAGCCTGACTTCGTGGCCTGCCTGAACTAACGCTATGCTCAATTTCAGTCAGGACCACTTTTGTCAATATAATCTTTATTCTAAAGCAGAATATACATGCAGAATTACATTTGCAGAATATTACATTTGGCGGTATGGCTCTGTTCTGGGAACTCCTTGCCCTTCCACGTGCCTACGTGGAAAGCCTTAAGGCAGGGGGAGCACTCCTCCCTGCCCTTCCATGTGCCTACATGGAAAGGTTTAAGACAAGGAGAGCGGCAGCAGAGACCCCCCAAGAACCATACCAGGCAACCTCCCTTCCATGAGCTACATGGAAGTGCCGTTAAGAGGAGCCAGCAGCGCAGACATATTATTATATATTTATTTAAGAATAAATATGGACATAGCCGATCATTAATGCAGACTCTAGTTTAAGTAACTGCTGAGATTAATTAAGGAACCCTGAGGGGTATGCTAGAAGTATGTTTAAATATTTTGTTCTTACTTTTGGCGGTGTGGCTCTATTCTGGGTCCTCCTTGCCCTTCCACGTGCCTACGTGGAAAGCCTATAGGCAGGGGGAGCACTCCTCCCTGCCCTTCCATGTGCCTACATGGAAAGGTTTAAGACAAGGAGAGCGGCGCACACCCCCAAAGAACCACACCGGGCAACCTCCCTTCCATGAGCTACATGGAAGTGCCAGTAAGAGCAGCCAGCAGCGCAGCATATTATTATTTATAAAGAATAATCATGGACATAGCCGATCATAATGCAGACGCCATTTTAAGTGACTTGGCTGAGATCAAGTAAAGAACCCCACGAGTATATTTAAATTATTAGGGACCGGGCCAGTGAAACTGGAAGGTCCCTATTGAATGCTTTGTTTATTATTAGGGACCGAGCCAGTGAACTGGAAGGTCCCTATTGAAATGCCTAGTTTATTATTATTATTATTATTATTATTATTATTATTCTATTCTTTTTGGGCCTCTTTGCACCATCTCAACGTATATGAAAACTTTTATATGCCAAGGTTGTCGGGGCTGGTAAAACCTTTATATTCTATGCGTCACGTTCATGTCGCACACTTGGACAACCACTAGGTGGCGCTGTTTTTCAGCAATCCGTAACGCTCATAACACCGCCATACTTTGTCGCACATCCAAAAACCTGATATCTATACATGCAGAAATTAGTGCTGCACCTCCCCACGTCGGCCACTCCTATCTCCACCTGAATAGTTTTTCGCTAGAGCGCAAAAACACGAAGAAAAAAAAAAAGTTCAAGTGCAATCTGTACGCTTGTCTCCGAGTCACACGAAACTTCACACGTAGCATATCCAGACTGTACCATGAAAATAAGTAATTGAAAGTATTTTGATATTTCAAAAAATACGTTTTTTTTTTTTTTTTTTTTTTTCTCCCCAAAATGTTTATGAACGAACTCCTCCCAAAGAATTTGTCTGTTCTGCTTCAAAATCAATCAGTACAGTCAGAAGATGGTGCTGAACATGTGCTCTTTGCGACTCTACGTCAATCTGTGATGCCGTTTGTGCCATTCCCTGACCCTAATGTTAGCTACTACGAGTCTCCCTGCGAACGCCCCGGTCTACCGCACACTGCATGGACCGCGTCGGACGCCAACCTGTCGCGACACTATCCACGACACACCCCGACAGACTCGGCGAGGTCCCGCCCAACGCTCCTTGGAGCTTACTTTTGGCGGTGTGGCTCTATTCTGGGTCCTCCTTGTGCCTACGTGGAAAGCCTAAGACAAGGAGAGCGGCGCACGCCCCCAAAGAACCACACCAGGCAACTTCCCTTCCATGAGCTACATGGAAGTGCCGGAAGAGGAGCCAGCAGCATAATAACTGATACCTCTAAGCAGACACTAGTTGAAGTACATGCTAGTATAGCTAGAAGGTCCCCCGGAATTTTTGTGTACATTTCTGAATTTAGCCAGCAGTTACAGGGCACTCCTTGCTTTTTTGAGCATCGAGAATGCTTGCGCCTCAGGCCGGAGGTATCGTTCGTGCCCATCTACCCATAGCCTTAAGAGTTGAGACGGGAGCTACCGATGCTGCAGTTGTTACCGCTCCTATCCGGAATGAATGAGGAGTGTAGCGCTCTGGAGGAAGCCCGCAGGTTTGGCGGAGTAGGCGAAGACGTGGAGCAACCAAGCATGGGACATGGAATTTCCTTCTTCCGTGGCAAAGAGAGGCTCCTGGTTGCTGGCTCGGGGACGACTTTTCATGTATTGAGTCATAGAAGACAGGGGACAAAAAGCAGAATTAGATTGAAAATTATGACTGAGGATCCTTTCCTATCCCCATCAGTCTTTGAATGCTTGAGTAATAAGGAAAAGTGGTGAGGATTAATTGATACGTCAGCAATAGTGAGGTCATGCGAAGGATCAAAAGATCCTGTGCGTGTAGTAAATTCGCCACCTCTGAGAAATCCATAGAAAGTGGTGAGAGACATTTTCCAAAAATATTGACCAGGCACCCGCCCCTTAAGTATGTGATTAGTTTTTTCACGAGTGTAAGAGTGAAGGGAAGACGAATATCATTGCCTTGAGGTTTGTCTTTCTTAAGGCCATTAAGCAGAAGACGGACGGATGGGTTCCCGAGCAGGCTGATGGTGGATGGATCCAGGCAGCGCAGATGGAACTGAATACCTGCGACTAGGCCTTTAATGGAAGATGGCTGCATTTTTTGGGATTCAAAACAATGAACTAAAAAGGCACATACGATGGAAAAATGACGGGCAGAACTTCTGCAGAGAGGTGGCACAAAAGAGGTGAAATAAGACCATGCAGATTCGTACATCTTTAAGTAGATTAGCCAAGCCTGATCGCATATAGTGAGCAGAGAAGCATGTATGATTGCATGATGTGTTTAACTAACACTGTTTGGGAGAATGGGGGGCAAGGCAGGCTGGATGGCGCTGCCACCGGGCACAGCTGGCGAAATCAAACAGGGACAAGGAATCAGCAATTTGTCGTCCAATCCTGGAATGTGAGCTGCTCTAATAATGAAATACCCAACACGGATAACCAAGTGATGCGTCTTACGAAGCCATTAATAAAAGAACTGAAGAACGCCCTTGTTCATATGTTAACGGTTGCCTCATGTCATGAAAAAGGCTCATTTTCTCAAGCCCCTGTTGGGGAGGCGGCTTCGTCTCGGCACACTGACTTGGGATGCCCGTCTCCGCAATAACTGCGAGCTGTTACGAATAAATGACAGCATATGTATCAACAGCTGTAATATCCTCACATAGCCACAAGGGAACCGAAACGAATGCATAAGCTGTAATATCCCCACATAGCCACTAGGGAACAGAAACAAATATAAGCTGTATAACCTCACCTGGCCACCAGATGGCAGCACATGATACACTGGGGGCGGGCGCTCAACTCTAGCCAGAGTATATACACGCACTATCGAGCGCACACAAGCAGGGGAGAAACTAGAGGCAGCGTATCCATTAGATATCGAAACCAATAAAGTGAGTTAAGCGATCCTGTGTCGGCGGCCTTCTTCCTCAAGAACATCACAATCAAGCATGAATATATTTATAACTATAGAAGCTGCACACGTTTCATTGAAATTGAAGCACATGGGAGTCATTGGTTGAGTCACGTTGGTTTCTTCGGTTTGGGGTTTTGAAGGGGTTGGCCTACAGCCACAGATCAAGGGCACAGTTTGTGTGAGTGAGAAAAGGAGCTGCAAATTGAGCAGGGCAGCTTGGTGTCCTGTGAAATGCCTGCTAATAAGAGCCAGGTCGACTACTGACCAGTCTTTGGTTGAATCTTTGTATGAACATGAAGCTTTAGCATAAAATGATTTGTGGTATTCGAAAAAATAAAAATGTCCACCATAGACAAGGCCATATCCGAAATGATGGGTAGGTATGTGTCCAGTTCGGCTCTACGGGTAGATATTCCCTGTTTTAGACAGTCTGGGGACACACTCTTTCAGCATCACTGACATATCTCCACAGTCCACGATACGTCTATCGCTAATCTCAAAGGCGAGCAGGATTTTATCAAGTTGACGTCATTACCTAGCCTGGCAAGCCAGACCTACATCAGAAAGATGTAAGGTCTGGCTCAGCTCCATTGGCAGTGTGGGCGGGATAAACGGTTGTCTTTCAAGTTCCCTCTGCACGCAATAGGATAGCGCTTCAACCAATCAGAGCAACGAAGAAGGTGACGTAGTCAGAGCGACGGCTCTGACCACGTAATTAATCAAAACTCAGAATAAATATTTATTTTCGAGGAAAGACTTCAGTGCCGTTCTTTGTTCTTTTCTCAAATAAAATGTTAACTTAAAGTCTTGAAGAGTCGCGGCCAAAGCCGAGTGGAGAGACAGCCGTTCGCCAGCAGCAGCAGCCATTGTTTACCTCTAACACAGAACCGTCGCATTTCTGTCGTCATTAGGTAGCCCGGCTTTCGACTCCGCCCCTCACGCTGTGATTGGTCAGACATACAAGACACACTTGGTGTTTCCAGCACCAAAAAGCGGACGGAGCCGTGCTAGACCCTACCTAGCTGCCAAATAAATTTGCTGCCGCTAGGGGGTGTCTAGAGTTCTAGGCTAGTCATTACCTGCAAGGATTTGGCTTCTGAGATGTGGGGAAACTGCAGCGGCCGGAGGAAAGAATGGGACCCCTGTGGAGATTGGAACTGCGCTTCCCAGCGTTCTCCGCGGGAATGTGGTGCCGTCGAAACGTCTTGTGGTGACGTCATCATTCGGCGCCGCACCTGTTGGACCGTGCGTTGGACCTGCGAACGGTGAGGAGCCTGTCGGACCATGCGCTGGACCTGCGGACAGTGAGGGGGGGAAACATGCCTCCAGCTGATGAAGACGGGCCGGCTGAATGTGTTGCACCGGACTCCAGGACTTAAATCCTGGAATCAGCTGGGTAGGCGGAGCTGGCTGCTTCGTCTGGGACTCGTGCTCTTTTGGACGGCAGCGCGGCGGCTGGAGCTGGGACTGCGGCGGAGTTTCGGGAGCCGTGTTTCCTTTTCTTTGCAGATTTTCTAGGAACAGAATAGTTGGAGAGAAATGCGGATGCCGTTTCGCTGCGGATGTCTCCTTAAACAGCGCAAACAGCTCCTCGTGAGAAGCCCCTACTGGAGCAGTAATGCAGTTTTTAAGCAACGCTTCTAGGAGTTTAGGCACTGGCCAATCCTCAATGCTGGGAGTATTTGGATTTTTACTTGCCAAACGAGAGCTCCGGCGGATGGGAATGACGCTCTGAATCGCTGGCTTCCTCTGCCTCGGATAGTTGCTGAGACTCCGTGATGCCGTCGACCCGCCATAAATCCTCGTCGTAGATAGACATGGTGAGCAGTGAGGTAAGTAGAAATACGTACACGATGTTACGAAGTATGGGGCTAGGCAGGAGAGGCATGCGAGATCCAGGCGAGGGGCTAGGCAGGAGAGGCATACGAGATCCAGGCGAGGGGCTAGGCAGGAGAGGCATACGAGATCCGGGCGAGGGGCTAGGCAGGAGAGGCAGACGAGAACCAGGCGAGGGTCGGCAACGGGAGAGCAGTCTGGAGAAAAGAGCTGGAGAGTCTAGTGCGCACATGTAGACAATCTTGCAAAGCTAGCAGAGGAAGCAGCGAAGATAGGCAGGCTGAAGCAGCTTTAAATAAGGCGCCAAGAATGATGTTTGCCAATGGGTGTTTGAGGGGGAGTCAGCTGAGCTGTCAGCTGACTGTGTATGGTATCCAATGGGAAGCTAGGGAAATCAGCTGATGTACGTCTATAATGATACTACGTATTTGAAGCGCTCTGCATGCGTAACGTAACCTAACGCGGCAATATGACTACTGTGATATCTGTACTGAGCCGAGCCTGACTTCGTGGCCTGCCTGAACTAACGCTATGCTCAATTTCTGCCACATAAATCACTGCATCACTGAGCTTTTTTTGTGTTCATTTAGGAATTGATCGTAAGACACGACCTCTAGTGTGCCAAGGAAATTGCCATAATGCATCCAAATGTTTGGTTTTACGACTGAAAGCTACATTTCTTGACGCCAAATGTAGAGTGACATCTAAAATTCTCTTTAAGATAGCACGTTTTCCTCAATTTGTTTCTAGATTTTTTTGCAATTGACAGTCAATACCCCACCTGCCATTACATAGTGCTTCAACATTGTTTCATTTTAAGTAGCAGCCTCTGTGGGTTCTACAACATTCAATGTGCTGGAAACGTATCATAAACACGATGACACTTCACATCAGACATCTTGTGTCTGAACGAAAAGCACACATTTTTATCTCTCTTTGCCAATTTCCTTACAATTGTCTCCCTGTCCATATACTGGCCACAACCCTGGGTCATCTGACAGCAGACTCTCTTCCTCTGAAGCCCTTCCACAAAATCTGTAGCTTTTGTGACATCAGTCTTTCTTCTTAATTTTGCCCCGTCTGTGCCACTTTCTCCCTCATCATCTGAACTGCTGCTACTAGCACTGCTTTTTGGGACACCTACACTCCTCTCTGACTCCTAGGTTGTATATTATATATTTACTTGACATTCTAATACAATAGCATCTGTAATAACAACATTGCCATAGTTAAAGGGGAATTTAACTTTTTACTACTTTTGGTAATATAAGTAAGAGACATTTACCCATGATTACAAAACTGTATGGAGGACTAAAAGTGCCAAAATTAAATAAATAAATACACCATTAAATAATTACTTAAATGTGTCGTTAATTAATTAAAATTGGAATTAAATACTTAAATGTGTCATTAATTCATTAAAATACCGATTCATTTTATGTAAAAAAAACAAACAAACATATATAATCATTTCACTATTTAATTAATTTACATTTACATTTCATGATTTACATTTCATGATCCTGTGTTGCAGTGCTTCATGAATTGTCAAACTGTCAAACTCGCCCATCAAAGTTGGTAGGCGGATCCTAATGCCTGATTGGTTACCCTGCGCATCAAGTCAAGGCAAATCAAATAATTAAATAGCGAAATGATTATATATGTTGTTGTTTTTAAATAAAATGAATCAGTATTTTAATGAATTAATGACACATTTAAGTATTTAATTCCAATTTTAATGAATTGACACATTTAAGTAATTATTTAATGGTGTATTTATTTATTTAATTTTGGCACTTTTAGTCCTCCATAAAACTGTACTGTATCTTGATTACTTTGATCACTTGACTTGATTCATGTTGGTGTCTTACAGATGTTTTTGTGTGTGTGTGTCTGTGTGTATTTGCAGACAACATGGAAGATCATCACTGCCCTCTCACTTAACTCTACTCTGCCTGCAACCCTTTTCATCATTTTTTTTGTAACTTTGTTTCCCACATAATATTTGAGATTGAAAAGGCATAGGTTGTTGTATACATAAATACTTTAAAAAGGAACGTTTGTTGTAGGTGTGCTCCTTGTATATAATATTATGTCACTAGTATTAATTGTTTGAAATCTCTGAAGAATCTCATAATGTACACACTCCCAACCCATGGCCCTTTCAAAATTTCCCCCGAGGGAATTTTCTAGTTGATATTGTTGTACCTATGTAAACATATTTTTCCAAGTAAATGGTTAAATGGATCTGTGTTGTGTTGGCATGGTTTCTTAGGATTAATGCATAGCCATAACTAATAGGTAATAGATAAGTTATATAGTAATTTAAGTTTAAAGCAGATTATTAGGAAGGTGCGTAATTGTCATTGCGTCGTCATCATAATATTGATATTTAGTTATTATTTCATACAGAGAAAGACAAAGTAAACACAAACAATTATAGTTAGAGATAACATTTTATTTAAAGAATTCAGGTTAGCCACCCCTATTATTTGCCAACAACAGCAAAGGGGCGTGTGGCAGGGTTTGCCCTCACCACACACCACCTACATGGCTTCTCTTGGGGCCCTCCGACACAGGACACGGGTAGATGTTCAAGATGTTTATTTGGAGTTTAAGGCTGGTGGTATTCGCCGAGCTGATGGTACAACTGTCATGACTGGCTCCTCCTCGAGTGTGTGTGTTGATGGCTGGTTTATCCTGGGTGCCATGATTGCTCTGCACCACAGGTGTGCAGCCCCACCCAGCCAGAGTCCAATCAGTCTGACTCAGGCCGGGTGAGGCTGTAAACCAGCCATCAACAGCACACACTCCACATACACCCTCCACAGGGCGCTACATACAAATGAACTCCAATTAATTTGTACAATACAATAGCAATACCATATTTATTGAAGATAAGATTGCACTTGACAATGTCTCATACATTACACATTGCCTTGATAGTTTAAGAGGAGTTACCTTACCCAGCCTTGCAGGCAGGGCTCTGAACCGGTTCAAGGAACGAAAACGAAAACCGAAAACGAACGGAATTTTACGAGGAACGGAAACGGAAACGAAAACCAAATGGTCTTCAACTGTTCCGGAACAGAAACATTATTCTTAAATCCCCAAAACCGGTTAATAACGTTTTTTTTTCGTTCTCTATATACCGTAAAACTTCCAATAAAAGCGGGGTCCCTAATAGACGCGGGGGTGTGGCGACACGTTTTGACAAATAAACGCAGGTCTCCAATTGAGGCCGGATCTGGATTTTATCTAAATTATTTCTTGAACGACTTAAGCCGTTTAGATCACCTACACAAAGATACGGTAACCGTTTAAACGTCTGTCCATATGGACATAACGCACATCGTTAGATCAGTTAGATTCTCCACAGATAAATCATTCAGTTCATTTAACACAAACTATGAACACCAACGCATAATTCATCCAGACTTACCGGTAAACAAGAGAGACGGGGAGAAGGTCTGACTTCCAACTTTTGAAGCGATCATAAAGTCCGTACGGTGTGTGTCCGTTCCTGCATTGTTTATATTCCTTAAGTCCGTAAGGGTCCACCGGTCAAAAGAATCAATGGGTTTCATTAAATTAATCCGAGTTGTGAATAATATCATGTGAAGTCCGTTGCTCACTGTCTGTTTACTGTCTGTATGCTGGCTGTCGTAAATCTTCCGCTGCCGTAAAACGACGTTCACGTTCGAGCGTCACCGCGGACCTACGGCCGGCGGGGGTGCCCGCAATAGTAACACAAACATACCGCGGGCCGACGGGGGGGGGGGCGCGCAATAGTAACACACCGCGGAGGCCCAATAACACTGCCGGAACGTTAAGAACGAACGTTATTTTACGTTCCGAACCGGTTCAGGAACGATATGTTGGTGGCGGAACGCAAGAACGAAAACGTTAAATATACCGGTTCCGTTCGGAGCGGAACGATTGAAAAATAATTTCGTTTTCAAGCCCTGCTTGCAGGTGCAGTTAGCTGTCAGTATGTAATTGTTTAATTTATTAATTATTGCTCATGTATTGTATAATTCTGTCTTGTGTCCTTGCCGCTGGCTAGGCAATAATTTAATCCGTAGCACACAAACATCTTCCACCAAGTCATGGAGTCGTATATCTTGGACATTGCCACAAAGCACGTAATTATATGCATCTAGCGATAGCTTGTATTGCCTTTAGTTTCTCTTTAGTATACACGCTAGTTGTGTCAACAAGATATGTATTAATGTCTGACCATTGCACACTTGGCCATTAAGTATGATTAACTAGCAATGATAGGACTGTGAGTATGGGTCTGGCGTCAGTTTATTTTGTATGTTTCTCTCCTTATCTGAATGAAAAACCTTGAAGCATGTGAGAGATCCATAATGTTTTGTGTTTCAAGTTTGCTAGCTGCGTGTTGGGCAGAAAGTTCAAGCAGAGCTATTATAGAGAGAGAGCTATGCTACTCGTGTTGACCGTAATGTGAGGAAAAAGGCTGCAGAGTGCTAGACAGTGTGGAATGCTTGCGGGTGAACAGAGCTAAATTCAATAAAATGAGAATCTCCATCTATTTCAGCTGTGAATGGGTTATTCTCTGCTATTCTCTTACAGGTTATTGTGAATACACAATTGCCATGGTTACGACCCACGCCACCTTTGTGATAATTTTCTTTTTTTTAAGCTAGTACCATCGTATGAGTGTATGAGTGTTGATAGTGTCCATCCATCCATCTTCTGCCGCTTATCCGGGGTCGGGTCGCGGGGGCAGCAGCCTAAGCAGGGAAGCCCAGACTTCCCTTTCCCCAGCTACTTCGTCCAGCTCTTCCTGGGGGATCCCGAGGCGTTCCCAGGCCAGCCGAGACATAGTCTCTCCAGCGTGTCCTGGGTCTTCCCCGGGGTCTCCTACCAGTGGGACGTGCCCTGAACACCTCACCAGGGAGGCATCCTAACTAGATGCCCGAGCCACCTCATCTGGCTCCTCTCAACGCGGAGGAGTAGCGGGTCTACTCCGAGCTCCTCCTGGATGACCGAGCTTCTCACCCTATCTCTAAGGGAGAGCCCAGCCACTCTGCGGAGGAAGCTCATTTCGGCCGCTTGTACCCGCGATCTTGTTCTTTCGGTCATTACCCAAAGCTCATGACCATAGGTGAGGGCAGGAACATAGATCGACTAGTAAATCGAGAGCTTTGCCTTTCGGCTCAGCTCCCTCTTCACCACGACGGATCCTTGCAGAGTCCGCATTACTGCAGACGCCGCACCGATCCGCCTGCCGATCTCCCGCTCCATCCTCCCTTCACTCGTGAACAAGACCCCGAGGTACTTGAACTCCTCCACTTGGGGCAGGATCTCATCCCCGACCCGGAGAGTGCACTCCACCCTTTTCTGGTTGAGGACCATGGACTCGGATTTGGAGGTGCTGATTCTCATCCCGGCCGCTTCACACTCGGCTGTGAACCGGTCCAGCGAGAGTTGGAGGTCACGGTCTGATGAAGCCAACAGGACCACATCATTCACAAAAAGCAGAGACCCAATCCTGAGGTCACCAAACCGGACCCCCTCAACGCCCTGGCTGTGCCTAGAAATCCTGTCCATAAAAATTATGAACAGGATCGGTGACAAAGGGCAGCCCTGGCGAAGTCCAACCCTCACTGGAAACAAGTCCAACTTATTACCGGCAATGCGGACCAAGCTCTGACACCGGTCATACAGGGAACAGACAGCCCGTATCAGGGGGTCCGATACCCCGTACTCCCGGAGAACCCCCCACAGGACTCCCCGAGGGACACGGTCGAATGCCTTCTCCAAGTCCACAAAGCACATGTGGACTGGTTGGGCAAACTCCCATGCACCCTCAAGGATCCTGCAGACGGTGTAGAGCTGGTCCACTGTTCCACGGCCTGGACAAAAACCACATTGCTCCTCCTGAATCCGAGGTTTGACTATCCGACGGACCCTCCTCTCCAGCACCCCTGAATAGACCTTACCAGGAAGGCTGAGGAGTGTGATCCCCCTATAGTTGGAACACACCCTCCGGTCCCCCTTCTTAAAAAGAGGGACCACCACCCCAGTCTGCCAATCCAGGGGCACTGCCCCCGATGTCCACGCGATGCTGCAGAGTCGTGTCAGCCAAGACAGCCCCACAACATCCAGGGCCTTAAGGAACTCCGGGCGGACCTCATCCACCCCCAGGGCCCTGCCACCGAGGAGCTTCCCGACCACCTCGGCAACCTCAGCCCCAGAGATAGGAGAGCCCACACCCGAGTCCCCAGGCCCTGCTTCCTTGCCGGAAGGCATGTCGGTGGGATTGAGGAGGTAGAAGTATTCCTTGCACCGATCCACAACGTCCCGAGTCGAGGTCAGCAGCGCACCGTCGCCACCATACACAGTGTTGACGATGCACTGCTTCCCCCTCCTGAGACGCCGGATGGTGGTCCAGAACCTCTTCGAAGCCGTCCGGAAGTTGTTCTCCATGGCCTCACCGAACTCCTCCCATGTCCGGGTTTTTGCCTCAATAACCGCCACAGTTGCGCTGCCAACGTGAGCGTTGAAGTCCCCCAGCAGAACGAGGGAATCCCCAGAGGGAGCACTTTCCAGCACCCCCTCCACGGAGTCCAAAAAGGGTGGATACTCTGAATTGCTGTTTGGACCATAGGCACAAACAACAGTCAGGATCCGTCCCCCCACCCGAAGGCGGAGGGAGGCTACCCTCTCGTCTACTGGGGTGAACTCCAACATACAGGCACCAAGCCGGAGGGCAATAAGTATTGCCACCCCTGCCCGGCGCCTCTCACCAGTGGCAACTCCAGAGTGGAAGAGAGTCCAACCCCTCTCGAGAAGACTGGTTCCAGAGCCCTTGCTATGTGTCGAGGTGAGGCCGACTATATCTAGCCCGAACTTCTCAACCTCGCGCACCAGCTCAGGCTCCTTCCCCACCAGAGAGGTGACGTTACACATCCCTAGAGCTAGCTTCTGCAGCCGAGGATCGGACTGCCAAGGTCCCCGCCTTCGGCCGCCGCCCAGCTCACACCTCACACGACCCCTTTGGCCCCTCCTGCTGGTGGTGAGCCGGCGGGAAGGGGGTCCCACGTCATCGCTTCGGGCTGTGCCTGGCCGGGTCCCATGGGTATAGGCCCGGCCACCAGGCGCTCGCCCCCGAGCCCCACCCCCAGGCCTGGCTCCAGGGGGGGGCCCCGGTGACCCACGTCCGGGCGAGGGACACGCAAGACCATTTATTTGTATCATCATAAGGGGTCTTCTGAGCTACCCTTTGTCTGGCCCCTCCCCCCGGACCTGTTTGCCATGGGTGACCCTACCAGGGGCATAAAAGCCCCCGACAACGGAGCTCCTGGGGGTAATTGGGACACGCAAACCCCTCCACCACGGTAAGGTAGTAGCTCAGGGAGGGGTTGATAGTGTCCGATAATGAACAATGTTGTATATGAAATGCACCACACACCGCAACGTTATACTATACAAGTGTCCGAGAAGCTCAAACCTCTCTCGGATGCGGCCATCAACATCAAACACTGCCCAGACCGGGGCTTCACACATCCACACACACTGTATCATCTCGCCATCGGTGTCCCTTTGTCGTGATGTCGACGTGAAAATAACTTAAGTTGAGTTTCCAAACTGATATGCGAGACTAGCAAAAACATACAATTTTATACCTATTTTCTATAAATTACAGTCTTATTTTAATAACAGACAAAATGGCATAGATTACTGTGTTGAAGATCAGATAAGTTCTTATTCAGGGGCATTATTACCAATAGATTTCTTTTTAAATGTTAAAATCTGAAGAAAAATACCTGCCACAGTGCCAGTGCACTGTGGCAGGTATAGTACAAAACATCCTAATGGGGCAATTTTCCCACAGAAATCCTGCTGTAGTTCAAATGCACTCAACGGAAATTATGACATGCAGACGCTTTGTTTAATGGCACACACACACACACAAACTGAGTCTGGGCTCATCTGACCATGGTGGCCAATGAGAGTAATAGGATCTCTGGTATTGCACATCACCAGACCAGTTTGAGGAAGACACTGGTTGGGTTCATTGAGGGCTTTAAACCAGGGGGGGGAGACAAAGTTTGGCCTAGTTCCTCTGATTTATGGTAAGATGTCAAACACACTCTCCCAGAACCCCCCCCCCCCCCCCCCAAGCTGACTACGGTATATATGCAGAACTCTGTGTGGAATAATTACCTTGGATTCACTCTTAGTTTGTAGAGGCTGAGTGTGTGGATGTGCAGGGATTTGTGTCTGTGCTTTAGACCTGTACACGTGTGTGTGTGTGTGTGTGTGTGTGTGTGTGTGTGTGTGTGTGTGTAGGGCTCCAGACTGCGACCAAATGGTCGCATTTTGCGACCAGAATTTGAGAGAATGCGACTGAATTTTACATCTGGTCGCGCATGTGCGACCAGTAAATTTGCCCTTTTTATTTTTTATTTTTACACGTTAAACGCGGAAGGAGCGCGTCAATGAATCCGGAATCTGTAGCAGGCCAATGAGTGTGAGAAGGATAGGGAATGGCCACTGTAAGTGGCTAATGTGTGGAGGGGGAGGGTCATAGAGATTATCGAGCGCGGGAAACCGGCGCGGGTCTGTGAGAAGGAGAACGAGCTCAACCTGCCGTTCGAGCAATGACCAAGCGAACGATTGATTCATTCTTCCGACCTGCGGCACTTGCGGCTAGTGTGCCAGTGCCACAGTCTACAGAGTCGGGGGATGATGATGCAGAACATTGTGTGGCGAAAAAAGCCCGAACCCACCATTTTCGGGAAGACTGGCTGCGATAATTCAGCTGGTTAAAGTACTGTAAGGAGAATAACTCCATGAACTGCGAATGTTGCAGTCGCTACCCCAAAACTGCGGGGAACACCAAGTTTGCCGACAGTGCCGGCACTTCGCAGTTTAAACACGATACTCTAGTTAAGTGGTTCTCAACCTTTTTGAGTCGCGACCCCCAATTTAACATGCATGTTGTCCACGACCCCCCACCCCCGTGTGAACGCACTTTTGATAAAGTGCAGTTTGTTACTAACGAGACCCACCTGTCTTTGTGCTGCTATTGGGTCCAAACCACTCCCGTTACAAACTCAGTTGATATGACACATTTTGGACAAATAATGAAGCAGACAACTACCGTATTTTCTGCACTATAGGGCGCACTGGATTGTAAGGCGCACTGTCAATGAATGTCTATTTTCGAACTTTTTCATATATAAAGCACACCGGACTATAAGGCGCATTAAGCGAAACAAAACAGTCAGATAAGTCAGTCAGTCAAACTTTATTAAACACGTTCACAATAACTCTCAACATTGTTCAAATGTTAATGAGCGTATTCACAATAACTCCCAACCTTGTTCAGCTGTAACACGTACAAAAACAGTCTGGTATCGCTAAATCAAACGTTAGCGTATTCACAATAACTCCCAACCTTGTTCAGTTGTAACACGTAAAAAAAACACAGTCTGATATCGCTAAATCAAACGTTGGCGTATTCACAATAACGCCCAACCTTGTTCAGTTGTAACACGTAAAAAACACAGTCTGATATCGCTAAATCAAACGTTAGCGTATTCAGTTTGAAGTCCGCGTCGTAAGCGTGTCTCTTGACAGGTGCCATTTTGGGGTCTTTATACACACACAGTAATATTATGGTGAAGCACGTGTATTACTCCGCGACGCTCCTGACTACGGTAGCCGTAACAACCAGAATTAATCCATATATAAGGCGCTCCGGATTATAATGCGCACTGTCATTTTTTGAGAAAACTAAAGGCTTTTAAGTGCGCCTTATAGTGCGGAAAATACGGTAAAACATCTCCCCGTCTGAAATTATGTAATTTAATATTAATTTTGTGCATTTATATTTTTTCCAAAATGATTTGGCGACCCCCAGAAATCATCTCGCGACCCCAATTGGGGCCGGGACCCCAAGGTTGAGAATGGCTGCTGTATATCACTATGTTGCATCTTCAAAATAAAATGTGACACTGAATTTGAAACAGCACAGTGTAATTTCTGCATCTATTATCAAAACATTTATTAGTAATACAGTGAAAATTAGTAGAAATGTGAATATTTGGTTAGCATGTTGATTTACGGTGTGTGCCCCTAAAATTTCTGGTTGCGCCCCTAAAATTTTCAGTTAGGGGCTACAGTGCTCCTAGTGAAAAATGTTAGTCTGGAGCCCTGGTGTGTGTGTGTGTGTGTGTGTGTGTGTGTGTGTGTGTGTGTGTGTGTGTGTGTGTGTGTGTGTGTGCGTGCGCAACTGTCTATCAACTTTCAGAATTAACAAGGGTCCAATAACAAGACAAAGGGAACATGTGACTATCGTCAGGTATTTGTGCATGGGAGTCGAGGAGATTGTGTGCCAAGTACTCTGGAGGCTTGGAATCTCATTTACAGTGTCTGTCACATACAGAAGCTGTGCATTGGTTAACAGCAGGCTACCTTGTCGGGCTGTTAAATTTCAAGGCTCACACTGAGCTGCCAACAGACACAGATCCAATGACGCATCCTAAGAGTGTACACATTATAGAGGTCTTCAGGGGTCCAAAAGGTTGCATCAGATTCAAATCTAAAATCCATCCAACTATTTTAAGGCCACAGTCTGCAGAAAAAAAGGGTTTTGTCTCTTACTGCAGCCAGCATTGTCTGTCTAGTCACTAGTGTATGGTTGGTACTTACCTGCAGTGCCTTATATTAGTGCTGATTATTTGAGGTAGGCCTATTTGGAGCGAATATATGGCTACTTTCAGTGAACGTCAGTGAACATATCGTCAGACCTCAGATTCAACTGTTATCCAAAAACACAGGAACGCAAAACAAAAAGCCACCCCGACGCCTTGGTCCGTAGAAGCCATCCTTTAAGTAGGTTCACACTTTCTCCCTAAAAAAAACGTTTCCTACAAACAAAGTGGCCTCCAAAGTCATCTAAACATTGTGTTGCTTCCCTTCGGTGAGTTGTGACATGTAATTATCTAGCGAACATGGAAAATGGATGTCTCGGGTGTCCGATGTTCACGCAATTAGCCACCCAGGTTCAA
This sequence comes from Merluccius polli, assembly GCA_030340625.1. Taxonomy (NCBI): domain Eukaryota; kingdom Metazoa; phylum Chordata; class Actinopteri; order Gadiformes; family Merlucciidae; genus Merluccius; species Merluccius polli. The sequence continues at coordinate 258,971 of JAOPHQ010006540.1, forward strand.
ACATGGCTTTCTTCCTCTGCTACAAGGCCTTGGGAGATAGCTGTGTTTATGTACCACTGCTGGTATGGGAGGAGATAAATGATGCAACACAGCCTCCCACCCCCCCCCCGCTCACAAACTGGAGTGGAGGGGGTTTGAATGCTAAATGACGGAGTGATACAGAAATTGACAAGTCATGATCAGGATAAACATATGATCAAGTAGACTCCAGAGATACATGTTCATGTCCTACAACATGCATCTTGCATCCAGGGAAACAGGAAAAAATTTTAAAAAAAATGGATCACTCAACTCTTGTCTCAACTCAATTCCATGCACGAGACACATGTTAAATTGTGTTTAGCTGTTAAAGGTCCACTGTGTAGAATTGAATGGCATCTAGCAGAACAGACTTGGCAGAAATTGAATATAATATTCATAAGTATGTTTTATTTAGTGTATAATCCCATGAAAATAAGAATTGTGTTTCCTTAGAAAGAGTCGTTTATATCTACATAGGGAGCAGGTCCTCTTCCACGGAGCCCACCATGTTGAACCGCCATGTTTCTACAGTAGCCCAGAACGACCAAAACGGTTCTAGAAAGGACGTGTTTTACATTTTTTATCATAATCACTATCTTACACTTTACAATAAGGGTACATTAATTAACATTAGTTAATGCAGTAATAAGCATTAACTAACAGTTAATTAACGTTAACTAATGTCTACTAATCCTTTACTAAATATGTTAATGTTAACTAAGGTTTTCATTTATACATTTAATGTTTATAAAGATGCAATATGCTCCCCTTGCACATGTAGTCACACACAACAGAATCGAAGATTCTGCAGAGTAACTCACGTATATGGAGCACGTCTTTATAATCTATTAAATCATTTATAATACCTTAGTTAACATGAACACCATTAGTAAATGATTACTAGACACATTAGGTAACTTAAATAAGTGTTACTGCATTAACGAATGTTAATTAATGTTCCCTTAATGTAAAATCCAAATATGGTGTGAATGTAACGCACATGGACTGTTCAAAATACAGGTGACTTTCGATATGTGTACATTGGTGGAAACTATCGTGGACAAAAAAACAAAATGAGTACATGAGTACTTAACAAGATTTGGACCGTGTTTTTCCCCCTAGTATCTACTGCCACATTACAGGCCAGTACAGGCCAGTACAGGTTGTTGGTATAAGCCTGCCCAAGCCTGCCATTAGGTGACTGCAATAGTCGCCCAATGGCAGACTCTGGTCGGGCTTATACTGTTGTGGCTTAGCGCCACCCAAGACGATTGTGATTGGTTAAAGAAATACAAACAAGACGGAGTGTTTTTTTCCTCTATGCCAGAATGATAGTGAGTAGAGCCAGACCTTTCTCCAGCACTGGCACAGCGCTCAAACGAAGTGTGGAGATAGGTCTGGCTATGCAAGACTAAGGCAAAACAAAGGGAGAGGTGAGGGGGGGTATTCAGTTGGTTGCAATCTGCTACCTTACTGCTAGATGCCACTAAATCCTACACACTGCACATTTAATTTAGCTGTAATTCTTTGTTTTAGTTTCTTTTTATTTGGCTGTTTATAGCAGTTTTATCCAGTCTACTGTGTGTGTGTGTGTGTGTGTGTGTGTGTGTGTGTGTGTGTGTGTGTGTGTGTGTGTGTGTTCACGTTGAGCCAAGCTGAAAGCTAAATTCCTCTGTGGGACGATAAGGACCTGACCTAAAGATGTAATGGATAAAGATGCACTGGGGAATCCATCTCTACTTGTACACCATGATACTGTTGGCCCGTGAGTCAATATACAGCAACGCATCTTTTTTTCCAACATTTTTCCTACATCGCAACGAGTTGAGCCGTCCATCCCACCAGTGCTTACCGAAGCTCATAGCCTACTAGGAAACCCTCTTGTCATTTAAATGTCTGTGATTGGAGTTTCTCTCTGTTAGTTCTACATACTGCTTTTTCTTTTCTTGGTATTAAAAGAGAAAACTAAACTGGGCTTTGCTGAATGGATTGAAACTAAGGCAAATGCAACCATGGTTCTATGAATGCCGGCTGAAGGAATGAAACCCTCGCCATCAATTTACTATTTATCCTAAATAAAATGCCTTATTTCTGGACTAACATAATTATCCGTTATCATCATATTCAAACTTGACATTGATTTTCAACTGGAAACATTTTTTACAAAAAAGTATGAATTATAATTAATAACTGTTTTACACAAAAAGAAGGAATCGCCTTATTAATCAACCAAAACTGTTTTGTTTGAAATATGCAACGCTGATTGCAAATGTATCAGTGTCTGCTTTTATTTATTCATGTCCACTTGTACTATTTAGACTTGACTTGGACTTGCACCTAGACTTGAGACTTGACTTGGACTTGAACCTTAGGACTTGAGACTTGACTTGGACTTGAACCTAAGACTTGACTTTGGACTTGTACCTAAAGACTTGAGACTTGACTTAGACTTGCAGCCAAAGACTTAAAACACCCCTATTTAATCCAATGTCATACTCTTCTGATGAGGCACAAAACATCACATGCCCTCCACCAAAGTTTTAGATTCACTTCAACTGCATCGCCCCAGCTGTTTTATTCTTTATAAATAAATGTTTTATTCTCTTTGAAATGCACATCTGTTAATGGTGTTATTCTTTGAATACATTACAAATAATTAATCACCTTTGTCTGTCATTAATCACATCGCAATAATGCAAGATTGTTGCTGACTGTCTGTTGGCTTAAAAACTGAATACATATTTTGGCTTTATACATTATGCTTAAAAGCCAAAGGTAAGATCAGTGGCGGCTGGTGAATTTTATTTTAGGGGGGGCTGAAAGTTTGTAAACCAAACCCCTGTAGGGGGGTCTGGGGGCATCCTCCCCCAGAAGATTATTTTGTGATTTTCACATACAAACGAAGCATTCTGGTGCATTCTGACAAAATAATAAAGACAAAATACAAAGACGAATGGGGCCGGGGAACTAAGTTTTAACTTACTTTATTTTCCTTGTAGAATTCAGCAAGATTAAAAGTGCAAATACATCAATACAAATTGGGAATTATACACAAGTTAACATTCTCTCTCTGTCTGTGTGTTTGTGAGAAAGTGAGTGAGAGAAAAAATGGAGTTTCCCTAAGTGAAATAATCGTACAGTCTCCACTAGCCATCTTGTATCTTCTCTGGAACTAGTTACAGCTGTGGTGCGAATGCTTGCTGATGAACGTGATTGATTCGATGAATTGTTTAATCACACTAAGACAAGGCTAATGCCATTGGTCTGGGCGCACAGAGCTGCGACCTAGAATCGAGTTTTCTGTATGTTATGTATTGTGACGAATGTATAACCGCACATATAACACTAAGCTGTAATATCCTCACATAGCCACAAGGGGACAGGAACAAATACATAAGCTGTAATATCTACACATAGCCACTAGGGAATAGAAACAAATATATAAGCTGTATTAACCGCACCTGGCCACCAGATGGCAGCACACATAATACACTGGGGGCAGGCGCTCAACACTAGCCAATCAGAGCATATTATGCGTCATAGAGGCCACGCCTGCCCAGGTACTACCAAACCACACAAGCGGGGGGAGGGCAGAAACTCTAGAGGCCGCGTATCTTTTAGATATTCAGCTAAGAGTCGCTCCACGCGTGAATGATAAAATTCCCCTCCATTTGCTTCATAGATAATAGACCTAAAGCTAAACAAATAAAGTGAGTTAAAAGCGATCCTGTGTCGGCGGCCTTCTTCCTCAAAGAACATCACAACAGTATTACGTATGTTACGTATATTAGTTACGTCAGTTACGTATAACGCAAGCGCGTTATGGAGTGAGATTTGTGACAATATGTTCAAACAATACTTTTTCAAATTCTAACAAAAAATGATTGATCAAAATATCAAACACAGAATTGAAACAAAAAAAATAAAGTCAAAGAATAAAAATAAACTCGCAAAATATCAAATACAGAATTGAAACAAAAAAAATAAAGTCAAAGAAAAAATGTAGCATTTGATATTTTGCGAGTTTAATTTTATTCTTTGACTTTATTTTTTTTGCTTAAATTCTGTGTTTGATATTTTGATCAATCATTTTTTGTTTGAATTTGAAAAAGTATTGTTTGAACATATTGTCACAAATCTCACTCCATAGTGCGTTAGGGCGAGTCCCAAATCCTCATTGAAAATGCATTGAAGGCTCATTTTCCAATTTTTTTTTTTAACATGAGAGTCAATGGGAGAATGCTTGGGCGATTTTCCACGTCAATGAATTCGCCCAGAGAGGCGGGACCATTTGAAAAGCGACTTGAATCTGACGATTCTGATTGGACAATGACAGATAATATGTCTAGAACACTGAAAACTACTTTTGCTGTGATAGAATTTGTTAGAAAAAAAATCCTCTTTCTCCCAGTTGGTAGTGTGTCACCCAAATCGCCCCTATACACCATCTGCCCCTGGGTAAGATATACATTTCCACATTGTATGCGCTTACATTAACCCACCAAGAATCGCCACCTTAATGCGGTGGAGGGGTTTGGGTGTCCCTGTGGCCCGAGCTGTGTTGTAGGGGGCAATAGCTCCTGGTAGGGTCTCCCGAGGCAAATTGGTCCCAGGTGAAGGGCCAAACTAAGAGCAATTGAAAACCCTATATGAACCCGATATGACATTAAAACAAACCTACATTGAAAGACATGACAGATTTAGGTAACCAGGGACATGCCTATAGTAGTATATATTGCTTTGTCCTCCTGTTCCTAGCGGTGGTTAGGTTGATAGGTTAGGTAGCTCTGTTGCTAGCCAGGTTCTGTAAATAGTATTTTCTAACTCTAGGAATGAACCAATGTGTATTATACTGTTTGTGCTAGAGTTCATATTAAATACTCAGATGAGAAGTGGCCACTAAACATTTGTATTTTTAAGATGATATGATAGTTACACAAAACCCCATCTGGCAAGTCTTCACAGTTTTTATTTTACTTTGGCATCACTCAGGGACCTTCACATGAGGGTTTGGTTGTTGGGCTACTTATACAGTCTGTAGCGCAGCAAAACACTTAACACCAGTCAAGTGTTTGGCTTAAATCAAACAAGCACTGCTCAGTGAAAACTTCCTCTTCCCATCATTGTTGTTTTATTTGGCATTTTTTTCTCCCCAAGCCCAATGGTTTGTGTTGTGAAACTACTGTTGAAGTTGTTTCCATTGCCAGATGTGTCTCTATGCCTAGATTCCTGCAGGCAAATACCGTAAGAATAATATGTGGAAAGTCTTTGGGAAGCAATCGCTCGTCAATACACAAGCACAGAAAACGAGTATTGAATTGTCCTGGTAAGCTATTGGTAAAACACACAAAATTGTTTTTAAAATTGTTTCATTTTAGAAGTTTAGGTTCCCTCTGTAAAGAACAACAAAACCGTAGAGGTTTCTAAAAACACAAATTACAAAAACTAGGATAGGAGCATCTGCTTTTCACAATATGTGATTTAGTTCATCCCCTGTGTTAAAAGAGTAATGGTCAGCTTTTTTTAAAATGCTGGCTTTTAATTGCATACCTAGCCTACATAATAGTTAACCAACACTGTTTCATTCAACATTTTTGTTATTGTGTGTACATTTGATTAGCATATTTCCTACAAATGGGGGATGAAGACACATTGAATGTAAGGGCACATGGTCTTTTGATACAATACCTGCATACATATGAAACTTTACCAAATGTAACCAATTTTAGGAATATAAAATAGAATCACAGTATATAAATAGATTACACTAATAATGAGACTAGTATCAGAAGGAAACTAAATTCGCTAGGAGCCAATGTTGAGCAACAATAATGATTCGGACCAGAAATTAGAGATTGAGTAGCCACTCGTGTATTTCACAGTAAAATAAGACGATGGCTACCTTGTAGAAAAATACATAGAATACAGATTACCAATACAAAACATGTAAACAAACAGCATCCAAAAAGTATCCCTAAAGTGTCCCTAACGTGTCCCTAAACTAGTGTGCACACTTAAATGAAACTGTACTTTGGGGCCCTTTAATACTAAAGGTTGTTACAGGTACCTGTTTTTTCCCTAAAAGTTCAGGAAGTGTGTGTGTGTATGTGTGTCGCCTTCAATATGATCCCTCCTCACGCCTTTAGCTCGCCACCTGTCATGATCCGGGTTTTCCCTGTCTCCTTAAAACCTGACCTATAGACAAGGTCATATATTACACTCTATTCAATTATCAGATGCATCATTACCGGGTTAAATGTACAAGTATAATAAACATTTTATCAATCTTGCACATAAATCGTATCATCAAATCTTATTACATCTCAACTTCAGTCTTTAGTTGTACAACTCTAAAGTCCAAATGTATCAAATCAAATATGAGCACTAAACATTTTCAGAACTCACGTTATACTGCTCACGTGAACAGTATTTTAATATTTATGGTAAGCAACCATTATAATTCAACGTGCATATATATATATATATACATATATATATATATATATATATATCCATGTCAAACCAAAACAACTTGCAATTACATTGTAAAACAATACACATGAGTTTCTTAGCGGTATTACTCTGACACTACAGGCCTAATAGTGTGAGAAACTGCACCAACAATTACCCTCTAGTTCTACTTTAACTCACGACTGGAATTAAATAAACTCCATCAGTACTTTACAATTGTGCGCTCACATAATATACAAAATTACTCTTCAACTTTGCAATAAGAACCAAACAGATTCCCTTAAAATGTATAAATTGGCATACAATATATTCAATATACATTTATACAAAACATTAAACCATTATTTCTCTGACTTGATTTTAATACCACCACTGCTATTTTTGTTGCACGCTGAGAAAAAGAATTAGCACCAGAGCAGCTAAACACGTGTCTCACCGTTGCTCCGTGTAGTCAAAGCCAAGCACGTTGACGAAGCTTGCAGCGGCTATCCAGGTGGAAAGGGCCAGCCTGCGAGATACCGCGTTGGCATTAGCATGATGACGACGGTAAGTACCAACGAGTATTTTTTCCCAATAACCAACTCGTCTTACCGACGAAACTCTCCTTCTCCGCGAAGTAACTCGGCTCCGGACATCCAGTGGACAACTGTGCTGACTTTTATCTTCCTCTTATCAGAATTCTTCTTACGTTTAACTTATTCTTATTCCTCTTCTTTTTCTCGTGCGTCTTAGTATTTAGCGGCTCGCTCTCTCGTGGCTCAAGTCAGAGAAAAACCCAGAAAACACCGCGTTCGAACTGAACGTGGCCTGCGCAGCACCTGATTGGCTACTAAGGGCCAGAGAGCTGGATGGTGCATTCAAATACAATCGGACTTTCGGAACTTTGCCGATACAACAAACAGAACAAAATAAATACTATCTTCTTTTATTAAAAGTGTGTTTCTAAACCTGGGTTACACAAACATAACATGTCTAAATAACTTCAAGTAGTATTCAAGTAAATTAAATGTGCAGGCATGAACACTGTAGCATGTGAATCACAGTTGACAAACAACACATCACTTTGCTCCATATGAACTATGAGATATGAGCTATATTAAAAAGCCTTACCTTTTTTGCTGACGTGGCTGACTTTACAAATGTACTGGCTTTACCCCCCCCCCCCCCCCCCCCCCCTCCCTCCAGCCCCCGCACGGTGCTCTCCTCCCTCCATGCTTCCCATGAATAACAAACGCCCTCCAGAGGCCATTAATAATACATCCAAACACCCTCACACCTTACCCATTCAGGAGTTGTCTGGCCTGACCCCCCCCCCCCCCCCACACACACACACACACACACACACACACACACACACACACACACACACACACACACACACACACACACACACACACACACACTCTTCTCCAACAGAGAACACATGTCTACAAGTGTACCTCCAGTTGAGTGGTGGTGGTGGACTCTGTCCTATAGCCCCCCACCCCCCCCCCCCCTCCTTGATTTATTGTACGTGCTCAGGCGCTCCCAGAGTAATTAATACGACCTTCTTCCTGGGCAGGTGGACCTGAAAACATTAGCGGCCATGATGTGTGAATAAAGACTGGATTCTGCACCCCCCCCCCCCCCCCCACACACACACACACACACACACACCATTTTAAAGTCGTTATTACAGCTGTGTTATGATTGATCCCTACAGCAAGACCCCCTCAGTACACCTCAACAATTAACCCAGCAGCTCGCAATTAAACACTGGCAGCGCTGCAGCGGACACGCCGGGATACCTCCTGCTTATTTATTTTTTTACACCTTTGATTCCGGATTTGTTAAATGACTTTATTATGAAGTGGTGAAATAACCAATCAATGGGTGAAGAAACTGCTGAGGAAATGACTCCCCCTCTAATACACTAGGTAAACAGCTTCCTCTTTTGTAGCATTACAAAAAAAAGGCAGTTTGTTTAAAGGATCGTTAATATTTGCACATTTTATGATGACACTTTTACAAATGAAGCAAAGACAAAATATTCATATCTATGTCTAAGGATTTTTTTTTTTGTGCTGTCTGTCTATTTTTACGGAGAGGGGCTGGCTAATCCGTAAGCTGGTACTTCCATCATGGCCACTGAAAGGTTGAACTCCTGTTTTGCAGGAAATAAGTCTCATTACAGACATGGTCACTCACACATAAGGTGTGTCTCAATTTAGATACTTCCGTTAGTACACTTCCATGTAGTACACTACACTATGTACTTACTTACGTAGTTGAATGAATTTCAACAGGGTAGTGTTGTCTCAAATCGAACACGGCCATTGTGCACTTACCAGAAATTATGATCACTACTGCTTGTTCTTCTTTTTAATGGCGAATTCCTACCTGGTGTAACATTATATTGAAAAAAATAAGGTTAAAAAATGTATTTCTGATGCACACACAAATATTTTGTGTTTTTAATAAATGTAGTAGAAATCCACAAATACATGTCTTTAAAAGTATTTGCCATTTTCACCTTAATATAACACTTTATATTAGGGCACACATATTCACCTGTTTTAATGTGATCATATAGTGTTATTAGTTCATTAGTGTATTGATGTAGTTGTTGTCTCTCTCTCTCTCTCTCTCTCTCTCTCTATTTGAAAAGTCTCCTGAGATAACTTCTGTTATGAATTGGCACTATACAAATAAAATTGAATTGTTACATCTGCGCAGGCAATTCTGAATTAGAATACATATGAACGTATACGACAAGGCGGTAACAAGCTAAACATGTTATGTTTTATACTTGGAGTGCCACTACCAGACGCCATGCGTTCTAATTCGGAATTGCAGACTGCGCATTATCTATAATCTACCTGTCTATCTTACTGTAACAACATCCAAATATGTTTTTGATGAAAATTGACAATACTTTTAAATGCATATATATGTGGATTTCTACTACAGTTATTTAAAACACTAAATATTTGTGTGTGCATCAGAAATACATTTGTGAACCTTATTTTTTTTATATGTGATCTGACTCCATACTCCCCTTCCGGTACGTAGCCAAGATGGCGACCCTTAAGGGGGGGGGTGTGTCCAGCGTTCCACACTCAACATTTTGAGTTATGCACACTGCATTTTGCCATACTTATCAGTGTGAACACACTTGTGCACTCAAAATAGCGTGTAAGTATGAAAGTATGCAAATTGAGACACAGGGATAATCTTTAAACACAACAGGACAGCAAGGTACAAGCTCATTCCCAGCTTGCCAAACACAAGTATTCTGGTTGTCTACCATAAATTCCCTAGAAAGCTCCTATGCCTAAACTTTGTGTCTTTAATTATCTCCCTAGTCATCAAATGTAATTCCTGTATTATTAACATAGCATTCATAAAACTCACTACCAGCTAATGTAGCAACGCATCCTTTTTTTGCAATAGGAAAATGTCCATTACTGCAATATTTCCCCCCAGTATCAGGAAAAGTGTTACTACAAGGTAAATAGCGATGTGCAGTTCACATCATGCTACCAAAGAAAACTAGAAAATGCATTTCCTGCAGAAAACGCGTGTGAATGCTGGAAGCTGAATGATAAGCGCAAAGCAGAAATATAAAATGAATTGATCTGAAGAATCTGAAAGTAGTAGTATAAGCTGAAATAGTAGAAGAAGCTGAAAGTAGTAGTAGAAGCTGAAATAGTAGAAGAATCTGAAAGTAGTAGTAGAAGCTGAAATAGTAGAAGAATCTGAAAGTAGTAGTAGAAGCTGAAATAGTAGAAGAATCTGAAAGTAGTAGAATAAGCTGAAGTAGTAATACTAATAGCTGAAGTAGAAGTAACTGAAGTAGTAACAACACTGCTGAACGTCCTCAAAAAGCAGCCCTATCTGGCAACACTGTCTGAACGTCCTCAAAAGGTAGCCCAAACTGGCAACACTGTCTGATCCTCAAAAAGCAGCCCAATCTGGCAACACTGCTGAACGTCCCCTCGCTCGAGCGTCAACGTGAAGTCAACTGAAAAGGAATCAGTTAAACTGTGAAACTATTAATAAATATAAATGCTATCAAAATTTCGTTTGGATATTATGGGATATACAAGTCTGTAGATTTGTGACATTTTTTGAACGAAGGTAAACGATTGAGAATTGATTTAGTTAGGCCTACGATGTGTAACTGTCAGAGATCAATGTGTAATCGATGTGTAACTGCGAGATCAACTGAAGAGAACCCGAAACTTAAACTGTGATTCTGAATAAATATAAATGCTATCGAAATTTTGTTTGGATATCGTTATTATTGAATATACAAATCTGTAGATTAGTGACATTTTTTGAATGAAGGTTAACGGTTGAAAAGTGAATGAATTAGTTACGACGTCTTAAACAGTGGAAGGTCCGCCGGTTACAATGGGACGAATGGTAGAATATGACGATTTGAAACTAAAACGGCGATACAGAAAAAAGTATAACAGCTATCGAAATTTCGTGAACACGGCTAGATAGATACAAATCTCTAGATTTGTTTAATTGTTTGAACGATGGGAAACGGTTGAAATTTGAATTAGTTACGACATTGGAAGAATAAGAGGCTGATTTATATTGGAAAAATAAAGGTGGAAAAAGTAGAATAATTTGAAAAGTTGAATGAATATGAAAAATCTGAATAGATAGACATAATGTCGTAACAAATCTGAACATTTTGATATTTGAATGGTTTCTGTAGCTGAAAGTATGAAGAAGGAGAAGAGTGCCAAAAAACATTCGGAAGAAGAATAAAAATAAAAATAAAAATAATAAAGATTTCGATATCTAGAGTGTGAATGCTTGAGCATTCACACTAACAAAATGAATACTTTTTTGCATGACACATGTGGGTCATAAAAAAAAGTAAAAAATACAAAAAACTTTCAGGAAGTGAATCTCACATATATCTTTGCCACAAAAGTAGTGCCACGTGAAGGATTTTAAGCACTTGAGGACAACAACTGTTTTTCAGAGAAGATCCCTCCCTGTCTTTTTTTGTGTCTCCTTGCCTCCTTCCGTTACACAGATCAGAGCTGACACTCAATACGAACACACAGGCTAGCTGTCAGGCCTGTCTCCTAAGTCCTTCTTTTGTTGCTTTCTTTTTATTTTTTTGCATTTAGATGAGAACGGACTTACCCATTTTCAGCGGACAGCGACCCTTTCCGCATTGCTTATTGCGTGCATGTATGTGTGCATGAGTGTGTGTGTGTGTGTAGGGGGGGGGGGGGGTCTGACACCACACACTAGGCGCCCGTGGGCTTTGCAAGACCAGGCACGCCATCACTGTACTGAATCCAAAATAATTGCTTCTCTGCTTTCCCTATTAAAGAAGCCATCATGTTCTGGCTGAGCAGAGGAACGACGATGTGGGGGGGGGTGGAGGAGGAGGGGGGAGGCGTTGGTCGGTATCCAATTCTTCTTTTGTAATGCCATTGCATTCACCATGATGGACCCGGGCCAGATGATATTTAATGGCCTTTTATGGCACCAACAATGCTCTCATTGGCCCAGGGATGCAGCACCGCTTGCTTTCCAGACACACGCTATTCAGGTCTGTGTGTTGCCGTTAATGGTTAATAGAGTTACCTTTATTGTGGACCGCATGTCTCTAGACGCTATACGACAGGCATGCAACAATAATAATATAAGTAAAAACATTCAGCTCCAGTTTAAAGTCTGTGTAAACCAAAAGTAAATGTGTTTAGAGTTTGTCACACTAAAATGTGAAAAATGTGTTATTTACCACCCAGCCAAATTTGAATGATTAAAAAAGCCAAGTATATAAAATTAGGATTAAAAATCATAAAAAATAAGCATTATTTTCAGATCTGAGACACTGGGGGCGTGGCCACTGAAGGTGCTACACCGCGCCCATTTGTGCACGTGGGGGGCCGGGGCCTCTCTCAACTGTCAAACTAATAAATGTCAAACTGGCGATTGAGCGTGACAAGCAGTGACGAAACTACGCTCTGGTTGTTAGGGGCGGGGCAATGCTAAGGGGTAGCGCTTACGTCATCATGTACCCTTTAAGCCCCGCCCATAAAATCCTGAATGTGAAAATGGTGAAAAATAGAAAACAGTCTAACTCCACAATTCAACATTATACATTATGGTTATACAATCATTTCACATGTTTTCAGCAATGACTTTCTGAAGTGTGTAATGTGTTTAAAAACAAATCTCAGAATTTGCTTTACACAGCCTTTAAATGGGGAAGGTTGGTCTTGGTGCATAGGGTACTGGATGATATCCCCACTGTCCACAGCTTAACATCCTTGAACGAGATGTCTTACCCCTACCTTTCAATGGTGTTTCTGAATCACACAATAGTAAATCATAACCAAGGTGTTACCTTTTCTACTTCATACTATTCATGAGCAACCTTCTAATCGACTTCCTGTGCATGAATTGTCCATTTGCACACGTTTGTCACCAAGCACCGGTTGACAGATGATGATGTCGTCATGGACCAGAGGCTTGTCACTTATTCACGCTCTGCGCTCCCACCTACCTGCCTGAAATCCACTCATCGGTGTGAAGATGGTCACTCTCCTTTTAAAATGTTACCTGTATTTTATCTCATTTCATCTCTGCAAGTCTGTGCCAGAAAATGAATTAACCCTGCCCATTGCCATCATGGATTCTGTCAGAGTAATATTATGTGTGACGACAAGAGTGTTTCAGTACTCATTAAAAAAAACGAAGAATGAGGCGTTATGGAGAGTGTCATTAAAGCATTGTGTACAGAGCCAAACTTAAAGAGACCACATTCTCACTACTATGTGGACATTGCAAAAGCTAAGTTTGAGATCATTAGAAACAGTTATAACCAGGTACGTATCAGTGATGTTATCCTGAACATAAACAAGTTATAAAGCAAACTTTATAATCCAAACTTAAAGTTTGATATAGTCCCAACATTGTAGCATTTGAACTAACCTGATATGTATGTGGATGTGGTCACTCACCCGTCTGGCCTGAGTCAGACTGATGAGACTGGGGCTGGATGGGGCTGCACACTTGTGGTGCAGAGCAATCATGAAACCCAGGATAAACCAGCTATCACCACACACAGTCAGGAGAGAGCCTCTGTCATGGCAGCATTTTACCACCTGCTCTAGCTGTACCATCTTGCCAATTCTTAAATAAACTGGGATTATAGACAACATCTACCTGTGTCCTGTGTCAGGGTAGCCCAGCAAAGCCATGCACTTAGGTGGCGTAGGGGTCAACTGCCGCATGTGTGTTCAAACTACATTTTTGCTTCAGAACAAATAATGATTTTCAACCTATTATATCTTTCAAACAACTCCAACCATGTAGTTGCAGGGGGACAAGGTCTCCTGCTTTGTATTGTACTGCATAACATTTAAATCCCTTGTCCCGATTCCCGCATTTGAGTCAATGTCCCACATTTTGATTTGCTCTTGTTTTCAAAAGCCAAACAACTGACACATTTCTAAAATCTGGCTTTTATCCAGTTGCTGCGAAGAAACCAGAGAAGAGTGTCATCACTGGACTGTGTTGTATGTCAATCAAACTGTGCACCCGTGGGTGGGTCAGTGAGAGTGCAGGTTAGCTGTCACCAGTCTTTCCGAGTCACCAAAATGTAGCCGAATATGATAGAAAAAAAGAAAAGTAAATGCTGTTACAACCGGGACTAGGAAACTATCTAGTAACTGGTTGAAGCCGGTGGAAGGCGATTCTAAGTCAGTTCTATATTGTTCTTAATATTTATATTATCATATATACATTTATTCTCTCAGAGAATATATTTTTTAAGTCCTTAAAGTCTATTGCGTGCTACTGAATCAACCAAAGCATATAGATGTTACGTGCTACAGGGCAGAATAGAAATGTTTATTTTTTAGAGTTAGATCGATATTATATCAAAGGCTTTGGACCCTATGTCGTTGGTGGAGCCATTCAATTTGCATGGTTCGATCCATTATGAACTATGACTATAATGACGATGATTCTCAGCCAGCGGTGGTGGTCACTGCCAACACAGGTGACCGGTCTGCTTTTGAAAGCTACCATAGTTATAGAGCCGAGTTGGACTTCAAGGTTCTCACTTTTTTTTCCCTTTAAATTTCTCTTCATAGTGGTAGCAGATACGTGAGAGTTTCTGCTACCATAGCAACTATCTTTCCTTCTTGTAAAACACAACATCTTCCAGTATACATTTAATGACAAATCCACAAGAGCCTCAGGTCTGCTGTTGAATGGTTGGCACAAGGCCGATTACATTTATGCAATTTTGAGGTCATGTTTTCCCTTATAGGAATGGCTGGGATTCATATAAATGGTTGACTTCCATGTCAGTCACACTGTATGGAGCGGGACTAATAGTTTTTTCGATTAACAACAGTTGACATATAATTACTGCTGCCTCATGGTGGGCTGTCAATACGCATCTCCTTAATGAAGCACCTTGTGTTGCCGTGTCAACTCATTACAATGTTGCTCTACATCGCCCCGAGGTGTTAATTGCGAGTGTGACCGCGTTACCTCATCTTTTTTGCGTTATTGCGGCAGGAATGGGTTTTGTAAGACATGGACGAATAGATACGTGACAACAAGTGGGGGGCATGTGGGTACACATACCAACGGCCAACAGGGAGAAGATAAACTAGAGCAGTGATTCTCAGCTGGTCGGTTGTGGCCAATAAGTGGGTCACAAGGGCATTTTGTGTGGGTCGCAGAGCATATGCCAAACCTTGAACTTTTGAAAGAAGACCATGAATTAACTAATGTTTCAATGTTAATTTGTGTTTCAGTAGCTTACTATTTCAATAAGTTTAGCCTGAATTGTTGCAGCTTTTTGTTCGTTCAATGTTTTTAACAGTACATGAAGGCATTGTTGATTACTGCAATATTTGTAAAAATATGTTTTTTTTTTGGGTCATGACTTAATGACGGGCCATTGAACAAGAGGATGGTACATGCTTGATACTTGAAACTGTCAATATATATATTGATGGCCAATATGTTGCCAGTATGATGTGGCAGAGCATGCTATAGGTAACAGAATGCTACAGCTAATAGCATGCTACAGCTAACAGCATGCCACAACTAATAACATGTTACAGCTAATGCTACAGCTAACAGCATGCTATGGCTAATAGCATGCTACAGCTATCAGCATGTTACAGCTAACCACATGCTTCGGCTAAGCATGCTACTGCTAATGGAATCCCTGCATAGGTGGAATCCATTGAAACTATATGTTTAGATTGAACAGTGACAGGCTTAAATCCCAAACTTAGCCTACATAGTTTGGCATGACAATGTCTTCGTCTGACAATAACTGGGAAAAACTGCATGATATCTTGTCAATGTAGTTGAAATGGGAAAAAAAGGACATGCATGCATGTGCCATTTCCTGCGGGTCGACTATACAGCAAACCAACATGTCTTCTCTTTCCTTCCAAATGTTATGATGATGGCTTGGTAAGATCAATCTCATCACTAAGAGCAATTCAATTAAATATTTTACCACAGAATGCCCAATTTTAATAAACACATAAAACCCCTTCCTCTGTGTGATTCCTGTCTGCTTGGAAGAGAAGATTCATAACATGTCACAATCTTTCATCACTCAGGCACGTGTGGAACAAAAGAAGACACAAAGTGATATGAATGAATGAATGAATATTCAATTCTCTGGGAGCAGAGCAAGATGATGAAGCGATGTGATTGGTTCTCTCCGTTGGCCTCATCAATGTACATGAAAGCGAGGATGTGCTGGACGGAGGAGATGATTTTTGATAAATGAGATTTGCTGTTGCGAGGAGATTTGTTCCATTGGGCCAAATGTGTAGCTCTAACATTTTGTCCATGTTTCCTATATAAAGGTGTGTGTGCAAAGTGTGAAGGTGGTGGAGTGTGTGGTGGTGTGCTGGCAAAAAAGGAGATGAAACTAATTTTCCCTCTAATACCTCAAATCAGCCCGGTAGTAAATGTGAGAAAACACACACACACACGTCAGCACTCACACACACGCCAACAGACACACACACTTACACACACACACTCACACACACACCTCTGTCTAAAATGTAACTCATTCAAGACAGAGGCCAACACATAGACGCGCCCTCTCCAATTTCCATACAGAGACACACACTGCTCCCGACATGTCTTATTCCTCCTAGAAAGCACTATGAACGTGTCTGCTGTATGGACACACTGCTCCCGACATGTCTTATTCCTTCTAGAAAGCATTATGAACATACCTGTTGTATGGAAAAAGGTGGGGTACGGAGAGAGAGCGAGTGTTTACCCTCTCATCCCAACGTTCTCCCTGGTCCTCCCCATATTCAACCTGTTTACCTATGCATTGGATGAAAGGCAGGCGATCAGTTTGCATTGCCTTCATGGTTGCCAGCCACTGCAGACTGTTGGGGGGGGGGGGGGGGGGGGGGTTGCGCTGGGTGATAGTGCAGTGGGGCGGAGTCTCAGTCAATAAGAGAGGAGTGGAGGCAAATAGGAATACATTGCTTTTAATGGAGACAAGCTCCAAATGCATTATAGCGGGCTTATCTGTTGCTACATCCATCTGAGGTTATGCATTACACAGTGTGATATATATATATAGTATATACATCTATTTTTTCTTTCTCTCTGAACAAGTTGAAGAAAAATATTTCAGTATCACTTATTTGTTATGGTATAACTATGAACAAATTAGATATGCAAATACACTCCTGAAAAGTTGCAAAAATATGTGAAAGTAAATCATCTTTGAGTTTCAATACAATACACTACAGTAAAAGGCTGTGTGTGCCAGTTCCTAGTTTCCTTGGACTTAAAAGTGATGGGCTAGGTGCGATGTCAATCTAATTAACGTGTGTGCGATGGCAAGAAATTCTGCTCACACCAATTGAAGCAATTGTGCACACTAAACTAACATCTGTGATCCTAAGCGTTGCTAAACATCTAGAATGTCATCATATGTCACCATACACCAGGGGTCGCGTTAACCGAATATTTTCCGTCATTGACCGTTTTTTGTGACGGAAAAATCTGAGGGCCATCCATCATTTTGACAGATTGCAATTCACACCCTGACCACTTGGTGGCGACGAGCATATTAATTGGCTCTTGTAGAAGAAGAAAAGTAGAAAAGAAGAAAAATGTCCCGGCAGTTGAGTGTTGAAACATTTGAAATAACAAACCCACTTGAAACATTTGATTACGCGCAAGCGGCGATTCAAGTCCATGCGGACCAGGAGGAAGGTTGACCGTGAAGCCCCACGTCACGCGAATTATCCACGTCACCGCGCCGCCTTGAAAACTCGATCGCTTGGGGGCGTGTTGACTAGTGGATCAACTAGCTCCCGCGTGTTGACTAGTGGATCAACTAGCTCCCACGTGTTGACTAGTGGATCAACTAGCTCCCGCGTGTTGACTAGTGGATCAACTAGCTTCCGCCCGCATTGTGATGATGAATCACCGTCAAGCCCCACTATACGCGAATCGCCTGGCGGCCGATATTCTTGCATATTCTTCTGCTTGATGTGTGTATCCACGGTGTGGATTATTTGTTCAGCTTGTTTGGACTGAATATTAATTACAAATGAATTAAAATTAAATGCTATTGAACATGTCATTATCCATCCATCCATCCATCCATCTTCTTCCGCTTATCCGGGGTCGGGTCGCGGGGGCAGCAGCCTAAGCAGGGAAGCCCAGACTTCCCTTTCCCCAGCTACTTCGGCCAGCTCTTCCTGGGGGATCCCGAGGCGTTCCCAGGCCAGCCGAGAGACATAGTCTCTCCAGCGTGTCCTGGGTCTTCCCCGGGGTCTCCTACCAGTGGGTCATGTCATTATTATCATTTAAAAAATTAAAGTGACCGGTAAAAATAGATTATGACGGGATTTTTATGACCCTGTCAGTCAAAATGACGGACAACGAAAAAGTCTAGCGCAACCTCTGCCATACACATAAACTACATTTGTGATTAATCACATTTTGTGCACGCCAAAAGAATGTCTCTCATTTTTTGTAAGCATAAAAAATAATTTAGGAGTGGTCAGAGCTCAGGGCCCGCGATGACTTGTTGATAAGACATTAAAACCTAAAATACTGAAGGATCTGCAGTTGCTAATATCAGTGTAACATCAAGTCCAACACAAGGAGCGAGAAGAAGACAGGCGTACAGCGACGCTAGTAACCCCCCCCCCCCCCCCCCCCCCCAGTATATTGTAATTTTCCTGCATCTCCTGGTTGGAGACAATGAAGGAATTAAAGTGAACCAAGAGCTCGGGGCGCAATTTGAGTCGGAGTGGCAGGCAGTTGCACTTGGCTTTGTTTATTGTCAGGGCTTGTATCCCTGTGTGTGTGTGTGTGTGTGTGTGTGTGTGTGTGTGTGCGTGTGTGCCTGTGTGTGTGCGAGTGTAAGTGTGAGTGTGTGTGTGAGTATAAGTGTGTGTGTGTGTGTGTGTGTGTACGAGTGCATGTGTGTGTGTGTGTGTGCGTGTGTGTGCATGTGTGTGTGTGTATGTGTATGTGTGTGTGTCTTCCCCTGATGCCTGCATTGATCTTGGCATCTCCCGATGCGTGGAACACATTGATACGATTAAGGACACGATGTCAGGTTTCTTTTGACGACGGCGGGTTTCTACAACGATGTGCGCAGAGCGATGCTGTCCTCGTTGATGCTGACAGAGCGAATTGAATCAATATCAAACACAATGAGGACCCCTCCCCCCTCCACCCCCCCCCCCCACCACCACCACCAACACCACCACGCCCATCGTGTGTCACTATGCCAGTATGCAATTGATTCCCCTCCACCACAGAAGTCAGTAAATTAAAGAAATCTCAAAGGTAAAGGAGGGTTGCAGCCACACATTCATAACCAGTGCCTGCATTGGGGGGGGGGGGGGGGGGGGGGGGGGCAGAGTGATGGATGTTAGGGTCAGTGTTTAACTGCTGCACGTGTCAATACTTGTGGTTACATGTGTATGTCATAAAACTGCCATCGTGAAACACAAACACTGAATTCAGAGAAAAGTGCAATGTGTACGAGCCACACGTTTTTGTAGCACGTAACACCACCAGAATTTACATGTACGGTTTGAGATTATGATCAAAAGAATTGTATGTCAGTGAGTACATACTTTTGCAATATATTTTTAATTAAGTAATTCAACCTTTTGGTCAGAAGACAATACAACCAAACTCAAAAGTTAATAAACAAATCTATCTATATAATTTGAGGAATCTCTGTATGTATGTATGTATGTATGTATGTATGTATGTCCTTTGCATACCTCCAGAACCATTCATTCAAACTGCTTCACACTTGGTGGGTGTATTGCTGGGGACCTAAGGATGTGCAGTGTCGAATTTGGTGCAATTTGGACACGCGACAATTTCAATATGAATAAACTTTGAGCAGCGGCGAGGCTTTACTGCTGGCAAAATACCTCCGCTAATTAAATACGTGCTCTACTGGCCGACGCTGCGTCGTCTTCCAGCGGCAACACGGTTTTCTTCCGTCCTCCGCACGGACCGTTTCAGAAGTGGAGCGTTTACTCTGATTTTCTTATAATTTCTCCTTAATTTTTGAGCTTCTAAATAGAGCTACATATGGTTTCTTTTCTGGTCTGTTTTCATTGTGTTTATTGTTGTTTCCTACTTTGTCTGTAGCCTACAGACAAAGGTAATCAAAGTCCAGTTATGAATGACATGGATCAAAGATTTGTGGCTGTTTTAGTTAAGAGAAGAGTGAAAGAGAGGCATTAGCACAATGTCCTTGAATTGACATCTGTTCAAGGTAGACCTTTTAATTCTAATATAATGCTGGATTGTTTAATGAATAATAATGCATCATATTTTAATTGTTCGATTTTGTGAGTATGTTGATGGCACTGGTAGAAGAAGTACTCAAACTTTTTATCTGAAGAACAACTATTAAATATTAATAGCACAACTATTAATACCGCTCAGTAAAAGTAAGTCCTGCATTCAAATTTTTACATGAACTGTAAAAGACACATAAGCCATTATCAGCACAATGTACTCATTTAGGCCATTATCAGCACAATGTACTCATTTAGATGGAGCTTTTAATTCAAAATTTTAATAAAATGCTGGATAGTTTCATCTAATCTAACTAACTGGAGGAGTCTCTGTATGTTGGGTATGTCGAGTGTGAAGTTGTTTGGATGAACGGTTCTCAAAAAAGCTGCAAGCAGCAACACTGGAGGTCAAGCAATTGGCCCCTTCCGAACAGGCACGTTTTAAACAGGCACTGCACTCGTCTAATGTATAATACTACTTAACATACTTAATACATTTATGTATGACAAATACTGTCAATATTAAAGAACTCTATGAAATAATTGTATTATAATAATAAATACATCTAATACATGACACCTCTATGTATTACATACTTAAAGTCTGTGTAAACCAAAGGGGAATATGTGTTTAGAGTTTGTCACATTATAGAAAAATGTGTTATTAACCACCCAGCCAAATTTGAATGGTTAAAAAAGTTGCCAAGAATATATAAAATTAGGATTCAAAATCGTGAAAAGATAAACATTATTCTCAGCTCTGAGACGCTGGGGACATGTCCGCTGAAGGCGCTAAACCATGCCCATTTGCACACGGGGGGTGGAGCCTCTCTCATCTGTCATATAATAACTGTCAAACTAATAACTGTCAAACTCGCGATTGAGCGTGACAAGCAGTGACACAACTGCACTCAGGTTGTTAGGGGCGGGGCAATGCTAAGGGATAGCGCTTACGTCATCATGTACCCTTTAAGCCCCGCCCATAAAATCCTGAACGCGAAAATGGTGAAAAATAGAAAAACGGTCTAACTCCACAATTCAACATTAAAGTCTTTTCACATGTTTTCAGCAATGACTTTCTAACGTGTGTAATGTGTTTAGAAACAAATCTCAGAATTTGCTTTACACAGTCTTTAATGAATATATGATATTAAATTATATTAAGTTAAAAATAAATTACATTGAATACATGCATTGTATTATGGAATGCTGAATGGTGGACATTTTGGAGTTACAGTGTTTCGACTCTCTTTGTCTATGTTTAGGATGGCGAGTTGAGAACTTTTCTGCTCCTGAACGTCCCACCACCCCCTCCAGGACCATCATCATCAGCAAAAACACAGCTAGACTTTTCAGTTCCACTTCGGCTGTTACTGTTCTCTCTATTGCTCCTTTGATGTGTTTCCTCCATCTGCTTCATGGCTTGCTATTCCCACATGAGCTGGGCTCTTGTAATAGCACTAATTGTTGGGTAGCTACGAGAGCTTATCTCACGGCGCCCTTGAGATAGCAAGCTCATTTGGATGAGGGCCACTAAGGATTAGACGTGTATGGCAGTCATCAGCAGCACAAGGATTTGTAGATAACCATAGAGAGAGAGAGTGAGAGAGAGAGAGCAAAGCAAATATGAAGTAAATTAATTACTTATATTTAACTTGATGGTATTAGATCTAATATCGCTTTTTCTTTTTATTCTTTTAGACTTACACATTGAGGACACTTTTTTGCAACCTTTACTCTTGAAGAAGAGAGAGCACCAACCGTAGAAAATATAATATAATCAATTCATACTTGATGCTATGTTAGATCTAATATCACAATGTTTTTTTATCTATCTAGACCTATACATTGAGGACATTTTTGTGCAGCTTTCATGCTTGAAGACAAAAATTAATAAATAAATAATGAGCCAGTGTTGTGTGACTGCAAAAAGTGTAAACGAAAAATGCAATTACAAATCATTTCCTAACTTGGAACATTGTGTTCTATTTGAACTGCTCCTGTTTAGCAGTCTTCACGGGCTGAGAAACAAGGACATTTATTAACAGCCATTATTATTGCTATTATTGCTTTAATGGCCACTCAGACTTAAGAATGCAATTGAACACCTGTGTCTCAATCAGTGGATGTTTATTGCCTTTGTGTCAAATTCTGCTTAACTCAAGAGGCCTGGGCGAATGTATTCCACTGTGCCCATACGTGTAGTGCCAATGCTAAAGATCTGATGAGACAATTAGTGCAGGCTTATTTCAATCCTGCCGAGCAAGGCAGGATTAGTAATGTGGAACATGGCAAAACGGTAATTTGACCGGGGAAACATTTTGCCCTGCTCAGCTCGGCTCCTTGGCTCGCCACAACATTTGCGTTAAGTTCTCGTAATTACTTTGTCGTGGTTTATTTGCGGGGAAACTGAATACCGTTTGGATGTACACACTAGACACTGAAGAAATTTAATTACCACGCAAACTTATTGAGTCCCAGAGGAGTAAGGAAGGGAATGGATTTTTCTCCACATTTTTTTAGAGGCATTTCAAATGTGCAGGAGATGGGTGTGAGAGCCAATTAGTTTTTATTTTCTTCTGCATATACAGATTTTTTCCCCCAGACCTTAATCATGTTGTTAGGTTTACCCTGTAGTTGAAGTGTTTTGAAGAGTTTTTTTGCAATGCAATACAATGCCATCTATTATATTTACTCATGTTATTATGGATGATTATATTTGTGAGCTACTTTAAAGCATCCAATAAATATCATCCAAAATCAAAGGGAATGAATACTTAATCCGATTTAACACTTGTTAAAAAGCAAAGTGTGCAATATAATCATATATAATGAAAAATAATACTCAACTACAAAATCGTACAAATTCAAGGGTCCGCACTGATCTATTTCAGCAGTATATGCAAATAATTGGCCCAAAGTTTCCGATCCCCTTTGAATTCCAGTTAAAACCCTGAGCTCACCAGTCTTTGATGAATCTCTCCCTTAATGAATGGTAATTAAGTCAAGATTCTGGGCATTCCTGGAATTAGTATTCGTATTCATTACAGAGTGTGTTCACAAAATGGCTGTGGGAGACAATCTATCCAATGCATTGTTTTAATTAGGAAGAGTCTTGATGCTAATTCTTCTGTAGGCTCCACCAGCAGCTAATGCTGAGCTACGCACTCCACACACACACTCTATAGAATTGAACACATAAACAACTACAAGAAGCTACCTGAAGAAGCGTTTGTTACCAGCGGGTCTTTTGTGAACAAAGAAAAAAAAAAACGTTCCCATACAAGTAGTCATGTTTCACAAGCGGAAACTTTCTCAAAGTGACTTCTTGTCGTCTCCTCTCTTTGCTGGTGATCTCCTCTAGCCCGCGAAGCTGTTTGCCAGGCTCTAACTATTATTGATAGCCGTGTGGTAATTCTGCCTAAGACAGCACAGCTGCCGGTGCCCTTGCCTCTTATAATCAAGCTAACTCTAAGCGATTAGGATACTTGTTTGACAGCGAGGAGGAAGGGGCCTGCTATACTTTACATATAAAATGCCCCTAATCCATGACATTAAAACGCTACCTCAAGCCCTGTGAAAGCACAAAAGACACGAACGCTATCCCATTGAGATTCCCACTCTGTGTAGCAATAGGTAGCAGCTCTTTCACGAACAAGGTTTGTTACAAAATCAGGTCTTAAAATGTGTAGGCTTTTTTGTTTTGCTGTCATAAACCCAAACCTTAACGACCTTAACAGCTGACATGGATAAAGGTAAAGGTCCGATATTTTACAATATTTCAATGTAAATTAGTGGATGCTACGCATTGGTGCATTTAGCAATTTACAATTAAATGAATGGCTCACCATCCATTACCACTATTTAATTTTTGTTGGTTTGTTTTGTTGCTACACTTTGAATGAGGTTTACAGATAACGAGCATTGATTAAAAAAAAACACAACAAAGCCATCACAATCTACTCCTTAATAATACATATGGTGTTTAAAAAGCACTGGCATTGATTTTATTTTACTGAATCCTCACATGAACAACGGCAAAAATGACTTTTGGGTTCTGAACCCTTACTTTTGCTTTGAGTTAGCAAGCTCAAGACATCCTAATGAACGTCCAAAAATCAAAAAAGTACCCTAAAAGGAAAGAATCTCAGATCTCAGAGTTGAATGGTGTGTTTGTCTCCAGACTTTCCACACAGCATTTCAAAAAGAAAAATCTCTTATCTATAGGCTCTGCTTAGCAAGTAGGGGGAGGTAGAAGAGGGCCTGCGTAAGTGTCACATCCATAAATAATAAGAGCAAGTGACAAAAGGACACTGTGTGGTAAAATAGCAGCAGCCCCAGCTACCATTCATTACATCATTGTTAGGAAAGAAACTTGTGCTTACCAGGGAGCTCATACACACACACACACACACACACACACACACACACACACACACACACACACTAAACTGACTTTGTGTCAGTTTTGATGCACCACCACAGGATTATTATAGCAAGTTGTATGTGTGTGTGTGTGTGTATGTATGTGCGTATGTGCGCCTGTGTGTGTGTAAATTCAGGGGAGTGGGCTGTTTTACCTCTCGGAAGTGCACAGGACCAACAATGACAGGTTGATGGATGGAGTTTATAATTGACTTCATCTACAATGAGCATCCATAATTCCTCTCTGCGAGCACAGCAGATGGATGCTAAGTGATTAATTGAATCCGTTGCGTATTTCGGTGAGTGGCTTATTTTAGAAAACCGCGCCCCCTTGCTTTTTCGACCCCATCATCCATGTGGAGTCAGTGAAACATCACATCATCCATCCAACTGAGAAAGCAAGTCATTCACTTTTCTCATGGTACATTTTTTTGTCGGGTACTTTTTAAACTTTTTTTGTTATTCATATTTTGTTTGACAAATTCCCATTAGGGTATGGTAACTAAAAAACAGTTTTTGCTGTGTTACTTTTGTTTGAGCTGGCACTTGGGATCTCTTCTCTGATACAGTATGGAAATGTATTCTGTGTCGGCATGCGGTTGAATCAATTACAGCTGCCCTCTAGTATCAAAAGCAAGGACAGTTTGTGTAGTGTAGTGAGTTATTCTGAGGAATCTGGGGGCATCAGTTTGAATAGGCAATAGACTCACTAGGTGGTATTTGCAATGAAATGGTGTCTATATTGGCTTTGCCATATTCCATAGTATTCTAAATAATTTTAATGGTCACGGCATGCCTAATCAAGTCTCTTATTGCCTCGTTCACTAAACAGATCTCTGCAAATAACTGACGGGAATAGCAGAAGCAAACAGGGTAGCGGTATTTGTCACGTTCGTTGATTTAGAAAGTAAGTTGGACACATGGAGTCAACGAGGTAGTTGTGGGTAGTTTTTAAATAGTATAACTAAACATTAAAACTTCAGGACAGCACCATCTCTGGCGAACACAGGTCACTACAATTTTTATCAACAATGTGAAAATGGTGCCAGGTCAGAAACAGAAACTGCATGACCTGTCTTTGGTGCTGTTTCTGCGGTTCGATTGAAGTGTTGACATCATCTCATCTAATAATAATTGAATCTAATAATAATAATCATATTATTATAATCCTCAACACAGCCTGTCCCATACTTGTCATATATTGACGCTTGGTCAGATTACTCGACGTCATGCTCAAGACGCAAGAGGCGCCCCATGGCTTCACCTACTGACGTTTAGGGTTGCCATTATATTTGAATGTATGTTCCGGTCATAGACTGGTTTGGATTTGTACGACTGGAGTCAGAAAACAGTCCCGTGGCGCGTAGCGCTGTGAAGGTGCCTGGAGAAAGCACAACCAGTTTGTTAAAATACAAAATTACAATGTGCTTTAAATAATTTGAGGCATTTTATGAATCAGTTTCACTTTATTGTCACAATATTAAGAATTACGTGTGTCCGATTTGTTTTAGTAGCAGGTTTAGTACATATTTGAGGAATGCATATGAAATCAAGCACACACTTTCTTCTGACATTGGGGGAATATAATTATTTCTATATGGAAAATGATTTGGTGTGCTTTATTTCGTATCGCAACCTGCCGGAATCAGTGCATTCCGCTAATATAACATCCTAAATATGTACTAAACCTACTACTAAAACAAATCGGTCACATGTAATCTTCAATATAGTGACAACAAAGCGAAACTAATTCATAAAATGCTTCCAATTCTTTGGACCACATTATCATTTGGTATTGAACTGGTTGTGCTTTCTCCACGTGTGGAGCTGTGGGTGGAACACATTATTTTATGTTATACAATGGCCCGGGTGAATACTCGATTCTGATTGGCTGGAGAGGTGTGCATTATTTTTCAATAACATGCACAGCTATGACAACTTGGATGGGATTACATTTAGAAAGCCTCACCGTCATGTTTTTACTAAGATCATCTCTATTTACTGGAGTAATAAGTTAACGTTGCCATGTTGTTACTAAGGTCGTCTCTATTTACTGGAGTAATAAGGTAACGTTGCCATGTCGTTACTAAGATCGCCTCTATTTACTGGAGTAATAAGGTAACGTTGCCATGTTACTAAGGTCGTGTCTATTTACTGGAGTAATAAGGTAACATCCGCATTCCATATGAATCTCATGTTAACTGACATTAGGCATTGGTCAGACCCATATATTTCTCCAGTCATTTGCCGTTTGTTTCCAGGAACACAAAAAGTAGTGCGAGCTAAAAGTTGTACTTTTAAGACAGAATTACCTCAAAATATGAATCAACACCCTTATATTTTTATTGATTCGCAAGTGGCCATGGTATAAGCGGGATAATCCACTCCGAGGTATGCATGTATCGAACAATAATGCACAACGCAGGGGCTAAGGGTTTGCCTCTGCGAAGTGGATTATCCCTTACTTGACATGCAACCAGGTTCACAAAAACGTACACCTCCTCAACGTATGCTTTTGGTGACTGGTTTCGTCAAGTTACGACACCATGTGCATCCCTCAGCATCACCTGGAAGACGCTATGGCCGCTGACGGAGCGTAAACATGTGACGAGATGGGACAAGACCATGTTGATCCACAATGTTTGTCCGACGTTTCATGATATCTGATCATTTACTGATAAAAATCCACATTTGCTAAGAAAATGTGGAAGTCTAGAGATCATTACAGCTCCCCTTGCAAACTAGAAACATTATCCGTGGCAGATTGTTTTACCTCGGGCACAATAATAAAGGGAGGGGGACCTCCTTCAGTCTTCCTCTGGGACCTGAAGACATATGAACTCAAGATATTTTCATTGATTCATGTAAATAAAATAAATAATAAAAAACCTTTCAGAGAATGATTGCGGTACTTCCAAACCATTATTTTGCCAGCGTGCAGCTCAATCCAAACTGAATTATACTGCATCCCGGATGCATTCCAAACTCACTACACCGTAATTACCTCTCATACCCACATACACATGCAGGCACACAGGGATGTGCGCGCACACACACACACACCCACACACACATACACACACAGATGATAGCACACGTTGTACACAAACAGAGTCCAGAAGTGCTGAGACTCCAGCTAGATGGCTAAGTACTTGTACTTGTGGCCTTAAGTCTATGATTGATTTCTATGGGCAAGGGCAGGTGGGCGACTAAATTGATCTGGTCATTTGTTAGAAGGAATAGAGGAAGAGGGAAACAAATAGATGGCTGTGTGCTGGTGTGCATTGATTTGACCTTGGAAATAAATAAATGAATCTCTCTTCTTCCCTATGTGTTGAAATAAATTAATGAATCTCTCTTCTTCCCTATGTGTTGAAATAAATTAATTAATCTCTCTACTTCCCTATGTGTTTTTTGGAACTAAATTCTCCTTCTCGCCGATCCATCAAAGGAAACAGACTCCTTTTCTCAAAGAGGTTTGCTTTGAGAGACAGCTGTGCAGCTAGGTTCACAGGAAATGTTAAAAGCGGTTTGAATTAGATTTTAGGACAGAGATCCGATCCAATCAGGATTTAACCAATGCCAAATGTGAAAATACATCCGACACAGCAATGCGACCCCATTCTGAGCAGACATGTCACATGTGACTTCTGTGTCATTCCATGGCAGCAAACATATTTTCTACATCGACAGGAGGAATACAAGCATGTTAGAAAGTATGAAACACACGTGACATGGACTCATACAGCATTTACACTTCTCACTGGAATCCATCATTTCACATTAACATTTTCACGCAGGAATCCCGTCTCTAGTAATGATTAATTAACAAACCCGGGGTGTATGATTTGTACAGAATGTAACAAGACGAGACAGGGTTTGTAGAAACCCTTTCCACATGGTTTGCCACGTCTCCGAACAGGAACTTTATCTTCACTTCCACGGGCACGGCTGGCAGCCTGTCTGACGGAGCTCATTTCCAGGTGTGCGTTAGCTCTTATACCTTTCCTACAGAGTGGTGATGCTGTCAGCCGATGGCCAGGAGGGAATGGAACCAGGGGCACTCAGTGCTTTGTTTCCATTAGTCCCCCACCCCAGCTCGGAGACCGGTGCCTTCTCACTGCAAAAACCACCGTCTCCCTTCTCCTCCCTCTCCCCCATCTCCCAACCGACCAACCAACCCCAGGCTCTGGTGCTCATACCAATTCATCAAGCAGGCCCTGGCTTCACCGGCGTGTCCGGCGCGTCGAGTGTGATGTCAACCCCGGCTCCTAACACCCTGTGCAGTGTCCCCCATGGCACGCGCCTGCTCTGGAAATAGCTGCAGCAGCAGCCACCCTCACAGGGCTCTATTATAGCGGTCGACTGTCGCTCCTCTCCGGGTGACAGGAAGAGGATGTGAGGGGGGTGCGGTCAATGGGAACAGAAGATGTTAAGAGGAGACGAGATTTTAGTTTTGGTTGAAGAAAAACCAGACTCTTTTTTTTCAACACTTTAATGCTGTTCCAGCTTTCGCTGTCTCCACTCACTCCAATCAGATTTACATGGGTGTAGCCAGAAAGTTTGATTGACTGGCAACTCAAAACTGACAATTGACAATTAACCAGTCTTGTATAAAGTACTTGAAAGCGATACTTGAGTCAAAGTACAAGTATCTTACCAGAAAATGACTTTGGTAGAAGTAAAAGTCACCTTTTAGAATATTACTTGAGTAAAAGTCTGAAAGTACCTGACATTTACTGTACTTAAGTACCAAAAGTAATTTTCTGATATAAAATGTACTTAAGTATTAGAAGTAAAAGTAAAAGTATTTAAACAAAGTGAGCAGTTAGAATTTTGATTATGAAATGTATTTTGGCTCCTGTAATATCCAGGTACAGTACAGGGGAGAGGCTTCAACTTGTTCAACATTAAAATTAAATAAATAACAATAAATATAAGTCGTACACAAGACAACACTGGACTGATGTTAACCTGATGTAATACTCAGATTAACACACTGCCATGTAAACAGCATTCCCATAGTGGGAGTAATCAATACTGAATGAAGACATGTGGAGTATTCCAGTCTTACTGGCATTATTGTAGACATGTAAACACCTTAATCACACTGTGACGTCCTATCAGAGTATTGTAGGGTGACCATTTACCCTAGACACACACACGCACAAAAACCACTTCGTCTGGGAAAAGACATGTCGCCATGGCAACAGTAAACAACAGCCACTTTCAGTTTGGGTTAAAATACCGGTTGATGTCGCCACTGTTGATCTCGTCATTTGTGACCGGAGAATTAGCAGAACCTGCCGCAGCTGCAGGTGCTTCCATGATTGGCCAAAGCAGATCTTCTTCTTCGTCGCGCGTGGTGTTTTTTTTCTTCTTCGCGCTTGGAGGTTGATAAACAGGAAGTAGGTCACCAACTCGATTTTTATTTTGTAGTAACGAGTAACGAAGATGGTTATGGGAAATGTATCGGAGTAAAGGTACACATTTTAGTGAGGAAATGTAGTGGAGTAAAAGTAAAAGTTGTCAGAAATATAAATAACGAAGTAAAGTACAGATACGTGAAAATTCTACTTAAGTACAGTAACGAAGTATTTGTACTTCGTTACATTACAACACTGCAATTAACAATAGCATGAGCAATAGCATGTGTTTAACACATAGAGGGGGCAAGTCCATATCTACATAGTATTCTGCGTTTTTAAAACATGCATGTGTTTTAAGTCGAGATTTGGACCATGATCGATCTATATAATAAATCACTGTACTTTTTTATAGAGCGCTTTTCAAGACACCCAAAGCGCTTTACCTAGCGTGTGTGTGTGTGTGTGTGAGAGAGAGAGAGAGAGAGAGAGAGAGAGAGAGAGAGAGAGAGAGAGAGAGAGAGAGAGTCACTACTATGTTATGAACTCCAGCTCATCTCAAATAAGTTGTTTAAGGGTTTGGTTTTACTTTAGAGGAGAATATTGAGTCAGTCCGTCAAGGGAATCTTGATTAAAGGTCTGATTACGATAATAATGATTAAGATTGAGTATGCAATTCATGAGGGAGTGAAAGCATACAAGAGCAGGATTTGAATAGCTAATACCTCTAAAATTAAAGCATAATGATGACAAGTGTGCGTTTGAACCTGCATATTAAAGTGTGACATTGACCTTCATGCAGAGGCAGAGCAGTCCTGTTTTGTCCTCATCCTGCTGTAAAAATGTTACAGATTACATTCACAGAGAAATGCCTTCATGATGAAATCTTAAAGGCCTTTTGACAATTCCAAAATTGTAGATTTTTTGTATTCTCATTCTAGGCTTGTACATCAGAATGCATGATGGGATTTTTTGTTGGCAATACTCCGCTATATTGAGAGGACTCAAGAGAGTTGTAATACTGCAAAATCCTAAATCAACGTAAATATACCGTCAACTTGGCTAATGAAAACTTTGTTTTGCCACGTCTCGCATGAGAAACGCTGTGGCAATTTCAAACACAACAATGTCTCCCCAAATTGACGAATCATTTCATGATTAATTACTAAACAATGACCAAAAAACCATTACAATTAACATAACATTTCAATGCTCCTATGCTTCCAAAATGGAGGCGTCATTGCGGTGTGACGTTGTGATGTACACACCCTATTCACATTCAATCCAATCTCTAATCCCCAGACGGAGACAGCCAACAAGTGTCTCTGGTCTTGTGCTCAACAACCTGTTCTTCATCAACCCCCTGTTGCTCACTCTTCAGACAGAAGACAACTCTTGATAAAGAAAGGAGCGATAAATGGGGTCCAACCTCCTTAGTTTTTTCTTACAGCCACTCTACAGGCCATATAATTCATAATTTCATCCTTTCTATGGGTTAGTCACATCCATTTGGAGTATTTTGCATTATGGATTCTGCTTCCCTCTTCTCTCTCCTCCACTGTCAGGAGAGTAAGGATGTGTTACTTGGGGGTGGGGGCTGGGAGCCTGGGGGGCCAACTCTGGAGGCTAAAATGAGAAATGAAATGGTAATTAAGTGCGAGATGGAAGCAGCAGTGGGTAGGGCTGACGAAAGCATGAGAAGAAGAGGCTTCGAGTTATGAAAGGCAGGATCTGGGTGTGCATGTGTGTGTTGGTTGAAAAGTTAGCCAGCACAGAGCAGCCATTGTTTCCGTGTTGACAGATTTCAATAAAAGGGGGCTCATTTATTTTCTAGCGACCCCTCGCAGGTGCCACTCACATGCAAAACCCGGGGGGATACGACCCGACGTTGACCACTGTGTGTCTGTGGCCCCTATTGGATACAAACCTTTTAAGAGCTTTTTCCAAACACAGTGACCTGAAAACACCCCATTGGAGTCAAAGGCCCCTTTACCA
Organism: Merluccius polli; assembly: GCA_030340625.1. NCBI lineage: Eukaryota > Metazoa > Chordata > Actinopteri > Gadiformes > Merlucciidae > Merluccius > Merluccius polli. The sequence continues at coordinate 291,075 of JAOPHQ010006540.1, forward strand.
TGGATTGCAGAATGACTCCTGAAAACATGATTATTAACATTACATCATTATGAAAAAAAATGAACATGCTGAACATACAGTATGAATGAGTCCATTGTTGTCCCTTCTTCGGCCAGTCGATACTGTATATCCATCCAAGGCCACAGTATAAATGCTTTATTATTGCACTTGGAGAATATGTAATAACATACTGGCCTTAAATAACTTGAAAGAGAAATTATCTCTTCCAGCATTATCTATTAATATATGTAATTTACCATTCACACGACTGGATCAGATATGACTTCTCTATCTCTATATCTTGTTCTGTTACATCTTTTTTCATTGGCACACACACACACACGCATGCATGCACACACACACACTGGCATACACGCACACACATTGACACAAACACACACACACACAATCTCTTCGTAAAATGCTATCTAAATAGCCCTTGTGCACTATAAAACACCCAAGGTTGGTAACCGCTAAAATCAAACATTACCAGGCACCTTCAATTCCGACAGCAAACCAAATCTTTGTCAAATCATCTCTGTCTCCAGGGTTCTGTGCCCCAGACAGCCGCCGCCTAGCAGGCATCACCACTCCTCTGGGAAGACTTGATGCTGGGCAGGTGGGAATTGGTGGGAGGAAGTGGTAAAGAGGCAGCTGTGCATTGTGGGAGATTTATTTTCCAAACCACAGTGAACTAATGTAACAGGGAGTTGCAGACGTCTGCGTGCTGGTCCGGGGGTGTGCGGGCAACGGGCTGTGTGTGTGTGTGTGTCACGCAGACAGGCTTCGATGGGTAATATGTGAACCGTGACAGAGCCGGCGGGGGAAATTGTACGGCTGGACGGCCCGCTGATTGTCGATCCCATTCTGCACCATCTCTCACTTCTGTCAACACCTTGATGCCAGCGTGTCACACACACACACGTTGTACGTTCTTTCACACAGAGATGACAGCAGAGGGTGTGGACGTGGTCGAGGTGTAAGTTATGGGTTGTCGTCCGCAGATCTCCAGACACAAAAGGCCTGGGATGACCTGAGGGCTAGTCATAATGAATACATGCTCGCTTGTCCAACTTATAGTGACTGTACTTTGACTTGCAGGGCTCCAGACTGCGACCAAATGGTCGCATTTTGCGACCAGAATTTGAGAGAATGCGACTGAATTTTACATCTGGTCGCGCATGTGCGACCAGTAAATTTGCCCTTTTTATTTTTTATTTTTACACGTTAAACGCGGAAGGAGCGCGTCAATGAATCCGGAATCTGTAGCAGGCCAATGAGTGTGAGAAGGATAGGGAATGGCCACTGTAAGTGGCTAATGTGTGGAGGGGGAGGGTCATAGAGAATATCGAGCGCGGGAAACCGGCGCGGGTCTGTGAGAAGGAGAAAGAGCTCAACCTGCCGTTCGAGCAATGACCAAGCGAACGATTGATTCATTCTTCCGACCTGCGGCACTTGCGGCTAGTGTGCCAGTGCCACAGTCTACAGAGTCGGGGGATGATGATGCAGAACATTGTGTGGCGAAAAAAGCCCGAACCCACCATTTTCGGGAAGACTGGCTGCGATAATTCAGCTGGTTAAAGTACTGTAAGGAGAATAACTCCATGAACTGCGAATGTTGCAGTCGCTACCCCAAAACTGCGGGGAACACCAAGTTTGCCGACAGTGCCGGCACTTCGCAGTTTAAACACGATACTCTAGTTCAGTGGTTCTCAACCTTTTTGAGTCGCGACCCCCAATTTAACATGCATGTTGTCCGCGACCCCCCACCCCCGTGTGAACGCACTTTTGATAAAGTGCAGTTTGTTACTAACGAGACCCACCTGTCTTTGTGCTGCTATTGGGTCCAAACCACTCCCGTTACAAACTCAGTTGATATGACACATTTTGGACAAATAATGAAGCAGACAACTACCGTATTTTCCGCACTATAGGGCGCACTGGATTGTAAGGCGCACTGTCAATGAATGTCTATTTTCTAACTTTTTCATATATAAAGCACACCGGACTATAAGGCGCATTAAGCGAAACAAAACAGTCAGATAAGTCAGTCAGTCAAACTTTATTAAACACGTTCACAATAACTCTCAACATTGTTCAAATGTTAATGAGCGTATTCACAATAACTCCCAACCTTGTTCAGCTGTAACACGTACAAAAACAGTCTGGTATTGCTAAATCAAACGTTAGCGTATTCACAATAACTCCCAACCTTGTTCAGTTGTAACACGTAAAAAAAACACAGTCTGATATCGCTAAATCAAATGTTGGCGTATTCACAATAACGCCCAACCTTGTTCAGTTGTAACATGTAAAAAACACACAGTCTGATATCGCTAAATCAAACGTTAGCGTATTCAGTTTGAAGTCCGCGTCGTAAGCGTGTCTCTTGACAGGTGCCATTTTGGGGTCTTTATACACACACACTGTAATATTATGGTGAAGCACGTGTATTACTCTGCGACGCTCCTGACTACGGTAGCCATAACAACCAGAATTAATCCATATATAAGGCGCTCCGGATTATAATGCGCACTGTCATTTTTTGAGAAAATTAAAGGCTTTTAAGTGTGCCTTATAGTGCGGAAAATACGGTAAAACATCTCCCTGTCTGAAATTATGTAATTTAATATTAATTTTGTGCATTTATATTTTTTCCAAAATGATTTGGCGACCCCCAGAAATCATCTCGCGACCCCAATTGGGGTCGGGACCCCAAGGTTGAGAATGGCTGCTGTATATCACTATGTTGCATCTTCAAAATAAAATGTGACACTGAATTTGAAACAGCACAGTGTAATTTCTGCATCTATTATCAAAACATTTATTAGTAATACAGTGAAAATTAGTAGAAATGTGAATATTTGGTTAGCATGTTGATTTACGGTGTGTGCCCCTAAAATTTCTGGTTGCGCCCCTAAAATTTTCAGTTAGGGGCTACAGTGCTCCTAGTGAAAAAAGTTAGTCTGGAGCCCTGACTTGGAGAAAGGATGAAATGTCAAGGCGTACATACATAAGTGTATGTAGGTATTGAGTACAAAACAACAAACATACATCTGTTACATCCTTACTGTTGTAAGCCATTTGGTTTTTCTATTCATGTAAATGTTACCGGCACCAGACCTAGGGGAAATCTGGACCAGCAGCAAGGGTTACAGAGAGCACTGCGTATGTTTGCCATGTTTGCTCCAGGCCTCCAGGACTGATATGAAGGTTGTCCAGGGTGGTCATATGTTAGCATTTTTCGAGGTTTCAGCGCTCGTGTTGTCCTCCTCACAGACTGGACTCCTTTCTTCCTCTGATGGTGGTGTTACAATCTCACTATTGTCCACCTGCTCTTCTGAACCTGTCTCCTTCATCATGCCATCTGTTGCCAGTTCCACAGGTATTTCCTCAGCTGGTGTAGCAGCAGCTGGTACCAGTCTCTGCACCGTATCTGGAGCTGTAACTGGGTCAGGTTCATGTGGTTGCTGCATTGGAGCACTCTCTAGTACAGGTCTCATTGGCTGGAACTCTGGGGCTACAGCACTGAGTTCATTCTGCAGGTTAGACTGAGCGATTGGGGGTCTGATCCTCTTCCTGTCATACACTGGTATGGACCGGAGACAATATGTGTATTCCTCCTCTTCATCAGAGTGTTCAGACTCCTGTTCCACTGTGTCATTATTGCTTATGTGACTGTCTCTCTGTTTTTGTCTTTTCCTGGGTGCACACTGACTCTGCACATCTTGTTCCAATGGCAAATCATTAACAGGTAGCAGGAGATTACGATGCAGGACACGGAGGTTTCGATCTCCTGTTTCGGGCTGAACTCTGTACACAGGTCCATCTCCCATCTTTTCAACAACAAGATGAATCCTCCTCTCCCAGTAAGCCCGAAGTTTGCCTGGACCACCTCTCTCTGACAGATTTCTGACAAGCACCCGATCTCCTGGCTGCAGCACAATGCCTTTAACGTGCCAGTCATAATATTTCTTCCCCTTATCTGAGCGCTTTCCACTGTTGTCTGATCTTGTATGCCTCCTGCATGCGAGAAGCCCATTTCTGTGCGTATTCTTGTCTAGACTGTGACTCTTCTTCAGGTTTCAAATCAAAGAGCAGATCCACAGGCAAGCGAGGGGCTCTGGGGTTTGGGAGTGTGCAATTCCTGCCAGCTGTTGGAGTCTCTGGAAAAGGCTGTTCTCAAACTCCCGCCCCTGATCATGGTGAAACTTTTCAGGATACCCCAAGCGTGGAATGAAGTCATAGAAGATCTTCTCAGCTGCTGTTATGCCTGCCTTGTTCTTGGTGGCATAAGCTTGAGCAAAACGAGTAAAGTGATCTACCAGGACTAGGATGTACTCATAACCACCCTTACTCTGTTCAATATGGAGATAGTCAACAGAGATTAGCTCAAAGGGGGAACTGGTTGTGATTGAACCCATAGGTGCTCTCTCTGGGATGTTGGGCTGCTTCTGCTTCATACACCTGCACTGGCGCATGACATAGTTCTCAATGTCGCGTTGCATAAATGGCCAATAAAATCTTTCTCGAGCCAAATGGATGACCTTGTCTGCACCAACATGCCCCATATCATCATGTAGGTGTTTTAGCACAGTTGCCTTTAGCTTACTGGGGAGAACCAGCTGTTTCCGCTGTCCTGTCTGCCTGTATAATATTCCCTCATCAAGTTTGAGTCTGTTCCATTCATGTATAAGTCTGCGTGTCTCTCGTCCCATTTGTCTTTTTCCTTTATCCTGAGGTTTCCATCCTGTTTTCTTTAGGTTAATCACCTCACAGATGGGAGCATCTTCCTTCTGAGCAGCTCTAACACTTTCTGGAGTCATAACCGGAATGCCTTCAGGAGTTGTGTCATCTACACCAGACTGTAGCTGTAACGCGGCCACCCATGACACATCATCGTCCTTTACAGCTTTGTCCCCCTGCCAAATGGCAGAGACTACATCAGGGGGCATTGTCTCTGTGTATTCTTTGAGGTGGTCGTCAATGTGCACTAGGATTCGTGATAGAGTGTCAGCGTCTGCATTTGACTTGCCTGGCCGATATCTAATGGTGAAATGAAAATCAGCTAATTCGCCCACCCAACGATGTCCAACTGCATTTAACCTGGCCATGCTCAAAACGTAGGTAAGGGGATTGTTATCCGTGTATACAGTGAAGGTGGGGGCATAATAGAGGTAATCTCTAAATTTATCACAGATTGCCCACTTCAACGCCAGGAACTCAAGTTTGCTCGAATGGAGATGGTAGTTTTTTTTGGCAGGCGTAAGTGTCCTGGAACCATAAGCAATAACACGGAGTTTGTTTCCCTGTTGCTAATACAGCACTGCTCCCAGACCTTCATTTGAGGCATCAGTGTGAAGGACAAAGGGCAAGTTATAGTCTGGATAGGCCAGAATGGGTGGACTGGTTAGCATGTCAACGAGGCGCGACACTACAGCACTGTGTTCTGGTGTCCACTGGACAGCTGTTTTGGATGTAAGCTGACCATTCTTTGTGCTCTTTAACTTAGTCTTGTTAGATCTCACTGGGATGGCTCTCTGGCTGGACTCACTAGGATTATCTATTAGCTTAAACAGTGGCCTGGCTATCCTAGAAAAGTCCTGTATGAAGGTCCTGTAATAGCCTAGAAAACCTAGGAGAGCCCTGACCTCACCCACATTCTTTGGTTCTCTATCTTTCAAAAGCTGAACTGCCTCAAGATCTTTAGGGTCTATCTGGACACCTTCACGAGTCACTAAGCACCCTAAATACCTGACCTGACTTTTGAACAGTTCGCATTTTTTGGACGTAGCTTAATACCATGCTCTCGCAGGCGGCAGAGCACCCTCCTCAAGTCCTCAACATGGTCATGAAAAGTCTTAGAAAAGCAGAGTACATCATCCAAGTATGGAGAACAGCACTCATCCCTGAGACCGTCATGGACTTCCTCCATGCACCTCTGGAACGCAGCGGGGGCATTTGTAAGGCCAAACGGGAGGCGGATCCACTCGTAAAGTCCCCAAGGTGTGCTAAAGGCAGTCAAATGTCTGGAACTCTCCTCTACAAAACCTTGGTGGTATGCACTGCCTTGGTCGAGTATTGAGAACCAGGAGTATCCCCCCCAGACTATCCAACAGATCTTGGATGCGTGGAAGAGGGTGGCGGTCAGAGATGGTTTTTCCGTTCAAGCCCCGAAAGTCAACACACAGACGTAGAGTCTTGTCTTTTTTCCTGACACAAACCACTGGAGACGAGTAGGATGAGGTGGACTTTTTGATCCAGCCATGGTCGAGCAGGTTTTGGACATATTCCTTTACCTCTTTGTATAAGGGCTTGGGAACTGAGTTGTAGGATGTTTGGACTGGGGTGTCATCCTTTAGATACATTTTTAGCTGCAAGCTTGGGATGCACCCAATGTCAGAATCATCTTTAGCAAGGACATCCGACTCCTCATACAACATGTCTCTGACTACCTTTTGTTCATGCTCCTGCAGGTGTGATACATCAACAGGTGGGTGCCATCTCTGTTTTGTTGTGTCTTTCGTCTTGCGTTTGGCACTCATTTCTCTCTGTTTATCAGTGCTGACCTGAGCTGAGGATGTGTTCACAATGGAATGGGACATTGGCTCTGAGCTACCTGGAAAACAGTTAACTGGTTCTATTTCAGTAACTTCTTCCAGCGTTCCTAAGACCGTTCTCTTTGTGAGATAGATGTCATGTTTAGTGGGGTTCTGAACAGGGATTTTGACAATTTTGGTGGACCCACTTGGAACATCTACTACGGCTGGAAACAATTCCAAACCCTCAGGACAGTTACTCACTAAGTTGGGTTGAAAAAGCATAGCCTCACCCTCTGGCGATTCCCTGATTCTACACCTCACCTCGCAAATTTGCCCTGCATGAATCGTTACACCTCTCTTCCCTGTCCTCACACTGCACTCATCTGTCTCCTCTGGGGTCGAAACCTGGAGAGCAGAAACTAGGGCTTCCACTGCACTGTCACTGATACTTAAGGCTTCTTTGAGCAACACAGAAATATCAGCCCCCTCTCTCTGTTCTTTGATTATCTCAGCTATGACATTACTGCCCAGAAGAGGAGAACTAAGACAGTTCTTGCTGATTAACATTGGCACCTGTATGGTGACATGTCCATAGTTCTTGCTACAGACCTGGAGTTCAACATCTGCCCATCCATCATAGGGGACATCTGTGCCATTAGCTGCAGAAATCTCCAGAGGTTCACCGAAAGGGAGGGTACCAAGTGGCTGGATTTGGACATTGGGGAGTGCTTCTTCCATCCATGTTCTCCCCACCATAGTCACTTGAGCCCCTGAGTCAAGCAACATTTTAAGAGGGACTCCATTAATAGCACATGAAACCATACATCGCTTTCATATGAGCTGTGCTAAGCGGTTTCTCGGTAGTGGTTGACATGGTGTGTTTGCTTTTACAGGGCTGGCTGTTTTAGAGTGGCTGGCTCGTGCTGGGGCCTCCTTAGCTTTCACGATCACTGGCTGCCCCTCTCCAGTGACCTCGACCCGTTTTCCGACATCCTTCTTTGAAGACAGCCGATAGCGCGATGTCCAGCTTGGCCACATACAAAGCAGTGAGGGCAGCTCACCTTGCTCTGCTGGACACAGTTGCTGCATCTGCCTCGGGCTTCAGATGTTGGTGGCTTCAGATGGGCTGCAGCTGAGCAGAGGTCCTCTGAGGCTGTACTGTCAGTGGGTCTCACCATTTGGGCCAAGTGTTTGGTCAGGGAGGAAACTTGTACAGTCAGTTCTCTAATAGCAGCACAATTAGCCTGTAATTCAATGTCAACTTTAGTTTGCTTAGCGGAGTCACTACTGTCAGGCTGAGAAGAGCTTACAGTCACCGGTCGGTTCTTAGCTACTGTGCCAAGGCGTTTCAGTCATTCTGTCTCCTAACTAGTAGACTTGGTGATTCGATCTAAAAGAAAGTCATCGGTAACCTGCGAGTCTGTGAGAAGAGGTTCAAAATCTTGTTGAACATGACTGCTTTTCTCATTTAACCCTTGGTAAAATGTGTGGAGAAAGGTGCCTTAAACAAGCTTTTTGTCATAACTAAACTCCGCACCAGGCTGTTGTGACTCAAACAACACACGCTGCTTTAAACCCATTATTTTGTACAAAAACTGTTGTGGGCTCTCTTTATCTTGCTGTCTGGCATTACTTAGCTCTTGAAAAAGCTCAAAACAAAGAAAAAAGAAAAAGCTGTCTCTAATGTGTGCGCGGAGAAACCGCTTGAGCTCATCAACAGTTAAGTCACTTTTGTTTGTTAACATTTCTCTGAAGGTACCAGGTTTTATGACCTTAATCACAGTGTGAATTACCTCTGACTCAGGAAAACCTCCCTGCATCCCTTCATCTATTTGTTTACAAAGGTTACTGTAAGACATGTCAGACCCAACATCAGAGATTTGTCCACCATGTAGCTTAAACTCTCTGCGTGGAAGCAGACCTGCGACATCATTAACCCTCAGTACCTGATCTCCTGAGCTGGAAGACATACTCACTCTACCATGGGGAATGTCACCTGCTGGGAGTGAATGAGTGTCTCTGTTCATCTGCGATGGTGGTGTGGGAATGTCTGTAGTGGGTGTAGTTGACGGTTTGTCTGAATGGTTGTGGTCAGGGTAAGGTGGAGTGGGGCATCGCTCTTCATGGGCTGTCGCCTCTCCTGCTTTAGGCGTGGTCTAGCTAGCTCCACTTCCTCCGACGTCTGTAGGCAGCAGGTCACTCAGCAGGTCGTTAAGGAGGAGGAGTTGGCTCATATCTTCATCCTCCATAGCGCTCAATTTCTTGCTTCTGAGGTAGTCAACAATGAAGTCATATAGTTCTGGTTCACTGACGTCATCAATGTCGTGAGTGGTGCTTCCGTCATCAATCCAACTCACAACTTCCTGTAGCTGGTTGACACTCAAATACGAAAGACTCTTCTGGATCTTGAAGATCAGCATCCGCCAGGGGGCGACAGTGGCCATATTGACGTTGCACTAGTGGCTTCTGCTCTCTGGATGACGCACTGGGTTGCTGCCTTCTCCGAAGCTTTGGGCACAGGTTCACGTCGTCTCAGCACTCACTTCACCAGGTGGTGGCGCTAAACCATCCCGGACGAGCCCCCAATTGTTACCGGCATCAGACCTAGGGGAAATCTGGACCAGCAGCAAGGGTTACACAGGCTAGAGAGCACTGCGTAGCCCAGATATACATGCACTAACTCTGTGGATCAACAAGGAGAGGACTAGAGTTAGCGTTGCTCATGCTTGTTTATTTCTGAACAAAATGCAAAATATAAACTCAACATATTTCATAAAAGAAATTGGTTTAACTCATAATATGCATCAACACCATACATATTCACTTTTCCTTCTGAATTAATCAACTCACATAATACTTATACAGTCCTACTTAAACTTATCCTACACTAACACCATATAAACAATTCTACAATACGATGACCATCTCTCTCTTTCTTTCTCTCTTACACACACACGTATGAACGACACTTAACAAAATGGCGATATCGCGCCATAAACGCGAATGTCGTTTGAACTTGGCGTTTCTCTGATTGCAGCTTCTACACCGCTGACAGATACTTTTAACAATAGTTCAACACATTTTCTCATGTTACAGATGGCTACTATTGCTTATAATCTTACAAACACTCAGTGAAACTAAGTTGATGAAAACAACTCACCTCGCCGACACACGTCGGGACAATTAACTCGAAATCATAACTTACAACACATTCAATTGGTCTCAAAATCATCTCGTAACATTACAGAGTAATTGATGAAGCATTCACATTAGTTATGCAACTATGCTGAATACCGAAATATGAATTTTTACCGTACCTGTGGATCAACAAGGAGAGGACGAGAGTTAGCGTTGCTCATGCTTGTTTATTTCTGAACTGCGCATGAGCGAAGCCAGGTAGCTATGGTGCGTTCTATTTGTCCACCCGACTCGATCTGCGAGTCGGATTTCCGAATTACGAACTGGAAGTTGCAAATAGAACGCCCCCGAGGTCGTATATACAACTCGTCAACTCGTCTGAACTCGGAGGACCCCGAGTTCAGTAACAAAGATGGCTACTCCAAACTAGCTAGAGACGCTCCATGTTGCTATGACAACAATGCCGATTCTTGAGCAGAAGGCAGAGCAGTAGCCTAACGTTATCGACACGGAATATTCAGATATCAAACTGGGAAATACGATTGTGTAATATGTAATGAACAAAAGAAATCTGCGGTGGGTGCACCGTAAATGAGATAATTACTATAAACGTTACGAAACGTCCAAACTGCCTATTGCAACCAAGCACATTGTGAAATCTTGGGTAATTTCTCTGTGATCAATGTGTCTATATTTAATTAACGTTTAAACACAGAATGATACTGTTTTTCAAGCACATTAAAGTCGCGTCCATCTTTTCTCCGACTCGTCTTGTGTGCCAAATAGAACGCAAAAACCCGGGGTTACTCGTTTTCCGAGACGGATGTGATGTCACACCCGAGCTGCAAGTCGCGATTACGAGACAAATAGAACGCACCACTATTCTCCCTGGTGAAATCCACAGCCGCACTAGAGCACCACCTACTGGCGTAACTGTGTATGACTTTGATGTATGTGTAGTATATTAAATGTCTGTGTGAAATACATGTTAGAATAATTCAATTATTACAAAAAAATAGGGGGTGTGCCAGTTTACATCAAAAAACGGAATATAGCATTTTCCAACCTATTACATAAACAAGCATAAGCAAATATGAACCTCCTGAGTTGTCTCCACAAAATGGCCCCTGATTGAATTAAAAAGGCATTTTTCTGAAGCAGACAAGGGTCCTACACAGAGCAAGAAGAGGGCTATCAGAGCGACGGGCGTTTGAAAAGCAACTCACTTTAGTTGAATCTTTACTTTGCGTGCTACCTCAAAATAAATACCTCCCAGGGAGATATTTGCATTCCCCTTTTCCCCCTATCTTTGGTTCCTCCTTTTATAGTGGGAATAAAAGGGATATTATCTGCCTGTTTCTGCCACCTTGCAGTGTGTGTGTGTGTGTGTGTGTGTTTGTTTGCCTTTCTTTGCCATCTCTCTGTGGAGATAAACGCCAGCACTCCACTGCCCTCACGATTCACGCGCTCCAAAACTGCATGCATTTGTTGCCGGGTCCCCTCAGGTGTGTGAGCCACTGTCTGAAAAGAAGATGAATAGGAGTGTGTGTGTGTGTGTGTGTGTGTGAGAAAGAAGAGAGAGAGGGAATGACACTGGTCTCGCTCCAAATAGTGTGGGGGAGAGGAGGGATCGTGAGGATTTTGTTTCCCATGATGAAAGTGTCAGATGTTATACTTTATTTAACCCACACCTTTGCATAGGAAAGGTAACCTGACATCCACAGGGGTCATAAAAGTCCACACATTTTCAGTAGAAGGGCGGAGATCAGATCACTCTCAGCAGTAGACACAGTGCCAGGTCATGTCTCTTGTAAGTGACATCACTGTGAACCAATCAGAAACAGCAATGAAGATACACTGCATTACAGATGTATATAGAAGATTGAAATATTAATAATTCAAATAAAAGTATGTGCACATAACCAGCCAACTGCCATCTGCAGTAGGCTACTAAATAGCCTACCAAAGGTATACAATATTTTGTTCACGCTGCCGTCAGCTTGTAAAATGTCAAAAACCACGACACCGTAGCATGTCTGGAAATGATCATACTTTGGCTTGCATACTAATAGCACGCCGAAATACAGTACACATATGTCGTATGTAACATCATGTATGCCATTCGGGACACAGCCTGGGTCTTTGCCTTCATTTGTTTGCCCCTAATCACTCCCCCTAGCAGGTGTTTTGCATTTCCCAATTAGTCCCTTGTGTATTTCATTTAACATTTTCTGCTCACCTGTGTCAGTTGGTATTAAGCCTGTACCGCCTGTTCCAGCCTGTCAGCCAGGCAGCAGTATACGTTTGTTTTTTTCCACTTGGCGCATCTAGTTATTTAGACAGTCTGCCTATTTTTTCAGCAGCCTGTTTTGTGTTCCTGCTAATGCCTGGATTTGAAGTAAAGTTGTGTGAGTTTAAACGCTGTGTGGTGCACTTGAGTTATTTATTGTTTGATAGCAGTTATTTAGTTAGTTGTTTTTTTTTCATTGCTACCTTTTTATTAGATATCATAATAATAATAAATATCATAATAATAATAATAATCATTATTTGATTTTTGGAAGGTAGAGCAGGTGGTCTGACAACTGGAAAGTTTGTGATTTGATTTGATCTCTCAGCTTGTTGGTAAAAGTTCAAGGTCCTTGCACGAGACACCAGTCAATGAAAAGTGCTTGTGCAGCTAGGAAAGCATTAAATTAAAATTCCTCCTCCAATCGAATTAAATTCCTCCATTATACCCTTCTCACCTTTTGTATTAGGTATTATAAAATGTCCTGTGAACCTTATCTTCACAAAGCTTTATATAAAATTGTTTTAATAAGACGTATTTCTACAGTACGTGTGTGTGTGTGTGTGTGTGTGTGCTGTAACAAGCGTTGAATCATATTTTTCTTTTCAATTTTCTTTCAAAACGTTTTCTTTTTTCTCAGTTTCCAAGAAATTGTCGCTTGGACGAGGCACCAGAAGCCATAGAGCGTTAACAACATGGTCTCGTTAGGATAGGCCTACAGTACTGTTTATTAGGTATACCTTAGGGGCCACCGAGTATGCAACAGTTTATTACAGTTAATAGACAGACTCAATGTAACAGACTCAAACTCGGTGGTCAGAATAAAATATGTTCTGCCAAATAATGCTGTACATACACTAAATGAATACATTGAAACAAACAAGCATGCTGGAGTTTTAACAAAGCAAGCCCTTTCACACTTCACTTCGCATTGTACATAATTTGGGCTATTATGTTTAATTAATGTATTGGAAGAAATGCAAAAGTGGGACATACGATGTAACTCATTGGAACATTATTCACTCACCTTAGTGGACATCTGAGGCAATATTGCGGTTGAGGTTTCCAATAAATTATTCACAATGGCTGAAATGTTCATGCTTCATAACAATTCAGCACTTTATGTCTGGTTGGAGACTAGTTGGAAAAAAACATCATACATAATCAGTGATTATGGTGATAAGACTTCTGGGGTATTTGAATATTGCTGGAAAATGTGTAGCCATCTTGATTGTCAGAATATTTTTGGTTGTGCTGTCTGCACAGAAACCTGGTATTAGTTTACATTTCTTAGAATTCATTCAATTCTTTGAGAGAAAAATGCATTGTGGTTGTGCGCACTGTTGTATTCTTTTCAGTGGTGTCATCTATGAAAAAAACAAAATCAACATAATTATGGAAAATAAATCCTTTAATATGGTGAAGTAGAATACTCATACATAGACTTTCTCACTGTGAATGCCAAAACAACAGTTAAGGTGTTTACTTCATTGTTGCCCAATACAAATAGACAAAGCACAAAACAGCCTTTAGACTTACTAATACACTTTACAATCTGTCTATTATTTATCCTGAATAAATAAAAAAGCAAGCATGGAGTGGACTATGATGCATGTTATTTCATCCACTCACACAGCAGAGCAAAAACTGCGGTGGATATTTCCCATTCTCAACCAAACGTGGAGCTAGCTTTACGCCAAGCAACGTTTTTGGTGTAATTGCTTTTGTCTGCTCTCTGCCCCCCATATGCATTCTAGAAGCTGATTGGTCACATCACTAGAGTTTTTGCTCATAGCAGCATGAACGCTTGCAGCGTTTTTTTTTCTGAGAAAGTAGCACAGAGACGATTCAAAAACCGGTGCTTTTGTCCCCCCGTAATGCAGTCAGCATAACTATGCCTTGACACTTGTGTCTTAAGTGCAACTGTGTATAGGAGGCTATTGAGTTTAAGGGTCTTCCGTGGCCATGCTAGAACAGGAAATTGTATTTTATGGCTTTCACAGTGCTGCAAGAAGACGTCTATTTGGCTTTAATGATGTAAAGTTGATATTTAGGTGGAACATTGAATATCTCATGGGGATATTTGCGGTCACTTGATTGGTTTACAGATGCTGGGAATGAGCCTTGTTACCGGGTATTATAGCTACCTGTTACAAATAGGTTTCTCTATTGTCCCACACACAGGAGCATCCTGCCTCCCTATAGAGAGCATCATGTCCCCCAGTAATATCATCTGTTGGTAATCACCACTTTTAATTGGAATTAGTTGGGATGTTCTGGTCCAAAGAGCTGGAATGGTGCAATTTGCTATGTTATATATTATAGTCAGTTAGTTAGTTATTCCCAGACCCTTATGTCTAACTTTAGTTCAAAACACAGATAGGGCCATGTAAGAATGTATGGTTGGCAGCATGGCTTTCTCTGCAAGACAAGTAGTGTGGTGACATTTTCATCATAACCAAATGGATCATAACCCACTAGACTAGACCATAACCCACTAGATCAGGGGTCCCCAAACTTTTTCCTGTGAGGGCCACATAACTCTTCCCTTCTCTGATGGGGGCCGGGATCAGTTTGTAACAGAAAAAGTGTGACGATTGCAGGGGTGCCTAAACGTAAACATTTATTGTTTGCCTTGCAAGTTATCATACTTATCATACTCATAGTGTCGGCGCAGATTGTATTCTTTGAATACCGCCACCGCCTCTTGACCAGTGCTCGAAGTGGAAAAAAATAAGTGCCGGTACTCCCTTATTCACATATAAGCGACTGGGGGGAGGGGGAGGGGAGGGGAGGGGGGGGGGTGCGCGATATTAACCCACCCCGTAGGTCCGCGGTGGGTTACGTTCGCGCGCGGGGGGGGGGGGTGGTGCGCGCGATATTAACCCACCCCGGACCTACGACCGACGGGGGGGGGGGGGGGGGGTGCGCGCGAAATTAACCCACCCCGCGAACGTATCCCACCGCGGACCTACGACTGACGGGTCCATTCTATTTGACAGGGGCTAGTCGAGGGTTCGCGTGGCCAGACTGAAAAAAAAAATCATAATGCGTCTCTGGTATTGTTCAGGGGGCCGTAGTTAGGGAAAGTTAGGTATTTTTTTGCCCATATCGTGAAATAATTTATTACCAATAGCTTTTTTTACCATATGTTCCTATAGGTGTCTAGTAACACCTCCCAATTTATCCACGGCCAAATCCTCTGGGAATTGCCTTGAGAGCCAATCAAAGTTGGGGTGCCCACAGGGCGTGGGTAAAATAGTGAACAAAAAAAAATTCTACCAAAAGTGACTTTTG
Organism: Merluccius polli; assembly: GCA_030340625.1. Lineage (NCBI taxonomy): Eukaryota > Metazoa > Chordata > Actinopteri > Gadiformes > Merlucciidae > Merluccius > Merluccius polli. The sequence goes on from JAOPHQ010006540.1 coordinate 306,342, forward strand.
AGATGTCTAACTAGGGGTTTTTAGGGGTGCTGAATCTGTCCCAGTCATTAGTTTTGAGTAAAAATGACTCCAAATCCATAAACAAGCCATAAAAAGTGGTTTTATTGAACAATTACAAATCAAAATTTGCGTTTTCAGTTGACATTTTAACAAAGCTCATCAAACTCCCCTGCATCTCCCTCACTACTATTATCATCTGGCTGGTTGATGTTCTGGCAAGAGTTACCATGACAGTTCCCACAAGCAGAAATACATTTGACTCCTTGCTTTTTACAGCAGCACCTGAGAGTGCCACAGTCACCTGCACAGTTGCAGCTGACTAACTTCAGAAGGTAATCTGGTGCCATGGGATCTGTTGTAGGGACTGGTTCATAACCATGTTTTCCTTGTTTCCATCCATACTCAAGGACATCCAAAGATGGACTTTGTAACATTAGCCAATCTCTGGTCTGGAGATATGCCCGCAGAGAGTGCTGTGCTGCAGCTCCTGTAGTTGGAGGCAGTTTCTCAGGCTTGATGCTCCCAGCTGCTGCCCGCTTGCTGAAGATATCAAATCTTAAGTCTTCCAAATCTCCAGATGGATTACCACGGAATATGTTCTTGAACAGTTCACAGCCAGCTTCGATGATGTCACTTTTCTTGGCTCTGATGTCACAGAACACATCCATGGCCCGCTCTGATTTGTCAGTCTGGCAGAGCTTGCTGAGCAACGTTGGTTTGCTAAACCCAGAAATTGCTGATACAGTATCACAGCCAGAGAAGCTATGTAGGAATATAAGGTATTTACGGTACCTCTCCGGGAGTGCCTCTCGAATCTTTCTGACATCATAAGATGTATCTTTAGCTGTCGTGAGGAAGACCGGGTGGTTTGCCCTATGATGGATCAGCATAACCAGGACGTCTGTGTCCTCAGCCCTCACCTCAACAGAAGACTCTATTGCCTCATTTAGTGCTGCAGACACGATGGAGGTGTCAGCATCATCAGAGCATAGTTGAACACTGATCCTAGCTCTTTGGAAGGTCTCAGCAAGGAGCAGAAAGAGCGGGGCCTTGTTGTTCTTGTTGTCAAGAAACCTTTCCCGTGGAATGATGTTTTTTAAGTCTGGACGAATCTGAATGTCACAGCACGCATTCTTGGTTCGTCTCAGGTGGTCATGGTCCTTGGTGGAGCTACCATATCCATCAAAGACCACAGTGATCCGGAGGTGCTGGCTACCCATGGACATCACAAACCGGAGGTAGCTCTCATTGATGTCCTTCCACGTGAGGTTAGCCTCCCATTTGATGCTGTGCAGGAGCCAACCGCCATCAACCACCAGGCTTGTGCAGGTTAGTTTTTCAACAGGCTCCACAAAAGCCTTCAGGAACTTCGCTAGGGCAGCCTTGTCTGGCTTTCGCAACTTCTGATTCTTGTCAAATAGAGACATTGGTGTTGGCGTCAACTCAAAGCGCAAAGCTTCTTTGGTCTTGACCTCATGCTCACTAATGATGATGAGGCGGTTGAAGAGCTTGAGTGAGTCAGTGATTAGCTTCTCTCCATTGATCTTAGGAGCAGATCTGAGGCTTGCCAATGACTTGACCTTGTGCTTGGTTTCCATTGCATCCAGAACAGTTTTCCCATTCATCTTGGCCTGTATGGCTCTGCCAACCTCCTCTGCCTGATCAGCATTGACTGAGTCCCCAGGAGTGCTGATGAACCCCGTCGAGAAAGATACCAGGGTCTTACTGTCCCGTATGGAATCAAAGGGGTTGACTTCCTCCAACCATCCAACTATGGCATTAACAGAGTCATTGTCTTTCTCCATCTGGGCTTTTGAACAAGGTCAAGTCATTGGCAAGCCTCAGATCTGCTCCTAAAATCAATGGAGAGAAGCTAATCACTGACTCACTCAAGCTCTTCAACCGCCTCATCATCATTAGTGAGCGTGAGGTCAAGACCAAAGAAGCTTTGCGCTTTGAGTTGACGCCAACACCAATGTCTCTATTTGACAAGAATCAGAAGTTGCGAAAGCCAGACAAGGCTGCCCTAGCGAAGTTCCTGAAGGCTTTTGTGGAACTAACCTGCACAAGCCTGGTGGTTGATGGCGGTTGGCTCCTGCACAGCATCAAATGGGAGGCTAACCTCACGTGGAAGGACATCACTGAGAGCTACCTCCGGTTTGTGATGTCCATGGGTAGCCAGCACCTCCGGATCACTGTGGTCTTTGATGGATATGGTAGCTCCACCAAGGACCATGACCACCTGAGACGAACCAAGAATGCGTGCTGTGACATTCAGATTCGTCCAGACTTAAAAAACATCATTCCACGGGAAAGGTTTCTTGACAACAAGAACAACAAGGCCCAGCTCATTCTGCTCCTTGCTGAGACCTTCCAAAGAGCTAGGATCAGTGTTCAACTATGCTCTGATGATGCTGACACCTCCATCGTGTCTGCAGCACTAAATGAGGCAATAGAGTCTTCTGTTGAGGTGAGGGCTGAGGACACAGACGTCCTGGTTATGCTGATCCATCATAGGGCAAACCACCCGGTCTTCCTCACGACAGCTAAAGATACATCTTATGATGTCAGAAAGATTCGAGAGGCACTCCCGGAGAGGTACCGTAAATACCTTATATTCCTACATAGCTTCTCTGGCTGTGATACTGTATCAGCAATTTCTGGGTTTAGCAAACCAACGTTGCTCAGCAAGCTCTGCCAGACTGACAAATCAGAGTGGGCCATGGATGTGTTCTGTGACATCAGAGCCAAGAAAAGTGACATCATCGAAGCTGGCTGTGAACTGTTCAAGAACATATTCCGTGGTAATCCATCTGGAGATTTGGAAGAAAGATTTGATATCTTCAGCAAGCGGGCAGCAGCTGGGAGCATCAAGCCTGAGAAACTGCCTCCAACTACAGGAGCTGCAGCACAGCACTCTCTGCGGGCATATCTCCAGACCAGAGATTGGCTAATGTTACAAAGTCCATCTTTGGATGTCCTTGAGTATGGATGGAAACAAGGAAAACATGGTTATGAACCAGTCCCTACCAGGGCTTGAAAACGAAATTATTTTTCAATCGTTCCGCTCCGAACGGAACCGGTATATTTAACGTTTTCGTTCTTGCGTTCCGCCACCAACAAATCGTTCCTGAACCGGTTCGGAACGTAAAATAACGTTCGTTCTTAACGTTCCGGCAGTGTTATTGCTATTGGGCCTCCGCGGTGTGTTACTATTGCGGCCCCCCGCCCCCCGCCGGCCGTAGGTCCGTGGTGTGTTACTATTGCGCACCCCCCGTCGGCCGTTACTATTGCGCGCCCCCCCCCCCCCCCCCCCCCGCGGTGTGTTACTATTGCGCGCCCCCCCCCCCCCCCCCCCCCGCGGTGTGTTACTATTGCGCGCCCCCCCCCCCCCGTCGGCCCGCGGTGTGTTTGTGTTACTATTGCGGGCACCCCCGCCGGCCGTAGGTCCGCGGTGACGCTCGAACGTGAACGTCTTTTTACGGCAGCGGAAGATTTACAACAGCCAGCATACAGACAGTAAACAGACAGTGAGCAACGGACTTCACATGATATTATTCACAACTCGGATTAATTTAATGAAACCCATTGATTCTTTTGACCGGTGGACCCTTACGGACTTAAGGAATATTAATGCAGGAACGGACACACACCGTACGGACTTTATGATCGCTTCAAAAGTTGGAAGTCAGACCTTTTCCCCGTCTCTCTTGTTTACCGGTAAGTCTGGATGAATTATGCGTTGGTGTTCATAGTTTGTGTTAAATGAAGTGAATGATTTATCTGTGGAGAATCTAACTGATCTAACGATGTGCGTTATGTCCATATGGACAGACGTTTAAACGGTTACCGTATCTTTGTGTAGGTGATCTAAACGGCTTAAGTCGTTCAAGAAATAATTTAGATAAAATCCAGATCCGGCCTCAATTGGAGACCTGCGTTTATTTGTCAAAACGTGTCGCCACACCCCTGCGTCTATTAGGGACCCCGCTTTTATTGGAAGTTTTACGGTATATAGAGAACGAAAAAAGACCGTTATTAACCGGTTTTGGGGATTTCAGAATAACATTTCTGTTCCGGAACAGTTGAAGACCATTTGGTTTTCGTTTCCGTTTCCGTTCCTCGTAAAATTCCGTTCGTTTTCGGTTTTCGTTTTCGTTCCTTGAACCGGTTCGGAGCCCTGGTCCCTACAACAGATCCCATGGCACCAGATTACCTTCTGAAGTTAGTCAGCTGCAACTGTGCAGGTGACTGTGGCACTCTCAGGTGCTGCTGTAAAAAGCAAGGAGTCAAATGTATTTCTGCTTGTGGGAACTGTCATGGTAACTCTTGCCAGAACATCAACCAGCCAGATGATAATAGTAGTGAGGGAGATGCAGGGGAGTTTGATGAGCTTTGTTAAAATGTCAACTGAAAACGCAAATTTTGATTTGTAATTGTTCAATAAAACTTTTATGGCTTGTTTATGGATTTGGAGTCATTTTTACTCAAAACTAATGACTGGGACAGATTCAGCACCCCTAAAAACCCCTAGTTAGACATCTCAAAAGTCACTTTTGGTATAATTTTTTTTTTCCCACTATTTTACCCACGCCCTGTGGGCACCCCAACTTTGATTGGCTCTCAAGGCAATTCCCAGAGGATTTGGCCGTGGATAAATTGGGAGGTGTTACTAGACACCTATAGGAACATATGGTAAAAAAAAGCTATTGGTAATAAATTATTTCACGATATGGGCAAAAAAATACCTAACTTTCCCTAACTACCGGGCCAAATGTGGAGGTGGGCCGTAGTTTGGGGACGACATAACCCACACTACTTCCCTCTGGTTGGTATTGTATTGTATATGCATATTTTCTTTGTTGTTAATCCTTTTGAAAAAATCCCATTCACTACAACCTCACAAATGGTCGTGTAGTGTCCAGACGTCTCTTCCACACAGCTGTAAATATGTATAAATCATATTCCCAGTCGATCTAAAAAACAGATGTTTGTTGCTTGCACTGCTTGTGAGCTCTGAAGTCTTTTTTCTGGAGCATCAAGACATCAGATGCTTCATGAAATCTGCAGAGGCCGTTTTGCTGTGGGGCTGTTGGTACATCCCTGCAAAGTTGTCTTTGCCAACATGTTAAAAGAGTTGGTGCACAGCACTGTACTTGTTCCAGGCCACTGTAGCGGTTGGCGTCCATCAAACATTTAGCTACCAGGCCGATACCATACATCTTCTGAACACACTTCGTCTCGTGCTCCCTGAGGCTTGTACAAGACAGGGAAGAAGCTGGTGATGTCATCGTCTCTACACGGGTCTATACACTCACTACAGACAGCTCTGAACTATACCATTCCCAAAGTTTAGTTTGTTGCTTTTTTGTTGTTTAGAGTAATAAAACACTGTGGTACTGGTGCCCTAGGGAGCTAACATCCTCTGCTGTCCACTCTTGCACAAACATGTTTTGTATTGTCATTGTTTTTTTATTTGGAGGAAGTGTTTAGTATATGGATAGATAAGGGAGAGTCTGTTTCACAGAACATTTTAGTTGTATTGACAGAGATGGAAACGCTTACCTTCTAAGTGATCGGCTCATCCCTTTACTGTGTAGTGGGCAGAGGCCAACTTTGTGTTAACTATCTCTTTTCACTCAAAATCACTGATCCGCCACCTGAGCAAAATCTAAGACAGCTTTTCTTTTTAAATCAGCATTTTAGCCATATTGCACAAGGCACTACACAAGGAAGCGGTTATGCCATCTGTTGTCTGCTCCAATTCAATAAAATCCATGAGAGGGTAGGTGGGTTAAGGTTTCTAACAGATGTTCTGATATACAGAACTAAACAAGTCTTTTTGCTGCACTTCAGGCAATCAGAGTAGACATTTTTTGGGCATTCAACGCCAGCCGTCAAGGCCCGTCTCATTTCCTTTTAAATGAAATGTACAATAAACGTGGATAGTACATTAGATCAAACTGTCCCTACATTAACTCCATCATTTTGCACCTCTTTAATCATTATTCCGATACCAATCTTATCGCTGAAAGAAGTCAATTTCCTCTTTTTACCTATTATACATATTCTCTTTTTGTCTCCTCCTTCCTGTTAATTTCAAATTTGATATCATAAAACATACCTTTTTCTACAATCATCTGACTTTAAAAGCCTCAATACATTAAAAAGAAAATGTGTGAAACTATTTTCACAATTTCTTTTTCAGTATCTCTGTGCTTGCTTAGAATTCAAACCTAGGTAAATTGAGTCTCACATCCTAAAAACAAACAAAAAACTTTTGTCCTTTAAGCCATACAAAGGAAATATACAAAATAAGTTGTTTTAAGGAACAAACAAATGCGCTTTATGGAAAATAACTGCGGGTATCAAAGTAATATGTTGCTTTGTTCCACAACCAAAGCAACATAAATGCTTTGTGACTAGCTTTAATGTGTTTGGTGGAAACCTGAGAGGTGTATTTTCACAAGACTCTCGTTTTTGAGCAGGAGAACAACATTATTGATTTCTGGTAATTTCATATATGGATGTAAAAATCAAAAACAAGCATAATGCTGGCCTCGCCCTTTACAGAGCAAGATTTGGTTGAGTCTTGGCAGGGGTTCTCGTTGTATACGTCTCTTATTGAATAACTACATGAGGAGCCAGAACTGGACTCACACAGAGAAGAACACACAGCAACACAGCGGTTATAACCCTCCACCCTCACTCCCATAACATAGCATGATCACACAGACATACACATGCAGGCAGGCACGCACACACACTCGCAAACACACACACACACACAATATCAAAACATCAATACAACAATACAGTGTCTATTTTAAGTGCATTCACACTGACAAGTATGGCAAAATGCAGTGAACTACGAGTACCCGGATGGTGTACACATAATAACGGTAAAAAAGTTGAGTGTGGAATGCTGGACACATCTCACCCTCAATGGTCGCCGTCTTGGAAAATGGCGATTGAATTAAAAGAACGTTAATTTTTATTGATTTTTAATAAAGTCAAGTGTGCAAAAAAGCCGGCAGATGTTATGCCAGTTGCAATTCGCTATTAAAAGAAGAAGAAGAAGAAGAATTTCTGGTTAGTGCACAACGGCCATGTTTGATTTGAGACGACATTACCTGTCGAAATGTATGCACTACGCACAAAGTGTACAGTGTACTACATGGTAGGGTACTAATGGAAGTATCTGAATTGAGACACCCCACAAGACTCCATATAGCAAGAAAGATCAGGTTTCATGTTAGGGTCCATGTATTTAATGCATACACACAGAGCCCTAGCCAGACCCAGAGATATAAATATATTATATTAATTTGTAATTGGGACTGAATATCCATTTCCCCCCTCTCTCCTATCAGCTTCCACAGAGCCAAATGAGAGGGGTGTGGTCACATATAAATCTCTTCCACTTTGCAGACACTTTCCCTGTTAGGAAAAATGAAGACACGTTCATTACCAAATGATTGTCCAAGAATAATTGGTGATAATTACAGCTCTCAGCACAAGGAAAAAAAATCCTCTTTCTGCCGCAGGAAAAAAAGGAAAAAAGTTTCCAGGCGATTGGTTTTTGTTTATTCAAGGACAAATTAGGCCATTAGGTAGCTGAGTAGATTTTTACTGAAGCTGTCTTTAATCTGTCTCTCCCACATCTCACATATTATAGTGTCAACTCCACTGAAATAGCTTTTAAAGTTGAATAACATCATCTTAATGAGATGCTTGTAACATTTGAAACAAATGAAACATCAGTGACCTCTAGTTATATTTGTGAAATATTTTTGACGAAGAATCGCCATCCATATCAGACTGAGACAACCATCAAATTACCATTTCATATGTATTGCACAAACATATGTAGTCACCACACGTTTTTCTTTGAACTTAGCAGAGCATTCGTTGAAACAGAACATGACCATCAGGTTCTTGGCCCCTCCTGGTACAACATCGGTCAACATCAGAGGGAACATGTGTTTTTCCAAGATTATTTGTGATTTCTTTCTCCTTGGGGGCCCATTCAATACTGTAAACAAGGAGAGGGATCAATTAGGACAATATGGCAGGTCGATACGGAGCTGCTATCGATGAGGCTCAGGGTGTTTACCTGTGCTGCAAAACAAGTTAAAGCTAGTATTTAGTGTTGCTTAGCATATTTGTGCAGGTCCATTTCCCCTCCGCTGTTATCTTGCTGCATTCTGGACAATCCTGGCCTGCCTGCACACAACGCCAGTCAGGAACAAAAGAAACGTTGCAGCTCAAGGACTTTACTGGCTGATAAAATTTCATTAGCATGAGCGCTGGACGTAATGAGCCATGCCATTTAGCGGACGCATTTTAATGTTCTTTCTTTTGCTACATTAGGAAACACTCATGAAGTTGTAAATGTTGGGTCATTCATTATTGGCTACTTAATTATGTATATGATGTACTTTCCATTATGTGCTCTGATTAGCTATTATTCAACTTTTTTTCTTGTTATATTACTTATTACTTATTTCTCGAAACTAACTTAAATTTGTTTGTCAATAATCAGCCTTTTTTTTAATCAGTGTTGGAGTTAACTACTATCAGTGTTGGAGTTAACTAATAACAATTAGGGGGAATGAATAGCCTACTTTATTTAGATGCACTGTAGACTTTTTACATTTCATCAGTATACCATACATTACTTAGCAATAGTGTGTCATTTAGCTAAGGAAGTGCTGCATTGGATAAATGTCTGACACACTAGTTTGCAAATAAGCATCAACATCAACGTTCATAGTACAAGCTCAAGGTGGCCTGTAATATCCCCAATGCCCCAGGAAGGAGACTCTGTCCTGTCAAAGAGCACCGTCTTTTGGATGAGACGTTAAACCGAGGTCCTGACTTCCTGTGGTCACTAAAGATCCCATGGCACTCGTAGAGTAAGAGAGTACGGCTACTAACCCCGGTGTCCTGACCAAATTCCCAACCTGGCTCTTGTACCAACATGGCCCCCCAATCATCCCTAGTTTCTAATTGGATAGTTTCATTCCTCACCTCTCCACTGGTAGTGGATGAAGTGTGACACACACACACACACACACACACCCACACACACACAAAGTGTAAAACACTTTGAGTAGGCCCACCTTGAAAAAGCGATATATAAATCCATTTAATTATTATTATTATTATTCTGCCACATTACACCTAGTTGTAGACCCCTCATACTGAAACCACAGATTTCAGTTCAGTTGTTTAGGAAATAACAGGAGTAAGTTGTAGTTAAAACGTGTTTATATCTAATCTCTCTCTCTCTCTCTCTGCCTCCATCACCACCTATTAGCTTAGATGCAAGCCTCTGCCACTGAGCCATTGTCGCCGCTAGTCAAACAAGAGAGGCCAATCCATTTGGCCCCATTTTCCTCACCATTGAGAGTGCGTCGCGAGCCTCCAGCTAGAGGGAGAAGCGATACACGGCTACAGCAGCAGCAACACATACCACCAAGGTGTTACTTTCAAAAAGGGCCAAGGTATCGTCAGCGCTACATAATAAGTTTCCCCGCAGCAATCGTAATGACCCTCATCCGTGTGCTCACCTGCAAGTGATTTCGTCAGCCAGGAGATGAGACAAGTTTTTCTGCAGTATTATCTTTTGTGTTTCGCTTGTATCGCTCTTCTTTTTTTTTTACAACCACATCCTCTTGATTAATTTCTTTCCTCTGCTCTCAGCCGCTTGTGCTAGCCTTGTCTTGCGTAATGGCTTCCAAATGGCGGAAATATGCACGCGGAAGAGCTATGATTCATTTCACCTGACAGACTCTGGAGAATAAGTGGCAGAGAATGCTGTGAATGGAGTATAAGTGTCAAAACGGCACTCCTCCATTTTTTTCCCCCCTGACTGAAATTGATACATTTTATTGTTTTCTTTGATATGTCTTCTTTGAATTCAGGAAAGACTGTGATTAATTAGGTCCCACTCTGGCGCTGGCCCTCAGACCTCCAGGGTGGTGGTGCTGGAGGAGGGGTAGGGGGGGGGTTCTCTTATCCCCACCCAGAAAACAATCCTCTCCTCCTGGGTTGTAGTCTCAAGTTGATCCCCTGACAGAGCTCTACGCTTTGCCTCAAGGTGCCTGTGCTAGATTTCAGCACACTATGCCTTGTTTCTTTAAATTGTTCTCTGATGTCAGACATGGCATCACAGGGTTTCCTGCTTAACTATGTCTTTTCTCTTCTATAACGTATCAAGACTTACAACCACTGCATGAAAGACCGAATTTTCTACCCTGTGAACGCCCGAAAACCTTACTAATTCCCAGCAGTTCACGGCTGTTTACAGTCCGCAAAGTTTGCGTTCGCCTGTGCCATAAAAACCTGTGTGTGTGTGGGTTCGTGTTTCACACAATGATCTGGCATAGGCCCACAACCAGACTACAGATGATGATAAGGAAATATAAATCCATCCGATGAGATGTGTGAAATGTCAACAACAGTATTCACTCACAGGCGGGTACATTGGCAAATGAGGCAGCACATTCGAAGCTTACACCCGCAACCCACTGGATCCGACGCAGGAGCACTCTGGCTCCGACGCGGTTCTGCTCCATCCTCCGCACGGCTTCAGGTCCCACCGGGAGCGGTTCAGCAGCGGACCACTGATCATGCAAGAACTGCAAGATGACGCAAGAATCATGAGATCACGCGATCATTTGTGGATGTAAAAAGATAACAACAAACAAATAAAAGGTTGCTTTGCCTGTCTGAAGTTGACTTGCTGTTGATTTGGTAATTTTTCCTAGATGTCTGTGCTTCTACAATTTGTCTGGTTTAATTGTGTTTAGTGTTGTGTTTATTGTTGTTATGTCCTACTTTGTTGTGCTGTAGCCTACAGACAAAGTTAATACAGTTAAAGTCCTGTCCAACATCCAATCCTGTGTCCGTAACCGGGTAAAACACAGTGACAATTGGCCATGTCTGTACTTTTATTTGATTGGTAGCAGAATTACAAAAGCTTACCTTATTGCCTAGCAACTGCCCAGGCGGGCTGTCACGCGCATCCACATCCACGACCCCCACCCTTGAGTTCAGTTTAGTTAGAGGTAACGTCAGATGTTTTTATTTACTTTCTATTTACTTTGTTGGTTTTATTATATGGGGGGAGAGATGGATGAGGAGGATGACAATACAAAATCGGACAAGCTACCACCAGCGTCAATGAAAAAGCAGTTTAAGTAACTATAACTCACACTGGGCCCACCCAAGGAGACCCGTTATCCGCTGCCTGTGTTTTGTGTCCCGCCAAGATTTCAATAAAATATGAAAAAACATGGACAGCACTGTTTGCTGCACGCGACATCTAACTAAAATGAAGGAGTCTCTGTCTCACCCGCGGCGCTACTATTGGGCATTTAAGGCCCCATTTAAGGCCCACCCACTTTGAGCTATCACTATAGTGAGTAGTGAGTGATTTTCATTCTAGCTGTTCATCCAATAAGCAGCCTGAGGAAAGCTTTGAGTGAAAGCTTCTCAGCCAATCAGCGGCTTCTACCCCACCCCTCTCCCCATCATGTCCTCCCGTAGCCAAACCTCACAGGTAGGCTACTGAGTCGCTGTCCTCAGTGCCGCAGAAAAAGCGCTGCAACAGAGATAAAGGGGTTCCTACGGAAGCCAAGAACGGCCGTGATTGCTTATCATTTTTTAGGCCCGTTATCTAGAGATCACGACTTAATTATCTAATTATCTCGACATAACGAACATGTTGCGTGTCTAGTAACACCAACCCGGCAGCTCCACACTAGAGCCCTGCGCGGGACTGTTTTCTTCATCCCGCTCCCGCCCAATTTCTGATCATTACCGCCCGCACCCGCAACATGTGTGTTACACTTCCGCCCGCTCCCGCAATGTGTATGTCCACTCCCGCCCGCACCGGCAAAACTTTGAGAATTTATGCCCGCACAGTAATATAAATGCATTGATTTTGTGTCTTCTCCCGTCCCGCAGGAGAAAACACGTAATTTTATAGGCTATTAATAGGCCTGACCAGTGCGTCAAAAGACATGCATGTCTTTTGACGCACTGGTAGAGTGGCCATTCGTCCGGCTTTAGGCCGGACTGTCCAGTTTTTCAAAGCCCTGTCCGGCGTCCTGCGCAGCATCAAGCCGGAAGCATATTTGTCCTAGTTTTTGAGACAACCCCGCCGGTCATAGGTCCGCCCGCCGGTCATAGGTCCGTGGTGTGTTACGATCGCGCGCGCACCCCCCCCCCCCCCCCCGCCGGTCGTAGGTCCGCGGTGTGTTACTATTGCGCTTAAGTCGTTATCACAAGAAAACAGGCCTAAAAAATTATGAGCAACCACGGCCCGTACTCGGCTTCCGTAGGAACCCGTTTTGTTTTGTTTGGCTTATTTTAACTGGCCCATCCAGTTTTCTGGAGGCCCACCCACAATCAAATTCCTGGCAAATAGTGTCTGTTAGATTAGTACACCCCCCCCCCATATATATATTTTATTTTATTGTGTGAAGTCCTTATGTTTGCCATCATTAGTGTCACAATCATTCTTATTATTTGTTTCATTTAGAAGTAGTAATTGTGCTCCATTTATCTTACACAGGCATACAGTATAATGTAATGCATACAGTACCTAATTTCCGCCACAGGGTGACTTTGACCTATTGGTGCACTTTCTGTCCTGTGAAAAGCTACACATGTTGTAGAGCAGTATTCAGACGGAAGGCGGACAGAACGTGTCGTTAACAAATGTGTCGCTATGTCTGTGTATGTTTACAGGTAAGCAAGCAATAGAAGAGTCATGAATGTACATACGAATGAGCTGGGCAAGGGTTTAGATATGTCGGGAAGATTTTGCTGGTTACCTCTGCCGTGAATGTTGTATTAAAATGTTGCAATGGCGTCATCTGTGAGCTGAGAAGAGAGATTGCCGTGTCCAAACACAAAATGGAGCTGGAAAGTCTGGAAGATCAACTGGCCGAGTCTCTGGTGCAGTTGCAGTGTGAACAGCTACAAGAGGTATGTTTTCAAGCAAAAATCTCTACTGAAAAGCAGACCAAAAAGCATACGCTGCTCAGATTAATAAGTGAAGCAGCTGAGAAAGCTGTAGAAAATGAAGAGGAGGAAGTGGCTTCTGTGTTCAGCCTCTACAATGAAAATGGAGAAAGAGATAATGAGGCTGACAAATAAAATGACCAGTCAGGAATCAAGCAATCTTGTGTCCCCACCAACAACCCCCTTTTCAGTTACCCAACCAACAACTTCCTCTCCAGTCACCCAGCCATCTGAAGTGACCATTAGAAGGGAGTTCAAAATAAGTGGTCAAATTGGGGAAAGGGGCCAAAAAGACAAACTTTCATACTCTAATCTGACCCAACAGATTGATATGGGGTTAAGAAAAAAACACAGTGAGGAGGAAATAGTTGAGGCAGTTGTAAGAGCCGTAAGTCCTGGCTTGACTTTACGTGACATGCTAGAAATAAAAGCAAACCTCACCCTTTCTCAACTGCGCACCATCTTAAAGGGACATTACAAGGAGGACAGCTCAACTGATCGTTATCATCGGCTTCTGAATGTCACTCAAGAAAGTAATGAGTCACCCCAGAATTTCCTTTTTAGGGCAATAGAACTAAAAGGGAGGCTGTTAGTTAAATCAAGAGAACTTGGTTCAGATGAACACTATAGCCCAGAACTCATTCAGAAAAAGTTCCTAAGAGCTTTGGGGACAGGACTCATTAGTGACAATATAAAATACCAGCTCAAAGCTTACCTGGATGATCCAGCGGTCACTGACGAGGTGCTGATTGTGAAAGGCAACAAAGCAGCTATTCTTGAGTGGGAGAGACAGCAAAAATAAAAAATAAAAAACTGTAAAGAGCCCAAAGTGAGAGAAATCCATGCAGAAACACAGTCAGTCCCAGAGGCAACAGTTGGAGCAGTTGGTGGACAAGAACGGGCATCCTCCACATTCACAAAAGGTAAAGTGAACCGAACACCACCAGCAATGTCTCACACAGAATCTGAACTCCTTGGTGTAATAAAACAGCTGAGAGGAGAGGTGGAAGAAATTAAAAAGGTCATGTTTGAGTCCCCTAGATCTTTTGCCCAGCAGCGAACAAGCAGGAAACGAGGCTGCAGAAACTGCCAAGAGAACAATAAAGGAGACAACTGCGACCATTTCTTCAAATGTGGACTGAGTGGACATCTGTCATGTGGATGTAGAAGTGGAAGGAGGCCTGCTGATAAACAAGGACAGGTAGCTATGTCACCTGTTGACATTAACAACCAGAATGAACGGCTCAGAGATGTCTACAAGTTAATCACAGATAGCATCCAGCACTTAGAGGCTAAAGTGGCAGCTAAAACACAAGATATGACCCTACAAAAAGAGGAAGCGGTCAGTGTCAGTCTCCTCTCCCCAAAACGAAGAATAGAGTTACTCAGTCTGATTGGCAAGAAATATGTCATTACCTGCCTGTTAGATGACGTAGAAACTAAAGCTTTGTGGGACACTGGATCACAGGTCTGCCTAATCAATGAGACATGGAGACAACAAAACATTCCACATGCTACAGTCAGGAATCTAGCTGAGATTCTGGGAACAGATAGATTGGATGGGAGGGCAGTAAACCAGACACTAATTCCTTTCTCTGGGTGGGTTGAGGTCACATTCAAATTACCCTCAAACAGCACCAAACAGCTTGAGCTCTCTGTGCCAGTCCTTATAGCTAACGGAGATGGGGTGGCAGAACAACCAATCATCGGTTACAATGTAATTGAGCAAGTGTTAGCGATGGGTATAGCGCCACCATGTGCTGTCACAGAGGCAGTCAGTGCAGCATTCTCATTTGACTGTAAGAAAACTGAAGTATTTCTGAAAGTAATGAAGCGTGGGAACGACGAGATAGGTGAAGCTACAGTTAAAGTGGGTAGAGAGATGAAGTCTATTCCAGCTGGTCAAACGAAAACTGTGAAGTGCACTGTGAGGGCAGGCCCACTCCCAAACCAACAAGACGTGTTATTTGAACCCTGTTCACAAGTAGAATTACCAGAGGGATTAAAAATTGAAGAAAGTGTAATTCGCTTACAGAGAGGTAGTTGGTCACGTGTTGCTATTCCAGTCACAAACAGCACTAGTCATGATATCCTATTGCCACCAAGACCCATACTGGGACAAACACAGAGGGTTAAAAGCATTTATCCAGCAGATACAAAACCCGTAGACATCAGTCTGTCAGAAGCAAAGTTCCCAGACACAGAAAACACAACCAGTGGTGATAGAGAACAGAGAGAAGACTAAAGAAAACACTAAAGAAAGAGAGAGCGAGGAGAATTGGGATCCTCCAGTACCCCTTACTCACCTTGACCCGTCACAGCAGCAGCAGGTCAAACAACTTCTCAGAGAGGAATGTAATGCTTTTGCTAAGGATGAACATGATGTAGGGACCATCCCCCCATACCCTCGTCTTAACGACCCCACACCTGTAAAGCGAACATACATATCAGTGCCAAAGCTGCTTCATAAGGAGGTAAAAGAATACTTGGAGGATTTGTTAAACAGAGGCTGGATAACAAAGTCAAAGTCCCCTTACTCCAGTCCCATTGTTTGTGTGAGAAAAAAAGATGGAGGCCTTCGACTGTGTTGTGATTACAGGGAGCTGAATAAGAAATCCATTCCTGATCACCACCCAATACCCCACATACTAGATATGCTGAACAGCCTCAAAGGAAGTTCCTGGTTTTCGGTCCTTGACCAAGGGAAGGCCTATCACCAGGGCTTCCTGGAAGAGTCAAGCCGTCCTCTCACAGCATTCATAACACCCTGGGGACTGTATGAGTGGGTAAGAATCCCTTTTGGCTTATCATCCGCACCAGCAGAGTTCCAAAGGTCGATGGAGGAGTGTTTGCTTGGGCTGAGGGATGAGGTATGTTTGCCTTACTTGGATGATCATCTAGTACACTCTCAGACATTTGAACACCACCTGAATGATCTGAGGCAAGTACTGCATCGTTATCAAAGCCATGGAGTCAAGCTGACACCCAGAAAATGTGAGGTATTCAGAAACCAAGTGAGATTTCTGGGGAAGCTGGTTACTAAAGAAGGCTACACTATGGACCCTGGAGATATTGCCCCAGTGCAGGCCATGAAGCAGCGGAAACCCACCACCATTGGTGAGTTAAGAAAATTATTGGGATTTATTTCCTACTATTGCAGTTACATCCTTAACTTTTCTTCCATTGCAAAACCCATGTATGATCTCCTCACCGCAGACAAATGTCTAAAAGGGAAGCCAAAACAAACCAGACAAGTTGGGAAAAGACCAAGTGGTGGAGGTCAGTTGCCATCATCTCATCTGATCACATGGTCGCCAGAACACCAACAGGTCCTCTGCCGTCTTATTGACTTTCTCTCGGAGCCACCAGTGTTAGGGTATCCGGACTATGAACAACCATTCATCTTACACTGTGATGCTTCACAAGTGGGGCTCGGGGCTGTGCTTTATCAGAGGGCTGGTGGTGATTGCGTATGGATCAAGGACGCTGACTGCCCCTGAGAGAAACTACCACCTCCACTCGGGAAAGTTGGAGTTCCTAGCCATGGAGGTTTAGAGACTATCTCTATTATTCACCACCATTCACAGTCTATACAGACAACAATCCCCTTACGTATGTGCTCACCACAGCCAAGCTTAATGCAACTACTCATAGGTGGATAGCCGAACTCGCTGACTTCCAGTTCACTATTAAGTACCGCCCTGGCAAAGCTAATAGGGATGCTGATGGACTGTCGCGCATGCCCTTAAACATGGAGCAGTACATGCTAACATGCACACAAGCTGTGTTGCCTGAAGTTATGCACAGTGTGACCCAGGCTGTAGCTGTCCAGTCACAAGAGAGTGAGCCCTGGCTTTGTCCCGTGACCATATCCACTGCTATTGCTGAAGACAATGATGGTGAGACATCAGTGGGGGGAATTCCTAAAACAGAGTTGAGAGAGGCACAAAGAGAGGATCCAGTGATTGGGCAGGTGTTCAAATATGACATCAAAACAATGGCCTAAGTGTGGAAAACAACCTCAAAATAACAAAATAGCTGGACTGGCAAGACAAAAACATAAACTGCACCTTAGTGATGATGGACTGCTGTACAGGGAAACGACAAACAGACTACAGCTCCTCCTACCTCAAAAGTACCATCAGCTGGTTTACAAAGAACTCCATGAAGATATGGGACACCTTGGAGTTGAGAGGATGATGAATCTCATCAGAGAGCACTTTTATTGGCCGCATATGCAGAAAGATGTTGAGCATTACATCACACAGGTGTGCAGCTGTCTGAAGAACAAGCGTCCAAACAAACCAACCAGAGCGTCTCTCACTAACATCATCACCACGTATCCTTTTGAGTTGGTATCGATTGACTTCTTACATCTGGAGAAATGTAAGGGAGGATATGAATATATCCTTGTTGTGATGGATCATTTCACGCGGTTCGCCCAGGCTTACCCCTGCCGCAACAAAGCTGCCAAAACAGCTGCAGAAAAGATATTCGGAGATTTTGCATTGAGGTTTGGGTTCCCTGCACGCCTTCAGCACGACCAGGGTAAGGAATTTCCAAACAAGCTGTTTGCTAAACTAGAGGAATACAGTGGGGTTAAGGGGTCCAGAACCACACCATATCACCCACAGGGGAACGGCCAGGTTGAAAGATTCAACAGGACACTTTTGTCCATGCTCAGAAACTTACCAGAGACTGCCAAAGCAGATTGGAAAGCGTCACTAGCACAAATGGTTCATGCATTTAACTGTACTCGCAGTGAGGCCACGGGCTATGCACCTTATTTCCTCTTATTCGGTCGCAACCCTAGACTCCCTATTGACCTCATGTTTGGCATTACACCAAAAGATCAAAGTTCATCGCACAGCGACTACGCTGAGAAATGGAGGGCAAGAATGACTGAAGCTTACAAGCTGGCTTCCAACTCAGCGAACAAAGAGGCATTGAGAGGTAAAGTTCTCTATGACAGGAAAGTTCATGGTGCAGAGTTGTCTACTGGATGCAGAGTGCTGGTTTGAAATCTGACTGAAAGAGGTGGTCCAGGGAAGTTGAGATCATTCTGGGAGGATAGAGTGTATGTTGTGACACAAAAGAAACATCCAGACAGTCCAGTATATGAGCTCAAACCAGAGAATGGCAAGGGACGTTGTAGGATCCTGTACAGGAATCTACTGTTGCCATGCGACTTTCTACCTGTGGAAAAAGTGGACTTACCTTTGGAACCTGGAAAAAGAAACACAAAAAGAGCAAACGCAAAGAACAAGAACATTGCTCAGAGGATGAGAATGAGGATGGATGGACATCCATTATTGGACTACGACAAAGAGCCAGTGGACATGGAGAAAATCATCTGAATGTGGAGGCACCTGAGTTGTATCCAAGCAATGGAGAAGCAGCAGAGATGGAAAACACTGAAGAGGATGGAATGAGACAAGACCTGGCATCAGAGGGAGAAGAAATCAGGACACCAGAGCAAGACATTGAGATATCTGACACTCAGAGTGAAGAGGAGTCTCCTGAATCTGCACCCAGTGATGAGGATGAAGATCCTGCTGATCCTCCCCCCATGGTGAATAAGTATCCTTTCAGAGCAAGAAAACCAAAAATGATATTTACATATCATAAGTTAGGGCAGCCTACCATGTCACATGATTAAGTGCAAAGTAAATTCACAAAGAAAAAATGAGCACATGTTATGAATAATGTGCTGTTGTTGTGTTCAGAGTAAAAGCAGAACATATATAATCAGTTAACAGTAAAGTTATACTTGAGCAATGTGGAAATACAGTTGTGAATGTTTAACAAGTAATGACTACTAATTTGTTGGTTAAAAAGTGTATGACACTTAGACAGACTTTACCAAAGAAATTGTACCACATGTTGGCTTAGATAGGAGGTTATTCCTGTGTAGTAAGTACCTTACTCTCAGGGAAGATGCAGATATCCTCGCTTATAGCGAAGTGGCAGTGGTCTGTTATCGTGCACAAATACACCTGCTGCAGACAATATGGCATTAATAGGAGATATATGTCATATTTGGGACTGTGGACAGTCATGCATCTTTATGGACATATGAACTCTGACTCCTTGGAAATAACTTTCTTACATGCCATGCATGCATGTCACATGTGGACTATTTACATCATAATGTGGTATGGTAATAGAATGTCAGGGACGACATTACATTTTGGAGAGGAGAATGTGAGAATAGTGTCTGTTAGATTAGTACACCATATATATATTTTATTTTATTGTGTGAAGTCCTTATGTTTGCCATCATTAGTGTCACAGTCATTCTTGTTATTTGTTTCATTTAGAAGTAGTAATTGTGCTCCATTTATCTTACACAGGCATATAATGTAATGCATGCAGTACCTAATTTCCGCCACAGGGTGGCTTTGACCTATTGGTGCACTTTCTGTCCTGTGAAAAGCTACACATGTTGTAGAGTAGTGATGGATTTCATGAGTCGTTTGCGCGAATCAGTTCGCGTCGTTCAGTTCGCCACAGAGAGTCGTTCGTTCGTTCGTTCGTTCGTGTTTCCGGTAGCGCTGAATCATTCACTGACTCGTTCAGTCGTTCAGTCGTTCACTTAGCTCCTCCCTCGTTCTCAATTCGCGAATCGCGAACGACTCGGCTGTCATTCGCGAACGGCGAATGCCAGCCGAGTCGGTCAGACTCAGCTCCTCCTCGTTCAGGTGTTAATACATGTGTTAATAGCAAATACAACATTGTGTCTGGTTGAATATGTTAACATATGTATTTAATTTGAGTTCAACAGATTTATTTAATGTATGCATAATGACATGTCAGGATCAAAATGCCCCATTCCCCCAATTCAAGGAAAAGTTAGACAAACCAAACGCAGCGGGATTCGGATGAGGGGGGGGCCGGGCGTAGTAGATTATTGGATGTTTAATATATCAGCAAGCTAATAGACTTGATTTAGCAATGATGAGTTTTAAAGTTAATGATGTACAGTTGTGTTTATTCTGGGCATATTTTATTTACTATTGTGAAGATGGCCATTGGCCACCCCCACTCAAGACCAAGATCCACCAAGGTGGGGGTCCCGGCCGGGTTGCGTGCGTGAGAAGAAAGCATGAAAGAACGAGACAGATTGACGAGACATTCAAATATATTATTAATCTGGCATGACACAGAAAATACAAAGACAGCATGCATTTACCATTTCACTGATATGTAAATGTAAAAGGCAATATTCAAATGTGAAAGTGGTATTGTTAATGTGTCAACCATTCGAAAGCGTCCTAGACTCACAGACAGACAAACAACATACGGTACATTGGCTGGCTCTCGTGATGACGAGTCGTGAGTGACGTCTCAGTCCTCGAGTCAATCAGTCAGCGAACGACTCGCGAATCAGCGGCGCCGCGAATCAGCGCGGCAGAGAGACTCAGCGAACGAGACGAACGAGACGAACAACGCGATCGAGAGTGGCGAACGAGGTCAGTTCGTTCACTTTAAAGAGTCGTTTGTTCGAACTGGTTCGTTCGCGAACGACCCATCACTATTGTAGAGCAGTATTCAGATGGAAGGCGGACAGAACGTGTCGTTAACAAATGTGTCGCTATGTCTGTGTATGTTTACAGGTAAGCAAGCAATAGAAGAGTCATGAATGTACATAAGAATGAGCTGGGCAAGGGTTTAGATATGTCGGGAAGATTTTGCTGGTTACCTCTGCCGTGAATGTTGTATTAAAATGTTGCAATGGCGTCATAAGCAACTTCGTAGCTAGCAGCTAAGCTAATCTTCTCCTGGTGCCATTAGGGTCCGATGGCGGTACCAGAGCCCGTCTACGGAGAGCCTGTCCACTCCCTATTAAGTCCCATTGTACCGAATTTTGGTTGCAGTTCCACCAGAGCTCCACTGGGGGTGATCGCCCATGAGTGCAGAATGAATGGGAGCAGATGGAGCTAGACGGCTGAATTTGTCTCTTTCACCTGATTCTCATTGAGAAATCTCAGATTTGATTGTAGTTTTTACAAGTTCAACATGGGTTATAGATCGAAAGTTGAATGAACGAGTACTTATGTCCTTTCGATTTCTTACAGGACGAGTTGTTGTTGCCCATAACACGCTAGCATTCTGCTAATGAACGCTGATTGGTCAGTGAAGGACTGATTACGACCAGAGATCCTGCTTGATGGCATCTTGGCATCCGAAGCGGGACCAGAATGTTAAGGTGGACTTTTTCGCCCAAGTTCTTTTTTTTTTAACACAGCAACTTTTTTTGGTTGAATTGTTTGTATTGACAGGGAGAGAGCCTAACCTGCTGTGTCCGCTGTGTTGTCGATGCCTTGAGGGAAAGGGAGAGGCTTGCCGTAAAGCAGTATTTCTGGTCGTAAGATGTGTATGACGTCATTGACATTTTAAAATACTTTTTTAAAGCAAATAAGTGACGCTAAAAAATCTAACACCCAGCAATGTGTAATTTCTTTGCGTCCCCTTTCGAAAGCAACATTCAAATTACTAGACAAAAAATTATATCCTGAGAAAAGTGGAGTTTGAGGGGTATAGCTCCATAGACCGCCATTCATTCTGCACTCGTCCTGTGAGCGCCCTCACATGGAACCAGAGGGGAACTGCAACAGTTCAGAACCCGGAAGTAAACCGAGAGTGGAACTTCTCTCCTTATTAGACATTCTCTGGCGGTACATTTATGTCAATTGTGTTTGTTTACTTTGTATACCAAGGTTAAGAGCTGAGGATATTATCAGGAGTCACAATGTACTTTGAGTGTATGTATTTCCATTGTTAGTAATTGCCATGTGTATTAATGTGTATTTTTGGAACTGTGTAATAATTAGTTAGGATGTAAACAGACCGAGTGAAATGCACGTTGTAGAGCAGTATTCAGACGGAAGGCGGACAGAACGTGTCGTTAACAAATGTGTCGCTATGTCTGTGTATGTTTACAGAACCCAGTAAAAGAAACTATTCTTCAAGTCACGCTTGAGTTTAATTATTCAAGTGTGCTACATATGCTACAGTCTTATGTGAGGGCTTTGATTAATATATGTATTCTTTGATTTTGAAACAGTAGCCTTATGTTGTTGTATTTAGCCTTTCTGAGGCTATTGCATGGTTAAATCAATTAATTTTATTTTATGGACATTTTTAACAGCCCCCCTCAGTCACTTCATCCTGGCGATGATGCTAAGAAAAGGCACACGTGCGTGTATCATCCGTTTTGTACACCCGTATTCAGGGGTTAAATTGGGATTTGTTATGTGGGGGGGCTCTACCTAGGGGGGTCCGGGGCAGGGCCGTGCAGAGACCCTTTGAGGGGCAGGGGCTCAAAATCAAAAATGGGAGGATTTCTATTGTGCGATTGTTGAGCGGGGGGGGGGGGGGGGGGGGGGTGCTACCGGAGGATTTCTGTTGCGCGATTGTTGACAACTGACTGCAGGCAGGCTTAGGCTATGTGCCGGCTAGCCCCGGCCCAATTTAACCACTGCCCGCAATGGCCACGGTGAACTTACGATGAGCGTAGCGCTGAATTCAGCCTGCTGCGTGTGTCATTGCGTGTGTCATTGCTAACCACTTTTTTTCCTACTACTTCAACCTGTCAACTTCTGTTATGTCTGATAAGCTACTTGTGCCAACACAGGACATTATTGTATAAGCGTCTAAATGCATGTGACATGCATCTGTGTCACTCCACTCTCGTAGGATTCTCATAGGGAATATAGGACTCTCTGCTAAGAAAAGGCTCTTCACAATGAATTCAACATGCCTGCATATTTAGGGATTAATGCTATATGCACTACAATAGATTCCAGTTAGCTAGCAGTTCTAGCACAGTAGATAAACATATATTTAGATATTAATGCTGTCTGCACGACAATATATACCAGTTAGCTAGACTTGTTGAGTTAAATTGAGCACATACTAAATAGTGGCATTCTCATACAGACACGATCATATGAAAATTACAATATTTACAGCGCATTACAGTCCTTTTCCATGTCTTGTGTAAGTGTATGTGTGCATGTGTGTGTGTTCCCTAATTCATGGTAATATATGTGTATGTCTGTGTGCATGCATTCATGCAAGTCTTTGTGAGTATGTTTGTCTATGTGTGTTCCTCTATTTGTGTGTACATGTCCATGTGCATGTGAGTGTGCACAAGTGCATGATTAAGGGTTTCAGCGATCGCAGGTTTGGATTTGTTTCCGCCAGTGTTTCACCTTTTCATTAACATTTCTCAGATCAGTTTGTGTTTTTATTTCTGTTGGTGGGCATTCCAAAATATATCCCTGTTACTGAAAAAGATGACTGACCAAAAGTAGTTTTGCACATTGCCACTCTGCAGTTGCCATTTGCTGATAAAGTACAGAACCACATTAAAAAATATATTTGATAAAAGAAAACGTGATAAATATGTCATAACTGAGCAACTTGTACTTCAACAGAATTATACAGTGGTGCCATTTAATTTGTTTTTTATCCATTATTTTCGGGGCCAATTTGTGTAGTGATGTAACAGGTTTGACAGTTGACTGTGAAGTCTGGCTCCATACGGTAACACAAAAAGATAAATGTGAAAATATCATGGCAACAGTTGAATTGCCTTAAGTATATAATGTCATAATGTATTATATACATATAATATAATGCCTCATTCTAAAGCAGTTCAGATTTGTCTTTACTGTCTTGCATAGCTTTTGAACAAGTTTATCCAATGTATTTTGAGTCCTGAGTGACACATCAACATTTAAAATCACTGACCATTCTTCCTCTTGATCTAATTGAATAATAAGCTTATATTTTGCTTTCCTATGGAAAAACACATTGACACAGACTTTTTAAGATTCAGGGTTAGATGTTTTTTTGAGATACACCCTCCATTTAATTTATTAATGTCTCTGCTACACAAGGGGTTTTAGCTGATATGTAAATGATTGGGTCATTGGTGTACATTTAACAACATGTTGGTAAATCATTTATGTATAAGCTGCAAAGTTGAGGGCCCCAAGACCGACCCCTGTAGAATATCTATTCTGGATTGTCGGGGGATTGAATGTTTTGCATTAATTTTAACGCGTTGCTCTCTACATTCGAGATATGAGGCAAACCAGCTGGTTGCTTGCTCAACAAGGTTAAAGGTGCTAACTTTGTTCAGAAGTATGCCATGGTTCACAGTCAAGGCTGGATTATCCATATAAGGCATCAGGTGAGTGCCTGGGGGCACCAGACAATGGGGGGGGGCACCAAATGATTAAGACAATGATTAGACCTTTAAAATATTTGTCATATTTTCTCTATATAGTATAGCCTGGCAAGCCAGACCCACATCAGAAAGATGTAGGGTTTGGCATTGCTCCATTGGCAGTGTGGGCGGGATAAACGGTTGTCTTTCAAGTTCCCTCTGCACGCAATAGGATAGCGCTACAACCAATCAGAGCAACGAAGAAGGTGACGTAGTCAGAACGACGGAAATTAGTCCATGGGGAAGTGTTCCGTATGGTGGATTGTGGAAGAATAGTGAAATAAAATGTTAACTTCAAGTCTTGAAGAGTCGCGGCCAAAGCCGAGTGGAAAGACAGCCGTTCGCCACCAGCAGCCATTGTTTACCTCTAACACGGAACCGTCACAACTCTGTCGTCATGGTAGCCTGGCTTCCGACCCCGCCCCTCACGCTGTGATTGGCCTGACAGATTTTCTGTTTCCAGCACAGAAAGCCGACGGAGAAGTGCTAGACCCCCCTGGCTGCAAATTAAATTTGCTGCCGCTAGGGGCGTCTAGATTTCTAGGCTATATATAGTATATACTGAAAGAGAAATAGGTAAACCGTTGATACAATATATATATATAATAATTGCGATTGGCTGTATGTGCCCCCCTCCATATAATAGTCGAGTCCACAATGACGCAGTGCTGCCAATCTATCATATCAGACACATTCAAAATAGACAGGCATCAGCTAAGTGGTTGTGTGAAACGAAAACAAAAAAATAAATTAAATACACAAATCACGGCACATGGCCACGATTCCAAATATACCCGCTATCGCAATCTGTTAAGGGAGACATCACGTGGAGAGAGAGAGAGAGAGAGAGAGAGAGAGAGAGAGATGCTATTTATTTCAGTAAATGGTCTTTATAGCCATAGTCAATTTCACTTTTTTACATGTAAAGTGGGAGGACGGGGGCACTTCAAGTGTGGTCACCCTAGGGCACCACACTGTGTTAATCGAGGCCTGTTCACGGTGTCTTTTTACTGTCTAAAAACACTCCCACTACATTACCCTTGCCTAGTGAGCTCTTGATGTTTTCAATGAGGTAGCAGTTGGCCATTTTTGAGTACTTTGACCTAAATCCGAATTGTTTAGGATAAATAAGTTCATTGCTTTCAAGGTGGTCAACCAGTTGTTCTGCAATAACTTTTTCCAGGACTTTTGAGAATACGGGTAGCATAGAAATAGTCTATAATTGCCTACTTGGTATGGTTGCTACAGCCTTGAAAATTGGCGTGATGGTCGCCGTTTCCCAGCTTTGAGGGAATTTACTAGCCTGGCTCCGCCCGCCTACGTACTTCCGCTCAATTTTCATTTCACTTCAGTACTAAGGTCTGGCCGTGCTGTATGTTAGAACGATGTCTTTTCCCTGAAATGTGCCTTCCAATCAGCGAACAGGAGGCGCGGCCTGAGAACAGTGACGTAGAGGTCGTGCGCGAATTTCAGTTATTGAGCGGAAGTATGGAGGCAGGCGGAACCAGGCTAATGCTAATGCTCACTGCATCTGCCGTTTGTATACTGCGCGCAACGTGGTTTCTGGCGCATCTACAGCACTGCTAGACCATGAGTATGAATGAAATGAGTACGAAGGTCTAGTTAGGACTAGGCTAGGAATTTACTAGTTCTAATGGAGATTTTTATCAGATGCATTATCAGATCAATCATGATTTTACTCATTCCAGTGATTCTTGTTATCAGTTAAAAAATATGTTTTAACAGTATCATTTGATTTCAACTTTTGTTGTTGCAATTTAACAGTGTAAGCTACTCATCTAAGTCATGATACAATTAGATGTAATGTGATGATGGATTATACAGGATTGCAATGTGTTGGGGGACAATACTACATTTAAGGCTTAACATTGTAAAGATGTCCCCAGTTTTATTTTGTTACATTTAAAAGTGACTCTAGCCTTAAACAATACGCCCCCTCCCCTGCCAGATGATATATCCTTTCTGTAGCAAACATAGCTGGGAACATCCATCATGCTGGTTGCGATATTAAAGTTAAGCCAGGTTTCACTCAGAGCTAGGAAGTCTAGATTAGAGTCCGTCAGTAGATGTTGAATTTGAGCTCCTGTTGATATTATACTCCCAATGTTCAAGTGTCCACCCAGGATACCTTTAAGTTTAGACATAGAGTCCCATATCACCTTTGCATGAGTTACAGTCTGGAAATTCATGATTCATGTTGTTTTCATACTGATCGGATTCCTTTTTCACAGTGTAGGCTTTAAATCCCATTAGCTGCACAAATCACCCACTCTGGCGACTTGGGTTGTCTGTGAGAGTATGGTTACTCACCAGACAGTTCATGTTCCTCTGGGTGGAAAACCGTGCTGACAGGGGGACTGAGGTCTCGTCAGTGGGTAAAGGTCGGCTACGCTTAACCATAGATATATAGCCCGTTTCATTGATCATGTTAGGTTGCTATTATTCACACATACCCATGTTATTTGAAACTAACTATAAGTATCTATAACCTGATAGGATAAGGCTGCTCCCAGCTAATTACTTCTGCTTTATGTGAAACTCACTGGCTACTCCGCCATTTTAATTGAAGATGAGTGAGAGCGATTTCCAAAATATTTGTCTCTAAATGGCATAACCCAAGCGTTACGTAGCCAAACGATTGCAGCCACAGTACATATATGTCAACGTAGTTCCTTAAATGTGAAGCAAAACAAGGTTTTCTTGAAACCTAGACTTAATAACAGTACTGTCTGCTGTAGCTGGACCCCTGGGCTGAGGTTGTGAGTAAAGCTGTTGACAGCACTCCTTTTATGGGAAGAGATTTCACCAAGAGTCTATGTTGCTCGAATACAGTCCGTCCTCATTTTGAAGTTCTGGCATAGGCAGGCATGTATAGGCATGTGAAACTGTCTAAGTTTCCTTCGCATACTGGTTATTTATGTTTAATATTTTAATTGTCGTTTTGGCTCAATTTATTTGTCCCAATGATGCATTCATCAACTCATCCTCTCCGTGTGTGCAAAACGCCTTCAATAAATCCCAACCAATAATGAATGAAAGGTACAGTATACTGTATACTACCGTTGATTACCATTGATAGTTGCATGAGCTGGAGTTGTCAAACTGAGCTTTTTTGTGAAATAGAAAATAAGGATGTGATTAAAGAGGGAAGTCTTTATCTTCTGTTGCAGCAGCAGGTCTTTTAATGTCTTTCTAATCATCGTTTTAATGCGTTATATTTCCATAAAAAATGTCACCATAAGCTATCACGACTTGATTGACTACATAAAATCATAACACACAAGACCTGCAGCCTTTAAAGCGATATCTTATGCGCAATGAGGTAACAGGTCTACAACACATTACCATTACAGGAGGCAAAAAGTAAAAATATTTGATGTCCAATGCCAGATTGTTAATTAAACAGTTAATACATCTCTAATGTTCAATTTATGTAACATTTTGTTGTCAATGTCAATGAAGATTATATGAAAAGCCTAGGCTAAATAATTATAAAATAATGTATTATATTATCTTGATTACCTTTCATAATAAATTATAAGGTGTTATAAAGGGTCTGCGTGGCAGCATTGTGTTTATAAACTTGGCTGCCTCAGTTTTAAAGGAATTTGTGGGGGAAAAAAATGAAAATTCTAGTCTGTATTGAACTCAAAAAAAAAAATCGGTGATCGGTATCAGATCGGCTGATCTGATACCGCATTAAAATAATCATTCGGTATTGATCGGTCAGTATTGGCCTAGAAAAACCTTATTGGGTGAATCCCTAGTACTAAGTATTGGAAGGACTTGGTTTGATTAGGTTGCCATGGAAACAGCACAAGGCCTATTTCTGGGGGCAAGTGGAAGGTAATGTCAGCCAGTAGAACAGTTCACCGATAATGGGGCGAATCGCTGCCGTTGTGTTGCAGGAGTAAGAAATGTAGGCCTGCAGCTTGAACTGCCAAATAATGTCAACATTATGTGGGAAGAAAAATAAGTAATAAATGGCTTGTGCATGTGCAACTGGCATATGTTTACTTATGTATGCTATGACTGTATACAGTTTGAAGCAAGCAAGTCAAATTTAAGTATGTTAGAAATATCGTTCTTGATAGCTTCAACTGCTTGCTATTTGGAGATGCATTCAGAGAGAGAGAGAGAGAGAGAGAGATAAAGAGAGAGAACTGTACAATTCACACTTGAATTGTGAAAAAATGTCATTTGATATGGTGGTGGAGGTCAAAGGGGCACGAAGAAAATGAGAGACAATCGAGCACCTGTATAGACAGATAGTTCCGGCATTAATGAATTTGACCACTTTGCCCTCCATATCAACGCTCCGCATAGCTTCACTGTCAATCACACGGCTTGTGAGAGCTGTGAAATGAGGAGATGAGAGAGGCTCAGTGAGAGGTCCCTGCCCTCACTTAAAAGACCCCCCCCTCCCCCAACACACACACACACTCGCTATGTAAGGCGCTTTGAGTAGGCCTATCTTGAAAAAGCGATATATAAATGCAATTAATTATTATTATTGAACGCGCCTTATCTATTGGATTCTATATATTGGATTCTAATAATATTAATAATGGCTTCTTGTTTGTTGTTGTTTAGCGTGCTTGGTATGTGTGTATTACTTGAATGCTCCGTGGGCAATTGTGTGTTTTTGTGCATGTGTGTGCATGTGTGTTCACATGTTTGCACATGCACACGTGCATGTACTTAAACCAGTAAACTTCTGTTCTGTCTGATTGCTACTTGTGCCAACGCAGGGCATTATTGTATAAGCGTCTAAATGCGTGTGATCTGTGTCACTCCACTCTTGTAGGATTCTCATAGGGAATATGTAGGACTCTCTCTGCCTACGCCGTTCCAACACTACCTGTTAATTAAGCAGGGGGACTTCCTGAATGAGATGCCAGTCCACCGCAGAGACTGGCATCCGTTGCCCATCACTCACACGCACACACACATATGCACATGCACGCATACACACAATTTTAGGGTGTTCAAAGAAGACTGCTGCAACAGTGCTGTCTGTTTCATCTAGAAGTACCTTCTGAAAACGTACATGCAATTTGTTTTGCCGCTTTTATTTTTGCCTTTTTTTTCTGTGGTGGTGTGACTGCCTTGTCTGCCTTATAGAGCGGTGCAGGGATTAAGTATTTTTGTAGGCCAACCCGGAAGTTAGCGTCGCCCTGGGTCCCCTTGACAAAAAGTCCAATGGGTTTTTTCCATTGGATTTTGAATTATTGCAGAAAATAACTGTGGCAAACAAAAGTTTATGGTACTCACACGTTTTGTTAAGCAAGATAATCTTTACCAATGAACACAATCGGCAGAAGTTTTTTAAGACATGTAAAAGCTTCAAAATACCCAAGTATATACTGACATATTTTATGTCGTAGAACAAAACGTGGCAATCTCTTAAGCGTGTGTTAACCACAGACCTTATTTCAGGCATCTAACCAAAAACCCATTCAAAAAACCCGTTGACTTCGAGACGAGAGAACCGGAAGTGTCAAAATGCTAACGGATTTCCGGGTTTTAGGACTCATTCCTGCACCACTCTATTAAACGTGGGCTACATGGACTCATGTGTTTTGCAGCAGACAGGGGGCGCTGAAGTGCACAGCAGTCACATCGACACAGGGACAGAAGGGCCACTCTTGATAGATCCTACGAAACGTGCAGAAACTTAAAACCTCTGGCCGATGATGGATGGACGGGTGGAGGACGGCGGCCCGGCAGCAGTATTGACACCGAGTGTGACTATGTTGTGTCGCTAAAAGGGCAGCCGTGTAGCATTTTGGCCATCGCTCATCTTGGGAGGGGGTGGACGAGGAGAAGGGGGCCGGATGGGGTCAGGACAGACAGGTCTGGATGCAGGGCGGACGGTACGAATGTCAAGCAACGGACTGTCAAGCAATCCATAGACTGATCTCTAGTCCACTGTCCCAACCCTCCTACCCCCCCCACCCCCCTGGGACTGAAAACACCTCAGGGCTCCACTGAGGTGCCCTTGAACATAGACACCTCATCACCCTGAACCACTCACTACAAAGTGTGAATGGTGACTTCCATTCTGTCGCTGTGTGTGTGTGTGTGTGTGTGCACACGTGTACATGACGGTTCAAATTAGCCAGTGTGAGACATTGAATTGAACCACTGATTTGAGTGGTCGTAATTGCAGCTTCATGAATGCCGTCGATCCTTCTTCAATGCACATAACCGTTTTAAACAACAATAAATATAAATGGATTGCAATAAAACTATGCAACAGAGAGTGGTGAATAAAGGACTATAGTCTAGAAGGGGGAGTTTATACATATTCTAGTCTCTCCAAATTGATTCAAGAGCCCATTAGAAAAAAATAAATTGAATCTCCTTAGCATTTAATTGGGATTCAAATTTTGATTTTCAATTGGGAGACACTTCCGCATAGCAATTTAACCCACAGGTTAAATGCTTGATTACAGTCACTGTTTTTCACTCTAAAGGTGAAGGTGTTAGGCAAAGGTGTTATGATAAACAGTACATAACTGCTACCCTCTCAAACGGAAATGGTATTAATCCTGATGTAACTTGTGGGCAGTAAAAGTGCTGGCAGCCTCTTTGTTGAAGAGACTTGAAAATATGGTTAGACGGATTTCATTTCACGGCAAGTTCCCTGTGGGTTGTGTGACTGGTGAAAAGGCATCCCTTGCTGTTTACTTTGCCTCTGGGTGTTTAACTCAACATCTGTTCTTTGTGTTTGATGACGACTATATCCGTTTGTCAGAATGCAGTCTTGTGTTTTCTTTGTTGTGTGATGCTAAGCGTATTTTGTATACTTGTCCTCCTTTTGTAGAAGTTATTTTGTACAGCAGGATGTGTTCTGTACACAGTAGGGAATGGACATTATGTTCTCCTGCAGTGAATATCTAATACCCCAGTTAAGTGTGTATGAAGGAGGATTCTCTTCCATACTTCAAATTAAACCTAGAATGTCATGATCAGCATGATAGTATCAGGTGGGTCCTTGACAGTATCGTAGCTGTATGTACCATTGTGAGGCTTAAATGACTGCTGTATACCTAATCATAAGTAATATGCTGTAGTGGTTCTCAAAGTGGGGTCTGGGGACCCCAGGAGGGCCGTGGCATATAGCCAAGGCGTCGGCAAAATAATTAACAAAAACTCCTACTTACTTGTAAAAAATTTAAAACAAAAAAAGCATACCTTTGGGATAATTACTCACAGCGTCATTTTTTCAAGGGGGACTAAAAAGTTTAATTAAAAGTTAATTGAGCCAATAGGAGGCGCACAAGATTTGCAATGCATGTTATTAATACATTTCCTGGCAAGTCATACAAGGACATTATATTTTTTCGCATACATGTTCAATGGGTTAGATTCAGGTTGCAAACTATAACAATCGTAGGGGGTCCTTGTAAATATGTATCCATTCTTAGGGGTCCCTGGCTTGAGAATAACAATGTATGAACCAGTGGTTCCCAACAAGCGTGCCGGGAACAATGATGATGACAATGATGAGAAGTGGGATTATGGGATTTAATACATAATCCTGACAAAGGTTAATTTAGGTTAAAGGTAAATATTATTTGGTGCTTTTTATGATTTGCTCTATTATTGATTAATTGTTCCACATAATGCAAGTTTTTGCTACGATGTGATACTTTTTTGTCTGCTGTGTGTGAAAGACTGCAAAAAATTCTAATGACCTCATATGTATAATATCCTGTAGGGATGAGCGAGTACAGCATTATCTGTATCTGTTAACCATATGAATTATCTGTATCTGTACTCGGAGTGGGCGGGGCCTAACACGGAAGTGGGCGGGATTTAACCCGGAAGTGGGTCGGGTTGTCTTGAAATGAGCGAGGTTTTAACCGGTATGTTATTTTAAGCATGCAGTTGATATGGGTTGATCAGAAATTGTTATTTATTGCTGATTAGAAAACTATTTACAGGACAGCATCAGCATTGAAAAAAAAAAAAAAAACTCTGACGACCGGCAGGGAGAGGGAGAGAGAGAGAGTGTGTGTGTGTAGCTTGATTTCCAATATTTATACCACTACTAGCTTTATTTTTTCACGAAATACAGCAAGAAAGTGTCGGACACCGTGCATGAAGTAAAAAAAAAACTGGTTAGAGCCAGGCAGCCAGATGACGGTTAAAAAAAGAAAAAGAAAAAAAAATCTCCGACAGGCAGAGACGCAACGCGAGTCGGCACCACGTCTGAACAAACCCACGTTTACCAGAACTCTACTGGTTCATAAGTAAGTACCAACCTAAGTAATAACAAACCTGAAGCTGAAGAAACCCTAAACATTAACGGAAAACGACCTGCGAACCTGAGTGACTGAGGGAGAGACAGAAAGCTGTTCACACAGTGGGTTGTGTGGGACACAACAACACATCTGCATTGTGTAGGGGAGGGGCGCTGTAGCCTATCACAGAACGCTGACACAGTCAGCTACCCAATGAGGATTTTCATTCAATCCGAGCACAGATATTGACTCGTATTTCTCATATAATACTCGTACTCGGCAAAAGTGCTTTATCCGTACCGGATACTCGTTTCAGCCGAGTATCCGGCTCAACTCTAATATCCTGGTAATAATGTATGTGAAAATTTCAGAATCATGGCCAGTTACGGCAAATGACATGCCATGGCTGTGAAACTAATTTAACCATTGGTGCTATTGGTGATAAGTAGGCTCTGAAAATGCGCCAGTTGGAATTAGTTGGTAGCCGTTCATAATGTATGTTCACTATCAAATGAAACATTACTGAACTTCCAACTCCATCTCCAGCCCCAACTTCCATAGGCACAACCTTTGAGGTGAGCAAACACATTACCTCAATTCAGAAAAAATTACGTGGAGTGTTACTTTAGCACATTTGAGTCTGTTGCAGTTGCTTTAAACTGGCCTAAAGATGTCTGGGCTCCAGTGTTAGTTGACAGGCAAGGCTCAGGAGGCTTTTGCAGCTCTTTCAGTAGAAGATAGACTTCTATTTGATAAGGTTAAAATTGCAATACTTCAGGCCTATGAGTTGGTGCCTGAAGCATATCGTCAGCTGTTTCACAACTTGACAAAATCCCCCACCCAGACATTGAGTTTGCTAGAGAAAAGGGAAACATTTTTGACCGTTGGTGTCTTACAAGTAAGGCAAGTGATTTTAATTCCTTAAAGGGGCTATAGACGATATCCTGAACATTAATATAGCAGCAAACAACTATTGGCTATGTAGAGATAAGTAGAGAGAGCTGCCCTGTCTGGCAGCATTTCAGTTTCAAACCGAATGAGAAGGGGGAGCCCTTCTGCAAACTTTGCATGAAATGTGTGAAAGCGAAGTATGGTAACACATCTAATCACATGAAGATTCACCATTCACTAGCATACTCAAAACTGGTACCAGCTAGCCGTGCATCCACCTTAACCCGAAAGCAAACTGCGACCAGTCGGGAATCATGGGCGCGATTTCAAAATCTACAAAATATAAACGAGACAGCTTGAGATGGAAAGCATGCACTGCTGCAGTCACACATTTTATTGTGAGGAAGATGGAGTCTTTCCGCAACATGGCGAAAACACTGGACCCCTAGTACGAGCTGCCTACCAGAAAGTACTTTTCCAACACTGCTATACCCAACCTATACAATAAGGTCCGGCAGTAGGTGCAACTGCTGGTGTCAGGAGCTGACAGCTACAGTCTGACTACTGATATGTGGTGAGCAAGAAATATGATGCCCTATATGTCACTAACTTTACACAACATCTCCCCCGAATGGAACCTGCAATTGCATTGCCTGCAGACAATATTTTTTCCAGAGACCCACACGGCCATTCACCTCTCAGATGCGCTCCAATCTGCAGCTGCCAATTGGAAGCTGGAAGAGGGGGAAAATAGCAGCTATAACAACAGACAATGCATATAATATAAAAGCAGTTGTGTCTTTTGTTGAAATGGCAATGACTAAACAGCTTCGGGCACAACAGGAATCTGGCGGTGACCGGCGGTATTAAAGAAGCAAAAACGAAGACACAATATCAACATTGACCTCCACATATTGATTTTATTTTTTCTAGCTATTTAAAATGGGTAAAATCGTATTTAATTGTAGAGCTGCGCGCAGCGCATCAGCCCCTCCCCCCGCTTTTGCTCTGTCTCGCTCTCTCTCGGACCCGTCTGTGAATAGCCCCTCCTCTCCATGCACACTCAATGTTCATACGCAGGAAGGATTGTTTTTCCCGAACATCTGTGATTTATGTGAAAAAATGCAGAAAATCGAACCTGTTCCAAAAACTTTAATGACGGACGAAAGTTTCAGAGTCGGTGTGTAAACTTGATTGACACAATGTGAGGTCGTATTTATTTTTAAACGTGCAACAATTTCGGACGAAAAATACGGACTTGGTGTGCAAAGGCTTAATGTTAATTATTTGACAATGATGCTGAATGTTTGCTCCCTCAATCCAGATGAATACTGACAAATACTTTCAAAGATTCAAAAGGGCTCGTACTGAGGAGGCGCAAAGACAGTCTGGTGTTTTTCACTTATGACACAAAGTGAAACAATGGAGCTGTATATATTGTACAGTTATTTGTCACAAAGTACTTGCCAATTAAAATATACAGTGGAGCACCTTATATACAGCAGTATTATTTAATAATTGATTTAAGAAAGCATGTGTGTGCCTCCTGCACTCCCCCCCCCCCCCCCCCCCCCCCCCCCCCCTGGGGAGGCTACCACCACAAATATAATCTGGTTCTGTGGGAAACACTGTATGCCTAAATAAATGTTTGCTACTTGTATAAATGAGTAGTAGCCTAGTTTAAATTAATAAATGTAAGCAGCGCTCATAAATGCCTTGCATTTATTTTTAACCATAAAGTTAGGGGTTGGCTTCTGGCAATGAGGGATCGGATTCTTGAGCAGGAAGCAGCAATCAGTCAGGTGAATGTCGATGACCCGCGGATGGATCTGCAAATGACATGGCAAGACACAGATGTGCTGCAAGCGATAAATGGTCTCAAGCCAGCAAGCGAGTTTATTGACATTCTGCTTTGCATCAGATCAGGATGTCCAGCTGACAAAAGACATTAAGTCTGCAATTCTGGACAAGCTTTACGACCAGTAGGACCTTCCAGTGTCGTAGAGAATTCTAGCAGTTCTTCACTTAGGTTTGATGGTTAAAGACAGAGGAAACATCTCTAAAGAACTTAGTTTCTGATAATACAATGTAATAGCAGAGCAAAATATGTGAACCTGAGGTCAGTCTCGAGAGTGAACACTAAAGCAAAACGTGTGTGTGCATAGGGTTTTGTTTCCTTGGTGTTTGATTTTGAAGTTTGAAATGTGAGTATTGGATGCGATATGGGCTAGAGGTTACTAGCACATATGCCCTTTCAGAGTAAACTGTTATTTGGGTGTTGGAGTGTTGATGCTAGAACAAATATCCAGGGAGATGGCAAGAGGCTTTAGCAGGGGGCACCAAATGACTGGCAAGTGGGCGTGGCAACGTAGTTGTGCATAGTGAAAGTGAAACCATTCAGTGGTATGCTCCAGTGTTGTAGTACTTGAGTCCGGGACTCGGACTCGAGTCCGACTCGTGAGCTAAATTTAGAGACTCGTGACTTGACTTGGACTCGAGCACTGAATGACTCGAACTTGACTCGGACTCGTACATTAGGGACTCGATAATTAAGACGAGGACTCGACTTTTTTTTTTAATGTCATTAGGCTATAATTGTAATATGCCATTATTCTATAATTTGGTATATGATTTTAGTGCAAGGGAATGTTACTGCTTCATGTCATACATCACGTCATGTTCACATACAAACTGAAACTAACACGGCGCCAAAATGCAGTGGCGTCAATTCAGCCAAAGCTAAGGTATGGCAAGGTTACTAGTCCCATGACTTAACTACAGTATCAATCAATATACATGCCCAGCAAATTATCATCACAAAAGTCTGCTATGTAGCTTATCTGTGTGGTTTGGAAACATTTTTTTTTTCAAATGCAGTCTCGCTCACATCCCGCTCAATGCAGTCTCAGTGAAATGCGCCTTGCCTTTCTGACAAACGCAATTTCACTCATTCTGTTCCCTTCATTCACTATATAATTGCAACAATATCACGTGAACATACCAGGTAAACTTAAAACTGTTAAAGTCCAAATGCAAAGAGGAGAGGGAGGGAGGGAGAAGAAGAGAGAAAGAGAGAGAGAAATCATATTTCCCTTAAACAGATTTATAAGAGGTTCAGGTGATGTATCTTACCTTAAGATCAACTTGCATAATTAATCCATCAGTGGATAACGCCGAGGCCTCAAACCGGCAAAGTCATTAACAAGTTCATCTGGGTCCAGTGATTTCACGACAGCAGGCTCAACAGCCATTAACATAAGGTGCGTCAGTCTGTCATCGCCCATAGTGGTCCTCAGGTACGTTTTCACTCGTTTTAAAAAAATCTCTCGGACAAAGTTCTCTGCTTCCTTTTCATTTTAGTTAATTAGCTCAGCAAAACAAATCACGCTAATAACAATAATGACCCTGCTCTGACCTCCGTCGTCTCGTCAGGGGGGGCTGGGAGATACCACATTTCAAGATATGGAGGGGGTACAGGTGTGTTGGGAAAGATAATACCTAGAGAAATTGATTGTGTTGTTCTGATTTTCATTTGTAGTTAATTTATATGACAAAACAAGTCCAAATTCCCTGCCCTCTTTCACATTGCAGTGTAACAACATGTATGCTTACTTTAGTGCTGACTCGGACTCGACTCGGACTCGATGTGGATCAATAGGTACTCGACTCGGACTTGACTCGTATGAGTAGTGGACTCGACTCGTACGCTGGAGACTCGAGCCTGGACTCGGACTCATAGTGACTCGACTACAACACTGCCATGAACATTGCTCGACCCACAGCAGAGCTTGGTAACTAATTAGCACCCAGAGTTAATCAAAACTGAAACTTAAAAAAGTCTGCTTTAACTAAATAAACATCCTCACCTAAACCATTCTCCTCAGCCTCCATGTCTGTTTCCTCAGCCTCCATTTCTGTCTCCTCAGCCTCCATGTCCATCCAAACGGGCCGCGCTGGGGATCTTCCACCTCTCCCTCTCGGTCTCGCAACAGACATATGGCCTTCACAATATTGCTTCAGTTGTTGGTTACAAGTAGCAGCATTTTATCGTCCCTAATGCCCCATCTTTCCAACGTCAGGTCGATGCAGTGGCCGATTGACTCGCCCAGGGGTTAAAGCAAAACAAATCCTAAGCCTGAACTTTTTTTTTATGTGGGTGCGTGGGTGGGTGGTGGGGGGGTCCTCCTGGACCAGAGGAGGCTCTTCCATTGAGGAAATGGAGGAAGGCCCTCCCCAAACATTTTGAGAAAAATAAATAAATAATTGAACTCCTTTAAAAATGCAGTTTAATATCAGTATTTGATACTATGCATATACACAATTCGTTTCCCTGAGTTAAAATAACATTATAATAATACCCTATCGTAACCAGAAATTATTGCACAGAGGAACGTCCTCCCTTTCCTCTCATTGAGTCCCATTCATTCTGTCTCCAGTACTGGCGGCTCGTGGGGCTCATTCACTTACATTGCCCAGGGGAGGACAGACCTCCCTGAGCGTCTGAGTTTGCGCCAACATCGATGAACCAATAAACAACGGATATGGCGTTGGAGGGCGGGGTCTAAGCGGGGCTTAGACATAGCGAAAGAAGTTCCCCTCCTTGACCATTCTGCTGTAGGATATCGATTGAAATAGCTTCACCCCTAAAGATTGTTGTAGAAGTATTGCAAATAAAACGATGTTGATGTTGATGACAAATGGTAAAATCTGTGCCGTTAGTGCTAAAATGCGAATTAAATCGTTCATGTTGTTACTCTTGACTGTTCTTGTAGAGTTGAGCCAGATACTCGGCTGAGTATCCGGTACGGATAAAGCACTTTTGCCGAGTACGAGTATTATACGAGTAATACGAATCAATATCTGTGCTCGGATTGAATGAAAATCCTCATTGGGTAGCTGACTGTGTCAGCGTTCTGTGATAGGCTACAGCGCCCCTCCCCTACACAATGCAGATGTGTTGTTGTGTCCCGCTCTGATCACTCACACACAGAACAGCTCTCTGTCTCTCCCTCAGTCACTCAGGTTCGCGGGTCGTTTTCCGTTAATGTTTAGGGTTTCTTCAGCTTCAGGTTTGTTATTACTTAGGTTGGTACTTACTTATGAACCAGTAGAGTTCAGGTAAACGTGGGTTCGTTCAGATGTGGTGCCGACTCGCACCTGTCGGAGATTTTTTTTTCTTTTTCTTTTTTTAACCGTCATCTGGCTGCCTGGATCTAACCAGTTTTTTTTTACTTCACGCATGGTGTCCGACACTTTCTTGCTGTATTTCGTGAAAAAATAAAGCTAGTAGTGGTATAAATATTGGAAATCAAGCTACACACACACACACACTCTCTCTCTCTCCCTCTCCCTGCCGGTCGTCAGAGTTTTGTTTTTGTTTTTTTCAATGCTGATGCTGTCCTGTAAATAGTTTTCTAATCAGCAATAAATAGCAATTTCTGATCAACCCATGTCAATTGCATGCTTAAAATAACATACCGGTTAAAACCTCGCTCATTTCAAGACAACCCGACCCACTTCCGGGTTAAATCCCGCCCACTTCCGTGTTAGGCCCCGCCCACTCCGAGTACAGATACAGATAATTCATATGGTTAACAGATACAGATAATGCTGTAATCGCTCATCCCTATGTTCTTGTTTAGCTGACATTCTGAATGGAAATTGTTAATGGATGTTTCAGAACGCGATGTGATTCGTATCTGTTCTAATTACATTGTCGTCTCATCTTCATCAAAAAAATGAACGAGAACATTGAGGACTTTGTCCATGTTCTTGTTGGTGGCTTCATCGACATTTAAGGAAAACATGCAGTTTTTTAGCTTTTTCAAAATATGTCTTTTAAACTCTGGTGTTATGCCGTGTGTGTTCAAATAGCTGGCATGCTGATTAGATATGGACAGTTTAGTCAAAGCAATTTTGACTTCAGCTATTTTTTTGCATAAATTCACCAGGGGTTGGGCGAGCTTGAAAGACAGATCATGCTCTGCGATGAATGTGCACATGCGTATTTTCAAGTCACACACGGTCAGTTATTGATGCCGGTACATCAGCTGTGGTTGTTGTCCCGGTAACCGCATTGTGTGTGGGAGAGCGCAAACAGCTGCTCTATGAGCGGGGGTCTGACTCATGGGGCCCTATTTTGCACTCAGCGCAATTGACTTTGTGCACTGGCGCTTGTGCAATTCCTATTTTGCACCCGACGCACATTGGAATTTTCCCTCGCAAGGCGCAAGTCCTTCACTTGGGGAATGAACTTGCGCTCCGGGGGCGGTTCAGCGGAAACAGGAGGCGTGTCCCGGCGCAAACGTTCCCTGGTGCTATTCTGCACTTTCACAAAACAATTGCGCCACAGACCAGGAAAAACCGAGTCTAAAGTCAGTGGCGCTTATTCAGACGCTATTTTAAGGGCGCTTGGCCATAATCAGGGAGGGGATGCGCGATTGTTGACGGGGTGGGGGGATAAAAAATAC
Organism: Merluccius polli; assembly: GCA_030340625.1. Lineage (NCBI taxonomy): Eukaryota > Metazoa > Chordata > Actinopteri > Gadiformes > Merlucciidae > Merluccius > Merluccius polli. Next base: position 346,253 of record JAOPHQ010006540.1, read on the forward strand.
AAAATAAAATAAAAAAATAATTACGGCCGGCCGGCTCGGCCTGAAATCGTCCGGCCGTTGGGGAAATATCCCGAACCTGCCGACGGCCAGCCCGTCCCTGGCCATAGTGTAGTGTGTGTACAACGTGCATTCACTTTGCTTCTCTCATCTACAAGGAAGCAGTTCTCATTTTTGCAAACCATACATACAAGCAAAAATATTACCACATATGTGAAACATAGGCATAAATCTAGCGTACACAGTTACCCAAAATATTCAGGCTAATAGTAATGACGGATCAAATTAACCTGTTTGATCAATAGTCGCAAGACACATAGATAAGGACACCAGGATGACACCTTTTATTATGCCAGCAACAGCGCGTTAAATGTTTTATAATCGAAAACACACAGAAACACGACGCGGTGTAACTGAAAGAACATTCGGCATACTGAAAATGCGCTTCAGCTTATTTGACAGAAGAGCTGCATCATCTATAAGCAGTGCTTGAAGTGGGCCGGTACGCACCGGTACGCAGTACCGGCACTTCTACATTTTACCCTTTAGCGTACCGGCACTTTTTCTTGAGTACCGGCACTTGTCACAGGCTGCCCCCCCACCCCCTCGTCGGTCGTAGGTCCGGGGTGGGTTATGATCGCCCCCCCCCCCCCCCCCCCGTCGACAATCGCACTGTCTATAAGCGAAGTAATCTCGGTCTAATGTTAGACCACATTGCAAATATATCACCATGCATTCATAACCTTGTGATTCAGTGAGAGTGAGGCCAAAACATTGGAAAGTATGTCTTTGTGACATTTCTTTATTTACATTTTGTCAACGGAAAATGAAAAGCTGAAAAGATTTAAACAGAAGAACTAATTATGTTTCCCTCTGATGGGCATGCGCGCGCTACGGCAGGATTGGACACGTCTGGGTCCAGTAGTGGCGATGCGCGATGTGCTCGCCATGGAACAAGCGCGCCTGCATTTAAAGGGAATGTGAGCCGACGCTCTGATTGGTTTATTGCACGTTACGCCCAAACCACACCTATGACTAATGTAGCTACTTCAGACCAACCCATTTTAGATTTGCGCTGGGCGCAAGAGTCATTTATCCCGCTGGCATAATAGCAACAGCGCCCAAGATCCGCCCACAAAGCCACTTGCGCTTTGCGTTTCATACTTGCGTTTCAGACCAGCAAAATAGGGCCCATGACGTGAAAGCACTTTTTTGCCGCTAGTTGCATATACGAGCTTTCTCGAGCACAGAGTGCAGAAGCAAGCACCTGCTTATCTTAACTTTTTGCACCAGCTACTAAAAGGCTTACCATACTTCCCTATCTCTTCTATCCATGCCCAGCACCATTTATTTTTTAATCCTTTATCAACTAAGAGAGCATCTTCCCCAGGATTCATGAATTTACTCATCTTAGCGATAGAGTCATCTGAGCGATAGAGAAAACATAGGACTCGGTTGAAGCATGTTTTCCTAAGATCCGCCCCATTCTACTTCTGATTGGCTAATAATGTTAGTTTGAGAGCGGGAGAGTTGTGCTACTTTCATATCATTGGCAGACGAACACATACACTTGAAAGCGATGGGGATGATTTGATCGAAAGTTTTTCAAAAAATATAAGACTTTTTTTTTCGCAGCCAAACGCTGCACACCGGAAATCCAGCACGGTGCCGGAATACTTTAATCCCTGCTCGCCAGTGTGTGGATGATCTAAACGATGCAAATTTTACAATACATACTGTGCCTTGCCTGTGGGAGCGTGGTAAAAGCAAGCAGACACTCCAGGAAATGCTGCTGTTAGTTCTCGTTTGCTCCATCCATTGACACACCAAATCAATATCCTAGCCTATCTGACAATATCTTTCAGTTTTTTGGTTGCTGTTTTCATTCTTGTCCCCATTAGGCTATTAACCCGGGCAGACCCTGGAGTTTTAAACCTGTGCTCTAGCAATCGGTAGAATTGTTTGAATGAAGTATTGTCTGGTGGAAAGCTCAGGGTCAATGAACAGTCGCACCATTGCCTGCTCATGCTTGTGATGCTCCTGTGTGGTAGTACGCCATGTATTTTTCTGTGCAAAGCACTGAAGCAAAGTTTGTTGTGTTTGTGCCTGTGGAGGTCTTGATGTCGTGCAGCTGTCTGACTCTAGCTGTGAGTGTATGTTAGTTTCCTGCTCCCTCGACCTCTGGAACCTTTCAAGGGCTTCTTGTTGGAAGTTTCTCAGGTGAACTTTAAAGTTTGTGGGGTTTTTCCCTTTCCCTTCCCACAAATGTTACCGTTCCTCCTAATCAAGAAACATTTGCTTTTGTCTACCACAAGGGCATACTCAAAATATTGTGTCGCTTTCTCCCTGCTGCAATTGTAACTAACTAACCCTTATTTGAATCTCATGCATCTTCTTCTTTGGGGTTTTATGGCAGCCATCTCACTGCCACATTCTGGAACTAGTGTGTTACTGCGTCATCTTCATTGCAGATCCTTGTTATTCCAATGTCTCGCAAGAAGTCAAACGGACCAGGACTGATTCTACCCACAATTCTATTTTGTTTTAGTTTGTGTTGCATTGTTCATTGTAGTTTTTATTTAGTTTTAGTTGTTTTTTTTTAACTTGAGTTTTTATTTCAGTTAACAAAATTATTTTTTCACTGCTAGTTTTAGTAGCTTGGTGGTTGATGCAGCTAACGAGCAAAAGAGAGGCACAGCAACCTTCGATCATCTCTTGCAAAATAAAGCTACTCTACAAGGAGATTAGAGATGCCTGCAAAAGGATCTTTTATCACCCTTGCAAGGAAATTGATATTGATGCGCAAATGGTTAAATTTAAAGCCTGCATTGGGCTCAAACAATATATAAAAAATAAGCCTGTTTGCTGGCAGACTCCAGTAAAGGTTATACATTGGGCTTATTTATCTACAAGGTAGCAAGGGGCTCAGTTATAAGTCGGTGATGCCGTTAATCGACACACAGTTGCTGGGCACCGGCTTCAAGCTCTTTGTTGACAATTTTGACACAAGTCCCGCCCTTTTCTGCAACCTCCTTCAGAAGAGGATCTGGGCGTTCAGCACAAACAGAACTGAATTCCCAATAACTAAAGTCAACAGTCTGTACTCAAAATCACTGGATCAGGCAGGACTCCCTCCTCTCAGTGAGGGACGTCTTCCTGTGTTCAACACTCCACACGGCCCATGTGGAGGACACAGTGCGAGGGTCAAAGGTGCAAATGGGCACTGGGCATTAAAGCAGTAGCGTGCGGTGAGCCTCAATTTCAGTGGGGCGAAGCTACCCGTGTGGCCGACCACGGCCACAATATGTTTTTTAATGTGTATTTTTGAGCTACATTAATAGATGCTAACTAAACTAATTATGAACAAAAATACCGAACGTGCTTTGAAGCTTTGAACGTGTCAGCCGCAACACATGCATGATGTCGGGCGAATTAGTATGTGCAATGGAAACACCAACCAGGTCTGGAATCATCTTTAGCTCGAGCTGTATAATACAGTAAGGAAGTGTATAGACCCCTTCGAGTGCAACGTCACAGAAATATGCGCACGCGTCTTGAGGTCAGAAAAACACCTACTCACATAGACTTCCACTAACGAAGTCCAAACAAAAAGTCTAAAATGCCGACCTGTAGCGCTGTTGGATGTGAAAATAGGACCAGCAGTGGCGTTGACCAGATTAGGACATTGTCCACTGGTTTAAGAATAAATAAATAAACTTACCCCGCCATGCAGGTGCAGTTAGCCGTGTGAATGTAGCACTTCTCCTTGTTGTAGATCACCCATGCCTTGTACAACCATGTCTTCTTCCCTTGGCGCTAATTAACCCAATCTTTAATGGAAGCTGGGTCTGGCAAACTATCGCCGTCAGCCAATACCAATTTGTTGAGATATTATTCCCGGTCCTTAATCGGCAACGAGAGAGCATATTCGGAAATATTCTGAGGAGAATCGTTGACAGCCATGTACTTCACTTTGTTTTCTGACCCCATTAGGCGCGAAAAGACTGGTCAGCAGAAGTGCAGGTAATGCCATGCAAAGACACCACTGAAGTGCTCCACCTGTGATGTGCCTTTGTCTTCAGTCGTGACTGCTACAATGATGCGGCATGTTGCCAACAACCAGTTAAACGTACGATTGTAAATATGTAAATGTAAATAGTTTGCTGTGTGTTATGTAAATAGTTTGCTTTGGTTTACAATCCATCTCTGTGCTGCTACCCATACTTGTTTTTTACTTGTTTTTAGTATTTAATGCTGGTCTACTGACTTAAAATTGCACTGTCTTGCCTTACTTCTTTGCACCTCACCAAACCATGCCTGTCACTCTTATCACACTACCTCAGCACATTAATGTGGACCTTGTTTGTTTGTTTGTTTGTCTGTTATTTAGTACCTACCTACCTCTCTTAGTATCTTTACTATTATTGTCTAGTGTATAGTATCTGTATTCTTATTTGTTGACTGTATTCCTAACTTCCTTTTTGCAATCCTGCTTGTTGTATGTTGTATGTGTATGTTATGTGTGATGTATCTATGTCTTTAAGCTACTTGGACCCTGAATTTCCCCTAGGGATAAATACAGTTTTTATCTATCTATCTATCTATCTATCTATCTATCTGCTGTGTTACTTTTCAGATAAATTGTAAACAAATCATGTGACAGTCAAACAAATTGCTAGCCAATGATCCTTTCAAAAATGTATTTTGGGTAACAGAAAGAGCAGTTGGTAGTTTTTTTTTTGGCTAGATGTGAAACATAAAAACGTAAAACTGAAATTTCTTGGTGTGCATATCGCCAGGTCATTCATTGTGTTTCCAGGATCCTTTATTTGCATCCCCCCACCCCCCCATTGGCTAAATCAGACCCCGCTCGATGTGACACATTGCATATGTAGTGATCACTATGCAGCAAACAAATTCAGTCTCATTTATAAAATCCTCTGTGCCCTTGCTTCAGCACAAGCCTCATCTGCGATGCTGCAGGGCTGAGGGCTCCCTCGAAAAAAATAAATGTTGTTGGGAGATAATGGATCTGTGCTTTACCTGTAATACAAGGACAAGTCCGGGGCAAGCTTGTCAGCTGCACCAGCTTAGACGCTTTATCGCTGTTGTACGGAAGCGATATGGCTGACCTGTCACACAATTCATCATCCCAGGCCTTGCATATGTACCCACATACCCCCCTCACCTCGCTCGCAGGCGATGTTCTCTCAGGTGCCTCGCGTGAAAACAACAATGACTTAGTTACAATGTTAGCAATGTATGACTTAGTAGGCAACAGTGGAAATACTGATCTCTATCTTGTAGAAGACGATCTGTGCTACTCACCTATTGCTTTATGAACGTATGGTAAATGTAATATGTTTGTTTTCAGCTGCCAAAAAGTAGAAATGTATTTCTTTTTTTCTTATATATATATACATATATATATAAGAATATCGGCCGCCAGGCGATTCGCGTAGAGTGGGGCTTGACGGTCATTCATCACCACAATGCGGGCGGGAGCCAGTTGATCCACTAGTCAACACGTGGGAGCTAGTTGATCCACTACTAGTCAACACGCAGGAGCTAGTTGATCCACTAGTCAACACACTGCCATGCGAACGAGTTTTCAAGGCGGCGCGATGTCACGCGGATAATTCGCGTGACGTGGGGCTTCTAGGTCGCGATATTGATTTTCCCACTATGGCCACGCCAAGCACCGCCCCACCCTGCTCCTGATTGGTTGAGCTGTGCTCTCGACTCTAAGATTGTTTACTGCGCCTGCTAACCCTAACCATAACCCTAACCATAACCCTTAACCCAAACCCTAACTATATCTTCAACACTTGTAAACTGAGCGGTCGTTGAGATTAAACAATCTTCTAGCTTGCTGGGCGCAGTAGAACCAATCAGGATAGAGTCGAGAGCACAGCTCAACCAATCAGGAGCAGGGTGGGATTCGTAATTTCGCTTCTAGGTCGCACCTTCCTCCTGGTCCGCATGGACTTGGATCGCGTGCCCGCTTGCGCGTAATCAAATGTTTCAAGTGGGTTTGTTGTTTCAAATGTTTCAACACTCAACTGCCGTGACATTTTTCTTCTTTTCTACTTTTCTTCTTCTACAAGGGCCAATTAATATGCTCATCGCCACCAAGTGGTCAGGGTGTGAATTGCAATCTGTCAAAATGACGGATGGCTCTCTGATTTTTCCGTCACCGTTTTAAAAAAACGGTCATTGACGGAAAATATTCGGTTAACGCGACCCCTGATATATATATATATATATATATATATATATATATATATATATTATTATTATTTTTTTTTTAAATTTATTTATTTTTTAAGACATGTGGCATTATTCAATAAGAACTCTTGTTTTTAATGATACTTAATGCCCTGTGATTGAGAGTTGATTCACTTTGTACTTGACTGTATCTGATTCTGGACTAAACCTCCAGCAATGCCCTGTGATGTTAACTTAGCAAGCAGAACAGACATCACTAATAACAGCATCAGATAGTTAACATGTTTAAATATAGCAGCAATACACACCTTTGAAGGCACCATTCACACACTGCACACAACTGACATTGTTGTCTGATGCCCCACTGTTGTAAAGGAAGGATGCAGATGAGGCATCCCAGAATATGATCAACCCGCTGGCTGTCCTCCAGGCAACAACACGCTGTCAGGAAGTGACAGCGACCTGGAAACGGTAGAGTGGCTGGCATGGAAACCAGGTGCTCTCTCTCTCTCTCTCTCTCTCTCTCTCTCTCTCCAACATAACAGCTTCATCAGCCACTCTGCCCAGCTTGACTGCTGCACACATCAACACACACAGGTGCAGGTGTAAACACACACACACATGTATGTAAACATGTCACACCTAAATAATATTAATGGAACCCCAGAAAACACACACACACAATAAAGCTATGGCTTATATGCACAGACAATGATATATATATACAGTATATATATATATACATTTATTTCACCAGTCAAGTTACACAATTCCCCCACGGGGCTTCAACTACACATTTACCATTTTGTTACTTTTAGTCAATGCTTTTAAATGTCCTCCCTTTTTTGGTGGCTCAGTATTTTATAATGAGGCTAGGCAGTAGCAGAATGTGACAGAAGCAGGCTCAGCCTCACCACGCCCTCTAACATGACCTCCAGCTCACCATCACTGTTCTTCTCTCTCGCTACATGGAGTCATGGCATCTGGTGTAGTGATCACAGAGCAGCAGAGGAATTCCATAATGATTTGCAGGAAGTGTACACCGTCCCTGGTCAATACAAACACATCGGGTATCTCCCGTCAGGGCCACTGGTGGACAGCAGCCGGGTGCACATGTAACAAGATTTTATATTGCAACACATTGCAACATTCAGCATTCAAACACAGCCAACCACTCCACAGAATGCATCTGGCTATCACAGAAACACACTCCTGTTTTGTTAGTATTCTGTCCTAATCACCAAGCTGATTACAATGACTTTTGCATGAATAAATGCATGTGTTGAGTCTTGCTGTGGACATAATCACCAAACGGATATCATTAAATGAGTGTTTCTGATTATCCCGGAAGAACCAACTCCCAAACTTAGTTTGTCTTGAATATGTCATGCCATATTCAGTTTGAACCAAACTAAAGGACAGTAGAGCTAGATTAGACTGGTCAAGATGAAATAATTATAAGCGTACCCTGTGCCTCATAACCGGCTGTTCCCAAACCAGGGACACCTTACATTGAGTAAATGGTACATTTTTGGGTAAAAAGGAGATCAAGTGATTCTTAAATGTGGCATGAGTCTGTAGCATACACAGTTGGCAAATGCAGTTGTCCGGTGTAATTATCTATAACCTTTTGAGTGATACAGAAAATATGAAATTACTAAAGCGTTCCTTTTCAGAATAAAACATGTAATCATTTATTATTATATATTATTATATACATCCTAAATTCAAAAGCTGCATCAAGGGGTGTTGGTCATGGGGTGTTGGACGGTGAAATTAGTAAGATACCGGAGGTGAGTCAAATGTTATGCGTGAATAAAAACTGCCCTTGGCTCTGTCCATTCACCACTTTTCCATGCTGTGTGCCTTCCCTGTCTCAAGAGAACATTATCGAATGCATGGAAATGCTGTTTAAGTAGCTTTGGAAAATATGTAATTATAGCCATGAATTGTGTGGAGGATCATGTTTGAATGGAGTGTTTGGAATTAAACCTGGGGCGCAAGAAAGGTGCAAATGATTTTGCCTGGATATATGCTAATCTAATAGGATCTTGTCCGTGAACGATGTGTATCCACAGTGTACCAAACAAACTTATCACAATCAATGCGTTGGGTTTCAGCAACAACACAACACTCTTGAACAACTCTTGCTTTAAAGAGGTTTACACAGGTGACCAGCATGTTCCTCATCCACATTTCTTTCCCCCCTACCTTACCTTAAATGGTCTCAAGGCCACTCCTCAGTTTGGCCTGAGCAGCCACCATACGACTCGGGTGATCAACATCAAAGATTTCGAAGCCCATTGGTAAGCAGCCCAACCGCCACATTCCCCTTGAACCGCAAATGCCTTATGACTGAATTTTAATTAACAAATCATCTTAAGTGCGTTTCTGAATGTGAATGTCCTCGCTGCCGGCCGCGGTCCGACAGAAAGCGAGGTTAGAGTATGCAATCAGTGTGCAACACGCTCTAATCGAACGTGGCACCCATGTAAGCTGGAGATAGATTGGTACGGATGTTTGTGCAAGAAGGCTTCTGGGCCAGGTACCTTTTAACTTGACAGGAAAGGGATACAAATACACTTTTACCATGTACCATTACTTTACAAACTCACTCTTGTACCTTAAAGTATAAAATCATGCCATTAAATAAGATACAAATCCAACAAATGCATAATATTATGCATGATTCAGTGTGTGTCGATGTTAAATGTCTGCCATTCTAGCGAAAAGTCTAAATTGCATTAGGAGGTTCAGAATGCACTTTGGTTTTGTAAAATGCATTTCAAATGTATATTACATCTCATTTCTAAATCAATCTTATAAAATGTCAACTGCTATCTAAACAAGCTCTGCGTTGAAATATTGGGAATCCAAGTGCCATATCTAATATTCTATATCATAAAACATGGTAGACTACAGTATGGTTACAACACACCGTGGTTACACTGATTTTGAGTTGCGCAACTCCCAAATGTCCATGTTTGATTCACAGTAATAAAGGAGAACAATTATTGAGAGGAATAAGATCTACTATTAAAACAAAGTGATTCTGAGCAAGATTTTATGAGCACTCCACAGAGGTCCAATATCTTTGTTTGCAGTATAGTTGTATGTGTTTCATTACATTTTAAAACTGCCGAAGAAAACTAAACCCCTATCCTACTTTCTCTATCCCAGAATCTTGGTAAGATAGAGCAGCTTCTGATGATGTTCATCATATTGTGTAGTTTTGTGTTTTCATGGCTGCAAATTGCAGTTGTTTGAGGCGTTTTGTTTTAGGGTTATTTTCCTGGTTGATTGGGCTAGTTTTGGGTTGTTTGAGGGCGTTCTTGTTGTGGTGTAATAACCCAGACAATACACAGCTGGTGCATTTGTATGGTCCTAAAGACACCTGCTGCAACCAGCCAGATGGTGCTCTCACCATCGGATTCTGGTACTATTTATATATTTATATTTTTAATATTAATTAAACATCCATAGCAGCTGACAGAGGCATTGCTTTATTTCCAACTTATTCCTCTCAAATTCTTTGGGTATTGTGGTTTTAACATGGTAGTAACCATAGACGGATTATGACATATCGGGCCCCTGGGCACGTGGACTCCGCAGGCCCCCCCCCCCTTCCAACATAAACACACAAACCCAGAATACACACACACTTATTGGCCATAATAAGTCATTGGCCTATACCTGCAACTCAGCAGGATTTGTAGCACAGGAAAGGCAACCTCACAATAATTATTACAAATAAATGCATCTTTATTTAACCAAAACAGGATAAAAAATATATATAATTTATGCAATTTTTGGCGATTTGAACAAATTTCGAATGCACCGCTTTCAACCACAAATAAAAACGACTTAAAGCAACTCAATACGAACAGTTCCTTACATTAATTGACAGTAATGCATTTCACCTATGCAATGCATTTTTTCCGGGCTCTGTTTGGGAAATCCGAGGTACATTTTGCAAGGCAGCAGTTTCTCTTGTTTCTTTTTCTTTTTTTAATTTTCGCTTCAACGCTCCACTTAGAGTTCGCCGTTGCTCCATGTTTAAATGACAGTGACTTCTTCGTGACTGACCGGTCTCAAATTCACAAACTGAAATAGTGCCCCCTAGTGATCTTTTTATTAATTTATTGCTGTTTTCGCTTGAATTTTTGTATTTCTCTACTGATTGCTTCGACAATGCAACATTAAAAGTTACTAACAGTGGGGCCCTGGGCCCCACTGTTAGTAACTTGTGGGGCGGCTCAGTCTACTTCAGTTACTAACTTTTTTCGCTTCAAAGCTCCACTTAGAGTTCGCCGTTGCTCCATGTTTAAATGACAGTGACTTCTTCGTGACCGGTCTCAAATTCACAAACTGAAATAGTGCCCCCTAGTGATCTTTTTATTAATTTATTTATAGTAGTAATAGGCCTACTATTGATGTTTTCGCTTGAATTTTTGTATTTCTCTACTGATTGCTTCGACAATGCAACATTAAAAGTTACTAACAGTGGGGCCCTGGACCCCACTGTTAGTAACTTGTGGGGCGGCTCAGGGGGGTCCAAGGGCCCCCCTGAGCCCTTGGGCCCCTGGGCATGTGCCCGGTGTGCCCGTGCAGTAATCCACCCATGGTAGTAACTAGGGGTGTGACAGAATAATCGGTTATTTGATTATTCGTTCACAACAGCAAAAATCGATTTTTGTGGGTCAACTTTTTCTTATTTTGTTTTACTTGTTAGTCTTCTATGATCATAAAGATAGAAGACTATGCTATTTATAACAGTTTTAAAATAATAGAAGCCTGTCCCAACACTGCTAATGGTTAATGGTTTTAATAATGAATGTATTTAGCAGCTGTTTCATTTAAACGAAGGCAAAATACACCAAAAAGCTCTACCTACTAATAATAACGGGTTGGTCATTTAATAAACATGAATAGAACAGGTAGCGAACTTTCTTCCTTTTCTGGCGATCCGTCACCCACAATAGCACCTGCGTGATTTCTGTTTGGGTGAATAGCGCTAGTCCTGCTGTTCAAGACACGGCACAATGCTTAAACCACCTGTTTGCTTTGTGATAACTGGAGTAGTCTTCTGAAACTTTTAGGTTACGTAACAGAGTTGATAAGTGGATCTGAAAGTCACCGACGTCCATGCAGCAATCCTACGTGATATAGTTGTATATATTGTAGTTGTGTCCTTTATTAAAATAATGTATTTGTAACAAATTGAACCGCTTCTGAAATGAAAAGGTAAAAAACAGTTGATAAAAACACAATTATGCAGCGGTCTCTGCCGGCTCCGATTCAGACAGGGTTTGACTAGATGTTAAGCCCAACACACACGGCCATAGCAGAACATAGCCTACGGAGAATAATTTTTAATTTCCGTATGAATCTGGTTCTTGTTTGTGTCGCCATACAATATGGATATATGCTTTGGGTTTAATGGAAAAACCCAAGCTGGCGGTGGATAATTAGGCATGTCATTGAATGTGCGAGGGAGACGGACGAGAGGAGAGGATGGATGTGCGCTCCAACGGGAGAGCCACGTTTCCACATTTTCAGATCACGACCATGTAAGGCCAATTGATAGATATTGGCTGCAACAACAATAGATTATTAGCTGTTTGGCACCTCTCAATATTTAGGGTGCAATTCAGCTGCAAATAGGAACATTTCTACTGCATTCGGAACCAGCAAGGTGTTCATTTCTGACCCCATCGGCGAATCCGAAGAATCGATTAATCTATCATACCACCCACCGATTATTCGACCATGAAAAATGTGAGTTGTTCACATCCCTAGTAGTAACCATGATGAGCAGAGTAGACAAAGGAAGGTTTCAAGTAATTCAGCAAATTTGAAATACAATATATATATATATATATATATATATATATATATATATATATATATATATATATATATTTAAAGGATGGCTAGATGGATCGACAGAGAGATGAATGGACTGATAGATCTAGATACATCTAGATTGGCTCATTGATTGATTGGCACCTCCCAATCGCTCAGGACTGACCTCACCATTGAGGAAAGGGGTGGGGGGGGTGTCCGAGGAGCAGAACGAGGGGGTGAAGACTGCTGGCATCATCTCTTTCCTGTACGGGAGTTCAGGACCTTGCAGAGGTAGGCCTACGACAATATCTCTATTAGGAGTGATGGAAAGCGCAGCGCGCCCACATTATTAACAGTGCTGCGCTTCAGGTCTGCGATGAGCATCGCGGCGCTGAAGAGTAATGCCCTGCCGCCATCCCCTCTTATTGCTAAACCTCCAAGACCCACCACCACCACCACCTCCTTTTACTGCCAAGGTCACTGCTATTAAAATGAATTAACACCCACATTTGTTCCAATTACACCAAAGGCATCGCGGCAATACAGAATGAAGGGGAGGGGGGGGGTACAGGGCTGACGTTGAGTAATACCCAAATATTATGAATCGCTTTGATTTCATTGTGATGCTTACATGAAATATGTCAAATATGCATATGCGGTGCATATAGGCATTCTGCCAACACACAGAGACACACACACACACACACACACACACACACACACACACAACCTTAATATGTAAACGCAGACAACTACTTTGTCTCAGACAACTCTTTACATAGTGGTAATGTAAGCGAAAGCGAATGTGCTTTGTTTTCGCCTTCCATACAGTTTTGAAAGTCCATCAACGGAGATGAGACAAACTTAATATCATAATTCATATTTTAGAAGGTTTGCCCACCAGTCAGGGGACTTGTCAATCATGAGAGCTCCACAACTCTCTGCTGACATTCAGTGCCCTTTTCACATTTCCTCTGGGGAGCTGAAATAATAAATCACATGGCTCCAGTGACCCAGGACTCAAAAAAGAAAGAAAAAAAACATGAAATATGATGGTGAAGGCAAACCCCCATCAGGACAAACCTTTACTCATTCCTATGCAAAGTGATTAGCAGTCACTAACATGGTAATGTTCACACACACAGACACACCCATTGCATGTTTCAATTGTTGGCAAAGCAAAAAGGCAAAGCATAGGCCTACATAATATTTCATCACGTTCGTACCATTTACAAAATATATCGTATACGATATTGTTTGGAAAGTTTTTAAGTTGTCCTCTTGTATCTTTTTATATGTGGATGAGACATTACCTGCCAAGCGTTCTGAGTGTGTTTAGTGTGGGTAAAGTGTTATATAAGTGCTGTCAATTTGCCAACAAGGCTACACTGAACTATGGGTTTATATATACACACACAAACCATTTTGTGAAAGCTTTTATCCAAAGTGTCTTACAATATATTTGGCCTCAGTGGAATTGAGCGAAGCTAACCCTGTGTGTATGCTATGCTAAACCAATCGAGGGCCAGCTTTGGGACCTGTGCTATCTAAAATAAATTTTATTTTTTCTAAATTTGGCAAGTGGGTTTTCCCCCCCCGAAATCGACAATGTTGGGAACAAGTGGGACAATAAAGCACAGCCATGTCGTGTCCATGCCAGTGAACAGAAGTGAACAAACCAGCACATGGACATCAGTGATTGTAAGGCTGCATCACTGAACATCTGACGACTTCAACACTGTCTTCAAAGGAGACCACCTCTAGAGACGTTAATTGTGTGTCTTATAGTGCGGAAACAAATCTGAAAACATCAGAGTATGATGTCATTTATTAATCCCAGGTGAGTATTTTGGGAGACCACCTGATAGGAGTGGCCCTGGAACTTTGCCACATATCTTTGTCACATCTGCAGACAGCAGGTGAGCCATTTCATGTATTTTTTTAAAGTTAGAGTTGGATTCTTATAAATTGGCATACATTCTCAGGATTGTTCAGGACTTGCTGAACAAATGTATTGTGTCAATTGCAAGTATGATGATGTTCATTGGCAAACAGGAAAACGTACAACTTGGTCTACATCGTTGCGTTTACAAACTAACAAAGTCTACAACTACAACAATTCTAGCCATATTCGCTTCGCTCAGTAGGTGTGGAAAGTCTGCCATCGGCAATGTTTGTTGAGGAGCGTCTATGGCGGCATATCACTGCCAAAATTGCGAATTATTATTGCAAGCACTTTAACTGCACTCATGTACAGTATTTCTCTGCTCACGAGAGCAATAATATAGCCTGCGAGGAGAAAATAATTCATTGCGCGCACACATACTGTGAAGCAGCACACAACTGACGCTCCGTGCGCACAAATGCTGTCTTTGCTCTCTTGCTTGCAAAGTGGTTACCTGCTCACTCAGTCAATATTGTTTGTTATAACATTGTTTTTATGTAATGTTGTGCATTTGTACAGACAAATGCCTCTAAATATGTGTTTGAGAAGGAAAGGGTAGCCTATTTGTTACTTAGACATTGGAGATTATTATGTTGTAGTCAGTTGGTGGTGAAATGAGGATGACATAACATGATGTGATGATTTCGATACTGATCAGTATCGATCACATCGACGTATCTTAAATAGAAGAATAAGGAAGAGTTTTAGGCTGTGACACTATTGTGTGACGCATGGCTGTTTATATGGATGGGAGAGTTTGAAGATGTAGAAATAGACCCCCCCTATTACTGTAATGGAGATGTTCTAGAAATGACTGCATGTTGGATGACATGCAGATGGAGGTCTGTTCCTAACCCACACCCTGACCAAATTAACACAAGGCTTCTATTCAAAATCCTCACGGCATTACCTCACATAGTCATAGTCAGTCCCCCTGCTCACTTGTATCAACTATTATTACCTTCCCTTACAGCAGGGAAGCAACACATCCTGACTTCACTCTCTGCGCAGTTGCCAACCATGATAGAATATAATGCCATATAATAGATTATAATGCTTGATTTCTGATTGTAGTTATGGTAAAGCCAGTATATGTTGATCTATAAGGTTACCATTGTCTTGTTATGTTCATTTTATATAAATAGGGGAGACCATTTTGTCACTTTTTGTTTGCCAAATAAATGCCTATTTCTGCACATTTTGTTGTCAAGGCACTTCTTCAGTCACTGAGCCGTGAGAGGGTTTGAGTCACACTGCTTCTATATGTTATGAAACTGTCTGTTACGATAATAAAATGTGAAATGGTAACACTTTACAATAAGGTATGCAAAAAGTGGTTAGTTACTGAGGAATGAATGAGTAACGAATGATGAACGACCAGGGCCCTAACTGGGGCCCTAACTGGGGCCCTAACAGGGCCCTAAGTGACAGTTACTCAGTAACTACTGAGGAGTTACTGGTAAACAGACTAGGGGACTACTGTATTCGTTACTCAGTAACGAATACAGTAGTCACTACTGTATTCGTTACTGAGTAACGAATGATGAACAACCAGGGCCCTAACTGGGGCCCTAACAGGGCCCTAAGTGACAGTTACTCAGTAAATACTGAGGAATTACTGGTAAACAGACTAGGGGACTACTGTATTCGTTACTGAGTAACTGTCACTTAGGGCCCTGTTAGGGTTCCAGTTAGGGCCCTGGTTGTTCATCATTCGTTACTCAGTAAATCTAAAAGGCCTAATTTAAAAGTTTGTTCAGACTTTTGTAAGGTTGCATCCGACTGCTAACCTATTTTAGCCTGGCAATCCAGACCCACATCAGAAAGATGTAGGGTCTGGCATTGCTCCATTGGCAGTGTGGGCGGGATACATGGGTTGCCTTTCAAGTTCCCTCTGCACGCAATAGGATAGCGCTACAACCAATCAGAGCAACAAAGTAGGTGACGTAGTCAGAGCGACGGCTCTGACTACGTCATTAATCAAAACTCCGAATACATCTTTCTTTTCGAGGAAAGCCGTTCTTTGTTCTTTTCTCAAAGAAAATGTTAACTTCAAGTCTTGAAGAGTCGCGGCCAAAGCCGAGTCGAAAGACAGCCGTTCGCCAGCAGCAGCAGCCATTGATTACCTCTAACACGGAACCGTCGCAACTCTGTCGTCATGGTAGCCCGGCTTCCGACTCCGCCCCTCACGATGTGATTGGCCTGACAGATTTTCTGTTTCCAGCAGCGCAAAACGACGACAAAAGGCTAGACCCCCTGGCTGCAAATTAAATTTGTTGCCGCTAGGGGTGTCTAGATTTCTAGGCTAAACCTATTAGCTTACTACTATCATTTCCCATAGAGGTTAGCGAGTTCGCTAACATTAGCTTGCACGTTACTGCAATAGGATAGGATCCTGATGAATTAAGTATGTCACTTCCTTTCCACCGGCTGAAAGCGAAAGTACATCAATCTGCCTATATCATGTTGGGATCAAGACTTCAAAATTAAACAAATTAAATTAAACTTCAAAAGAAAAACAGCTTGAAGCACAAGATAAACAATGTTAGGAATTGATGGAGGATTTTTTGTTTGAGTTTGAACGTCAAGATGACTTTGATTTGTTCATGTGTTTTCTCTTTTTCCCGGTGTGCTTGGACCCCTATAATCACCGCCTGCAGCTACACTCAGACAAACTCATGTTAAGTGATGAATCTTTCATGGTAGAGTAATGAATACATGTACCTATACATTAACTATAGATTTAGGTTACTTTGTGCTGAGTTAAGCCGGGCACTTACCATCAAACTCAGCAATTTTTTTCACACTAACTGGCAAACTTGATCACACAGAGATACCACATAATTCACAATTATAATATATATTTTTAGGAAAAGCGATTTTATTCGCAACTTTTATTCTGCAACTTCTAAAAGCTCTGTGGATGTACTATTTTTTAAAATTATTATTTGTCTACATAACAATGTTATCTATAGGACCTTTAATCAACCCACTGTTCTTTAATCACTGTTTTTTCTACTGTGCCCCAACACACACACACACACACACACACACACACACACAAACAAACAAACAAACACACACACAACCAATCTAAACTATATAATACTATACTGTCCCAAAGTATATTATATACATATAAACAAGGGCATACATTGTGCAAATCTATTGAATGTCTAATATCTAAACAGATTACACAGGGAAGAAACACAGCATTTACCGAAATCATTATTGATTCAAGGTTTCATTTTTGTACAGAATGAGTTCCTGTTAATGCTGATGGTTTCATTTGTCTTCGGTGTCCATTAAGCAGGTACATTCAGTCTTGGAGCCTGAATGAGAAGACCATTAAATATATTTCCATTCTCCCTCTTTCAGCTAGATGTAATCAAACCTGTAGTCAAATTTGTGGATTAAGGTATTTGTTGCATTGAAAAAATTATATTATTTTGAAAAGGCCCTCATATTATTATATATGAGCCGTGTGATGTATATTAATGCAAATATTTTAACCTTAAAGACTAAGGCAACATACGCATTATGACGCTTCCTTTTACGATTCAGACTTCCTTCCTAAGCGAACCCTCCAGGGTAAAGTAATATTGATAAACAGACTGGGGGAAATAGCTTTTGCCATGCGAGACGTCTTCCTTGTTTTGTCAAATAAGAGGCATCATGGCAGGCTGCTATAGGTGGAGACAATCCTGTTCATAAGTAAACCAATAATCCCAAACCATGGGGGAAATCAGTGCTGAGAGCCAGAGGAAGGGGTGTGATGCCTCTCCAATCCTGGTCTTTCACTGTCACTGTTTGAACCTGAAGGGCCAGCACCACAGCACACATCAACCTGCCCAAATTCCTTTTTGTTTTTGTATTACCTATAGACCTGTTCCAAATGACCACTGTTGCTGCTGCTGAGCTGAGGTTTTGGTGTTGTTTTTGAGGCTTGTGGTTTCATGTTGGTGATTTTGAAATGAAGTTGCTGTTTCTGATATCGGCCCAACATCTGCCAACGGTTGACATATTGAGCTTGTAATCCCAGATGATAGACTAACCCTGATCTGGCATTGACACTGATTTACAGGTAATTACTCCTCTGGACATCGTCAGCAAGCCCAAAATAAGCCCCAGTAAGAAAAAACATTAAGACATAAACCCGTGAGGTGAATTTCGGTATATACATTTACAGGTTGTTCTCCTTCTTTCTTTTATTTGCATTTCACTCATTCTTAATCTGTAAAAGGCTTCTGCAAACAGTCCTGTGTTTTTCTGTAAACAATAGGGACAATCCTGAGTGCCTGCTGAAACAACAAGAAGATGCCCTAATGACCTCAGAAGGTTTTGAGTAGTACCCTTTTTGAGTAGTAAATCTATACTTTCTTCCAGATGCATTGTTTCAGCTTGCCGGACTGCCACGTATGGTCTGGCTCAGGCCTATAAGAAGTGTGTGCATTAGAGAGGATTCAGATTTGGACCCCATTGGGGGATTCGGACTCCATTCAGATGCATTGAATGTCATCCCGCTTGTGTTCTCTGTTAAATATAACGTTATTTACTCAGACACTTTTGGGAGCGGACCTCCATCGTTTCATCATCCACAGACCAGCATTCTGGCAGCCGAGAAGAATATACCACACCCGCTTCACTGTCACTCTGTTTTCTGTTAAGGGTTGTCTCATATAGAGATGTATCAAATGTATTTTCACGTGAAAAGGTCGATGAAAAACATGATTGATCAAACTCCAATCCAAATCAATGACTTCTTAAGACCAAACTTTTGGGCAAGAAAAACTTACAAGACAACAAAGACTTTACAGACAGTGTGAACATGTCTACATTTAGGGCATGTCTTATTTATATTACTGAATGTGACATCTAGTATATTGAAAGCACCTGTGGGTTTTGTCTATGGTAGGGATATAGGGGGAGCGGGACTGATATTTGGGTGGACAGCCATGTGGGGAACCTTCATGGAGCCAAACGCCACGGCTCTCTGGGAGTCTTTGCGTTTGGGAGTAGTTTGAGACAGTTTTATGGTCGCTGGGATCGCGCCGCAAGAAACCTTTGTGCGGACATGAACGGTGTTTTGGGCCACTGGACCCGAGAGTACCACTCAACACAACGCTGGGCCGCCCTGCTTGTTGGAGATGACGTGCGGTGATGCATATTAACTTTGTAACCAATGAGTAGGCCTACTCGAGAACTCGTACCTGAGCATCATTAGTTCTGTTTATTGTTTTGGTGGCTGTATATCTGTGTTAATCCAAGTTGCTGATCACACATATGCAGGCACCTTGTTTTCTGTGGTTTGATGCTATCTCTTAGATTGTTTCTTTATTCTCAGGTTAAGACTAGGGAATGGTGTGCTAGGCAGGGACCGGTAGGAATAGAGTAGGAGGTGTTGTAGTAGGGTGCATTATAAGGGCTGGGGGACATTGAGGGAACAGGATAGACTTATTACGGTGGATTATTGTATCTCAAATGCGTTGTCTGTGTATTGTCAACTGCATGCTCGACCCCACAACAAGACTTTAGTATTGACATAAAATAAGCAAAACAGACTATGTGATTGTGTTTGCCATAATAAGCTAGCTAGGTAGAAAAATGGTGCCTTTCATGTTGTCTTTAAAGCCTTTGTGGCCTTTCAAAATGTGTTTGATATTCTTAGCTTCAAAGTAAATGCAGTTGGGTATCTTGACTACATTACTTTTTCCCAATGCTATTTATGTGTTTACTAGGAACCAAATAATGTGAAACCTATTGTATTTATCTTTGTTTTGTTCCCTTGTCCTCTTGCTTAGTGGGATGTTCATTCAGGGGTAGACTGCCTGCATTATCATTCACATATAAATTGACTAAAAAGGCCCATTAATGCCTAAATCTCAATACAACTTACGGTGTCTTTCCAACTCTTATTTCCCTTGTAAGCAAAGTCAACAAAACGGATTGCAGTGCAGGCATAAAAAATAAATATGAAGTGGACTGCAAGGTATCACAAAATGGTGTGTCTTAGAGCGGATTGGTAAGTGTGCTTCATCCCATGAGCAAAACAAGCACAGAGCAGCTCAATATCTTTTTAATGCATGCTACACTTTGCTAGCCTGCAGCTTTAAAATAGCATCCTGCCTACAAAGTCCATAAGGCATAGCATTTAAAATTAAACTACACTAAACCAAATGTAACCTCTGATATGCTCATTCCTCATCCAATAGACCCTTTTCACAGTCATAGGACAAGGTGTGCGGTGTTACTCATTAGACTAATTACGGGTGTGCTGCTTTTATGTACCGGGGCACGGGTCTATGCCCTGGTAGGCTACATAAAAGTAGCAGACCCCTGGTTAGTGTTATGAGAGACACCTGTGTTGCTCAAGCTTTCTTCTAGTTGACTCTGGATTACACTGCATGTTGCTCTAGTTTGGTAAACATTTACACAGTTGGTGTGAAAGCAACATCCTAAAAGTGTAAACCACTGTAACTATGCTTTCCTTACCTTTCAAAATAAATTCCCTGGTCTGTAGCAACGAGTCAATAAGGAGATCAATTAGCGTGCAGCTTCTTGCCATTAACTCTCCTCCAAAACAACAGCACACAACTGGGTCATTTCCAAAAGTTCCCCAAAACCCTCTCCAAAAAAAAAAAATATTAGGAAGTGAGACTCCCGTGTGCACCAATCACAACCTTGAGCCTTGATTGGAGCAGAGCACATAGGGGCTCCTGGGGGCCTTCAACCAGAGATGGGCCTGAGGCTGAGAGTGGGGGGGGGGGTGGTCTGAAGGCATCGCAACAGCAGAAGATGAACAGGCTGTAATGAACCTCCATGGTGCCGCTGGTCTTATCCCACTTGGCCCAGGCTGCTAATAGCTCTGCGGGGTCCCATCCGACTCCCCTCCTGGCTTACCCGCACCAGTAGTCATTATCTCCTGTGATGGACGCGCAATAAATCCGTTGTGCTGTGATTTACCCCACCTCCCAAAATAAGCCCCTCTCTTCCCCTTCCAGGTGGAAGGAGGAGGCCTCAGAAACAATCATCTATTTCATTATCGCCTTGCTTTTTATGTGTGTTTGTGTGTGGGTGTGTACACGTGTGTGTGTGTGTGTGTGTGTGTACACGTGTGTGTTGACTTGTGTGTGTGTGTGTGTACACGTGTGTGTGTGTGTTGGTACACATGTGCATGTATGTGTTTATGTGCGTGTGTGTATTTGATCGTGGCGATAAAGGGGAGAGGGTGGTGGTGGTGGGGTCACCTGTACTTTCTATTAGGCTCTACGGACAACATATTTGAGTGTCTTCAAAAGGACCCCCTCTGAGCCCTTTATTACTGTTGACCTATGAGTGTCAACTCAATAAGGATGTACCCAATGTAAGCAGATGGGATCCCCCAAATGTTTTCTGCCTGGCTGCACTCCCCCATGAACTCTAATGAAGCAATTTATGAAGCTGGGGAAGCACATGAGGCAGTGTCCCCATAACCCGATACATTACCCAGTCCACCAGCTGCACACTCCCAACTACCGCTTTTTGTCTTCAACAAATGCAATACTCCTCTACTACTGAGTCTGAGAAACCCGCTGTGACAAGAGGCACGTGTGTGTGTGTGACCCTTTTATGGATGGTTAGATTGTCCACTGGGATAGCCCCCCCCACAACGAACACGAACAACCACAAGCATGTACACAATGGAATGAATGCATTGTTAATTGGATTCTCAACTTCAACACATGACATTTTGTAAACATTTTCTCTTTCTTTTTTCAAAAAATGTACAATAGAAGGAGCTTAGGGTTTTAATATCTTCATTCATGAAAAGAAGCATGTAAAGAAGGAAAAAGCCATCAGGGTAAATTGATATTTTGGGAATAAAAGGCAAAGGAATTAAGATGCATGATCTCAGGGGTGCCATATTATGATGCAAAACAGTGTGTGCAACATTAAGATCTCAAATGCCACTGCTGTCATAATGTCGTGCTGCACAAGCATATCTCTTGCCCAAATGCCAGGCAGAGACCCTGCATACAGATGCTCTCACCGTGTCCCTGCAGAATCAACATCCAAACGAGCAATTAGGTGACAGAGAGTACAACTTTGAGTAAAACTATGCAAAAAAATAAATAATTCAATACACTAGAAAATAACCCTGCTGGAAGGGTGAAATGTACAGTGTTTTACCGATGATGTAAACACCTCAGGCATGTGGCTTAGAATGCTTCTGTACAAGTGTGTACGCTTGTGTACATGTGGTTTCTGTGTGTGTGTGTGTGTGAGAATAACCTATGAAAGGTGTCATCTTGTTTGTGTGTTTACGGGCTTGTGTGTGTGCATGTGCATGCTTGTGTGTGTGTGTGTGTGTGTGTGTGTGTGACAATATGAAAAGTGTCAGACTGTCTGACTCTCCATTGAGCATTGTCCATAGTGAATGGGCTGCGCTCCAGTTATCCGAGCCAGCAGTGTTCCTCCAGTAGCCCAGTCCCATTAAATATGCATCATCCGGACCCTCAAGGTGTGCTGACAAAGACCTGAATTAATGTCATCCTATGTGTCGGATTAGAGTTTAGACTGGACCTTTAACTTTGGTCACATCTTTTCTTTTTTTCACCAATTTGTAAAATCAGCAAGGAGAAAGTGCTACGATACAACGATGGCAATGCCATTTTATTTCAGCTTTACAATGATTTCAATCAGCATTGATGATCCTAATGAGCCTTTCCAGAGAGGGGACCCCCTGCCTCAAATGTCTTTCAAGTTTAAGATGAGAGCCTAATACATTCCCACTGGGTCACCCACTGCACACTCTCAATTAACAGTCCTGCAAAAACACGTTTTCCTGATGTCTAAAGCACTCACACAAGCCTTTGAAGTCAGTGTTTTTGTTCTCTCTTCACTTTTAGGAATGAACAGCGTGGTTCCTGTGTCATCTTCACGCAGCGTTATCGGCAACTTTTGAAGTTGAACCTTTATCCAATCGGACATGAAAAGCCAATCCATTAGCACAATCTCATCTCTTTATGGGAAACTAGAAGGACTAAAGAAGAATCACTCTCAGATAGTGTCGGGGACGTGTGATCACCGCATACAAATTGACTTTTGATGGCTGAGCAGCTGAGTCACAAAATAATGCGATAATAGCATCAAGGAATTGGTCTGAACTCAGGTAATTTAATTAGACAGGTGTAAGGATGGTTGAACACATGAACCAACAAGCCAAGCACCAAATTCACTTCTTGTATCATTCAATTTTAATTTAGATGGCAGACAATATCTTATTGTTATGGACTTCA
This sequence comes from Merluccius polli, assembly GCA_030340625.1. Classification (NCBI taxonomy): domain Eukaryota; kingdom Metazoa; phylum Chordata; class Actinopteri; order Gadiformes; family Merlucciidae; genus Merluccius; species Merluccius polli. Next base: position 369,548 of record JAOPHQ010006540.1, read on the forward strand.
AAATGAATAGATGCTATCTGGAAAAAATGACACATAATGACCAGATTTAAGTGTTTTATTGCTGAGGGGTGTGTTATTTGCTACATTGCATTGCCTGTGATGCATTTCACAAAATTGCGTTCTATTAATTTGAACTACTTGTGGTTATGTGCTTGTTGACATTAATATAAGTACACTAGATTGGCATGGTTTACATTTTTTCAGATCATAAAAACCCTCTCAAAACAATATGGCATCAATAGGAGTGAATGTACTACACTATATTTTTTTGAGTCTATGCATCCCCAAAATGATCCAGGCAGAACCTCGGTATCTGCCAAGTGGGGCTGTTTTGGTATAACTAGCTTGGTTGCTTTCTGTTGGCCATAATTACTAATTGATAATAATAATAATATAATATATAATAACAATAAATAATAATATATATACATAATAATAAATAATAACAACTGTGCTCCTTTTTGTCTTTTCTTTGCGTTGTCGAGCATAGTATAACCTTTGGACAATGTCCTTTTCATCCATAGAACCAACCTCAAACCAGCATCAATCCTCTCTCAACTATCTCTTTTGATACATTTTCTTTGAAGCCATATGCTCAAAGCACTTCACAATATATCAGTAGTACAGTAAAGTAAACACAGTACAACAGTAAAGCCCAAAACAAGTATTGCATTTCACCAAGCGTGAGGCTCTAGATTTGTGTGAGATGCTTCTCTTTCTTCTTAGTTAATGCTCATCTGAACAAGCTGTGATTGTGTTCAGCAAGTTTCATCGTCACTAATCAGTTATTATTTCTTTTTAGCACAACATTCTTCTGGCTTTGGCTATTGAGGAAGATTTGAGAGTTTGTATATAAGCAAGATTTTGAAAATAAACAACCCAAAAAAACTCCACTAGCTTAGGTGCCATCTCTCTCCCTCTCTTTCTAAGTTTCTCCACTATTGACATGATAACACTGTGTGTGCAAATGTGATTGACAGGCAAGATGGATTTCCCAAACCAATCAGGGCATCTCTTCCCTGATTGAAATCCATCTTTCAGAAATGAGCCGGGATAGGTCTAAAATCTGAATTGGCTCATACAGAGGCAGGCGCGTGCAACTCGAAAGATATATTTCACTCACTAATAGCTGATGGTTGGCTATGCCATTTTAAATAAATTACACTCAAATAATAGCTCTTAAATATTACCTACAGCACCTTTAAAATAGACTGAATTAGGCATGTCGCCATGTTGAAAGCACACACATTTCCAAACCAACTTAAAATATAAATGAATACCACACTTACAGTGTGCAGTTAAAACTCCCATTTACCACTGTCATCCCATTGTCATTTCACACCCAGATTACCAAGCTATGGAGTTGACACTTGCTAAAGCACTATATTTAACCCTATATAGCCAAACACTGAGTATAGGGAAGCCTCGACATTATGACAGCCAGTCAAGGCGTGATGGAGCTTGTGGTGGTCTCGCTCTGTCTCTCAGCCCTCTGTCAGTTGAAATCCATGCCCAAGGTGATATTTGGAGTCCAGTCATGCTTGACAGCTGTCTCTCTCCCTGTGTGTGTGTGTGTGTGTGTGTGTGTGTGTGTCTCTCTCTCTCTCTCGTTTTCTGTTTAACTCAGATCTCTGCCAATTTTCTCTTTGAATTTCCAAGAGCCCCAAGCTCTAGAGAACACAGTGTAAGCATATGTTGTTGTGTGTCATGGAGACCAATGATCTTAAAGCAGCTGCTTGTCAAATGACCGTCTAGTTCAAGAATTGCCTGAGTATCCGTCAGCCAAACCGGGGGGAAAGTGAAAACAAGTTGAGTCGTGGATTCTGGTCTTGATGTCATGGTTACTAATGAAACAAGGAAATGTTATCCTTCAATAATCACGTGTAACTACGTAATTACAAATGGTTTTGATAGGATTACGTTATTGCATGCACAAGCACTATGGTGGCATATACTTGAAGTCAATGGGAGGTAACTACTTTGCTATTGCATACTAACTTCCTCTTGTTTAATGTGGAAAAATAGACATTGAAAATAAACATCGGAAAAATAGCATCCCCCTAAATTCAATCTCGGGCCATATACCCATACCTCCCGAGGGCAACATTTAACACGTGGACGCCAGCCAAATACTAATCGATAAAAGTAATTTCAACCTGACACCTATAATCAACAGTATAAGACACTGCTTCTCCCACTCTCACACTCCCACATCCCCACCACAGATACGCGAGCTGTTCAACAAGCCAGGCACCATCTGCGGGCCGCCTCGCCTTGTTTCCAACCCCCCCCGCCCCCCAAAAAAAAGAAAAAGAGAGGGAAAAAAAGAGAGCAGGAAACGAAGAGGCAGGAGTTGGACTGCGAGGGGAGCATCAGAATTCCCCCCTCTGTTTCCTCTATCAGCGGATATTAAAGACCCATTTCCTCTCCGCCCCTCCTGGGTGTCCTGAGCCTCTGCTGCTTGGTAATTACAAAATGAATTCTCCCTGTTTGGGAGGGGAGGGGGGGGGGGCTAGAGGTATGGGTGGGGAGCCCTTCCTCACGGTTACTAGCACTACTCTTATTTCCATCACCATCACCCCCCCTTCTCTTCTTCTTCATTCACTTCCTCACCTCCACCTCCTTTCAATTCAAGCACGTCCAATTCCAAATGCTTTAATGCAGACTTCTTGGGTTCACGGAGAGCGAGGGTGAGAGGGAGGGAGAGAGAGAGAGAGAGAGAGAGAGAGAGATGAACCAAAGAAAGGAGAATAGAGAGAGAGAGAGAGAGAGAGAGAGAGAGAGAAATCAATGGCGCTAAGCCTCCAAGCTTCAAATGAAAGGAAATCAGTGGGGGTGAGTTAATGACCGGCGACCCCTGATGCATTTGCTAATATGTTGTGTACAGCATCTGCATCGTCTTACCACAAACTAACATACATGTCATGCACACACAAGTATTACATGGACACTATGTATATGACATATGTATACAAATATGCACTCTTAGGCCTAGTCCACACATATTTTTTAAAACTTAGCTTTTTTTATGCATTTTGGCCTTTTGTCCACATGCAAACTGTGGTTTAGGTCACAGAAAACTGAAACTCTGTATTCAGTGTAGACGTGTAGACGGGGAAACTGAACGTTTCGTAAAACGATGACATCATGACCTCGATTTTCACATGGCAATTGTTGTTTCACACACTGAGCATGCGCCAGAAACCTACACACAATAGCAGACATACCGGTGTGCTTATGTGTGGCTAGTACCGTTAGGTTTAATTACATGTTTACAAGACAACCTAGCATTACTTCATCATTACACCGCTGTGCTGTGTTGTTGTATTCGCTGTTCAAAAAGAAGCCCATAAATGCGCATGCTCCTAATGTTCTTCTGTGGTGTTTGACATAAAGTTGTATCGCCACCTACTGGCCTGGCATGCTTATGTGAGTGTTTTAAATCGTTTATTTGTTCTGTTGTGGACAGAGATATTTTCCATAACACCGTTAGTGTAGACAGGAATTTTTGTGCAAATGGGAGGGCGAAAAACACATTTTCATAAATATCCATGTACGTGTGGACTAGGACTTAGTCATCTCGAAGAATTTATAAAGGACATTGTATCAATTATGTATGGTGTTCCTTAAAAAGAGTTCAATAAAACCATTAGCCTTGTTGTTAGACTTAAGCCTAAAGCATTTGCAACCTGACAAGAATAACCTCCCCTCCCCCCCAGGAACTGCTTGATTACAACATTTGTATTGATGATCAAAGGAGCGGGTGGGGGAGTTTGGGGGGCTTTTGACTCAACATCAAACATGCAATCAGACACTCACGTCTTAATGGAGGCCTGGTATCTAGTTCATCTTTCTAATTATTCCCTCCCGTCTCTGTACCATGCAAACCCCGGCTGCTGCAGCGGTGGACTGTCCGGCTGTTAAATTGACACGTGGATAGAGTGCATCCACCGGGACGTGGTGCCTAATGAGAACCTTGTAACTGACTTTCCCTCACCACTGGCAGACGGAGACTGGAGTTGGTCTTTTAACTCAAAGTGCCCTGGAGGTTTTATTGGGATGTGTAGTACTAGAGTAATCGCTATATCCCTGGTGGTCCTTGGTCATGTGATAATCAATGTTTAAAGGCTCTCTTGGCATAATTGGTGCCTGTAGCTTCTAGAAGCTAATGCGCATCTCGGTGGCACTCAATCATTTCTTTACACAACGCTGAAAGGTCCAGGCTTGCTGCATTTATTTTTCATAATTTTTCTTTGGCTAATGTTTTCTAATGGTGCTCCCTGTTGCAATACATTGATTACAGATGCTAGCGTGCTGTTTTTACCCAATAATGGATTAAGGTTGCACTTTTTATTAATATATTTTTCAAGTTCTGGTTGAAATTAGCCTTTACATCAAAAGCATAAACTCACACGCCCACGCAACGTGAATTAAAACCGTTGCTCATTCTCAGTGCTCTTAAGAATCAAATCAATATTTCACATGTTAAGGAAAACAAAAGGTACTCTGGGCTGGAGGGGCTAATTTCTCATTCCTATTCATTGTATACAGTCTATGTCAGGGGTCGACAAGTAAGTTGGGCTTCAGGCCAATTTTTTTCTAAGCCTTAAGGTGGCAGGCCAGAACATAAATGGATGCAAACATTTAATTTAGTTAGTTTGCATTTTACATACAAACTAAGAGTAGGGTGAAGTCCAAAGCACACAGCCTTGTCGGGACAGACGCAAAATGTTGAATGAACTTCCGCATCCCAAAATAGACAACTCATATTTGAAGCGAGGACAAAAAATACAGCCACGATTTGTGCTCTGTGTGCTTTGCTCCATTAAAAATAAATAATTATACAAGGTGAACTTCACATTCATGCCAAAACAGCTGTGTGTGTTATTAAACAGATGAATTAGACCTGCCCCCTACCTCTCATCAGTACACTTAGCCTCATACAAAACCTAATAAAGGGACTGAAAACAATTAAGTTCACATTATCTCTACTAACCTATTCACCAGCTGATTAATTAGCCCTCATTCACACTTTATTTGTAACCGCAGTGATTTCAGTTTGATGTTTGAGTTCCTCAAATGATGCTCTTTTCAACGAGGTATTGACTTTACGAAGCAAATAAATTATAGAACTCATGTCAAACTGAAATCGCTCGCTGACAAACTATTTGTAGCCTATCTATGGAAAACATAAAAGCAAATAGGAAGTTTATAGAGGTGGAATTTATAGTTTAAGTGAATCATGTCCATGTTCCAATATAAATAGGCATATAAGCCTACATATAGAAAGTACAGATATATATAAATAAAGGAAAAAGTTAACAGGAAAATAAAATAATGGAACAGATATGGATTCACAGTATTTAGAAAATACTGAACAGTACGATACTGAAAAAGTTATTTGAGTCACAATTTAATTGTTATTGAACATATTTAGTGTTTGCCTGTGTCAGTCATGGCTGCCGCTACAAGACTACCAACTTGAACGCTATCCAGCACGAGGCGCACATACATGTTTAGTTAGTTTCTGCTTAAAGGCTTGGAATTAAAACATAATATAGGCCTAGAATGAGAATATAATATACGTTATTTTTCAAGTTGCGTAATTTTAGGACCGATAAATAATACATTAGAATAACATTTCCTAAATGATCCTGGAGGCCAAATTAATACTGCTGGCGGGCCGCAGGCCACTAGTTGCCGACCCCTAGTCTATGTATTCATTATCAGGGTTCTGCTAGTTCTAAGAAAGCATGCATACCAGACTCCCCCTAAAGGGTTGCAGTTCTCAGTGTTTTATTTTGAAACTGCCCAGTATTCCTAATGTATTCAGCATCCTAGAAAGCTTTAATAGCCATTTCCAACAGCATATCTATCTTAACATCTCTTCTTTTGGCCCCTTTTTGCGCTTTTGGCCCTATAATATCCACATATGTTCATCTGGGGTTAGTTTTAGTTTTAGAGTTTGAATGTTTTTTTGTATGCTGCACCTTTGCTATCATGTGCTGGTCTCATATGAAATATTATGTGACATTCTTCTCTTTTGACATTGCATTCCATCCACATTTCTCAATAATGGCATTTCTTTCTTTGACCAGCCAACAGTGTAAAGAAGCTGAGATGTTGTGCAACATGCCTAACGAATGGTATGGTATGCCTAAAGTATCTTTTTCTCTAGCAGTTTTTGTTTTGCATTGGTCTCTGTCTTTTGGCCATAAATGCAGATGAAATGATTGTGCAGATCCCCCCCTTAAAACCAATTTTTCCATGCGATTCCATACTGTGAGATGTCCCAGTTTTCTAAGCATACGCGTCCTCAAAAACACACGCTTGAAGGATTTGTGTTTGGATTGCTTTTCTGAGATAGCAAAATTACTGCTTTAAGTAAGTTATGTGGTGCTGAGCCAAGTGCATTTTACAGACACCGATGTTACTGTACAACAGGAAGGCGTCACAGCCACGCCCTCATTCCCACAATCAGCCTCTTGTTATTGTTAATCGCTTTCACTTGTCCTAATGATTTAAATGTTTTCACCTGTGCATTTACATTACGCATTTCCTTCATGGAGGGTTTTAGTCTACAGTCAAGCTAGTATTGACTTTGTGTGGCAGATAGGATGCTTATTCACCCTTTTCTATGCTAAACAGCGACGGTCCTCACCACACGGCTATGCAGCTGCATCAGGGCTTAGGGATTTCTCTGCTCTTGCAGGGTATTGCATTGTACATTTGTATGTTGCATCTATCTGTCTTGATGGATTACAATCTTCTGAGCTTTCTCTTGCTCTGCATGTTTTTTTCTTTTCTTATTCTTTTAACAGTGGGAAAAAAGACACTGAAATGTCTCATCTCTGGTCTTCATTTAATTTTTTTTTTGCTGGTTTCCTCACACCACACACGACACTCTGTCAATGTGAGCCATGTGTCAGGCCATGTCCTTGTGGTCTCTCTACCATGTGTCCGCTACCATGTTGCTAGTGACTGATGGAGCATCGAGAGTATTAGTCAGGTCTGAAGTGAGGTCAGCTGGTTGAACATGTATCTCTCTGGTGTGAGGATAAAAAAAACAACTGAAGAACACAGAAATTATGTTCAGGCTCAGGCATATATATATATATATTATTATATATATATATATATATATATATGGCCATTTGTGCTCATTCTTCTTCTACAAAGGGGCATGCATAATAAGCATACTTGATTGCATACTGAAACCAACTTATTTATGTGTATTGCATTATGTATGTGCCTCTTGTTTAGACCATTGCCTTAAAATGACAATTCAATCCAGGCTATGACAAGACACTGCAAGACTGTGTGTGTGTGTGTGTGTGTGTGTGTGTGTGTATGTGTGGAGTATAACCTTTTTATATAACTGTTTGCCCTTGGTACAGCTGTTGCTGGCAAGTGAAGCACAACATGGCCAGGTGATGGAAGGTAATGCGTCTAAATAGCAGGAAACACAGTAAATTTGGAGGCTGGTAGAGCCTTATGTTATGACTCATTTGCAGTGGCCTTTTTATTTCACTGTTTGATCTGTGTATATTAAGATAAATTAAAGAGCAGCTGGGCTTGGAGATGTAATCATGATGCAGCGCTCACCTTCTGCTTAGGTACCGTTGTTCTTTAATTTAAATGATTAGACTAAAGGCCAGGCTGAGCTGTACGACATGGCCGCTATCCTTTCTTTGCCCTACACACGCACAACATTCCAATTATGGGAAATATGGCAAAGCCCATATGTGAGAAATAACTGCCCTTTGAGAACCGATGTGGGTAGTAGTAGCAACTCAATGAATATTTCAATGATTTGCAAAACATTGTATATGCCCTTACTCTAAATACATACTCTCTGGTTAAAGATGATGTATAATACCGATGTTGTAAAATGTTTTAAAAGAAATACATCTACAACTTTAGCGATGTGCACCATGAATAGGACTGGAGAGTGCGTGGGGGGAGCCAGCTCATTAACCCCTCTAGCGCCTCTTTGCACTGACGTGGTGCGCTTACCAGCATATCAATTCACATCGCAGTCTCTTCTCCCCTCCTCCACTCTCTGCTATTTCTATCTTGGGGATAAAAAAATACATTAAAAAAAACCCTCTCTCGCTCTTGGATACACACAGAAAGAAGTACCCAAGACGGCTGTGTTTGCAGCCTCCCAAACAAACACATTGTTTCCTTTGTTGTTGTCCACAGAATTCATGCCGGTGGCCTCGAAAAATAGATTTTGTGTGACATCACATCCGTCTGAGCGTAATTAGGTCTCCTCTGTGACATCACATCCTTCGGAGCCTAATTAACCAGGTCCCCTCTGTGACCAGACCACACATCCATGACCACACTCGGCTTCACAACAAACCCTCAGCTGGTTTCCTCCCTTTTCTTCCTTATTTAGAAATAAGCAGCAAACCCCAAAGTTTTGCCCTGGCTCCATCCCACTCTTGGCTTGATTTCTCCAATATTCAATATGCATTGTGTCCGACAGTGTGAGTGGGGATTTAGTCAAGTTGCAATACCAACCATTTGTATTGAAAAACAAATGGAGTCAGCTTATGGGTTGCAATGAATATAAGAGGAGTATATGTGGAGGATCACTCCAGGACATTCCCAATTGGAAGTTACACCATGAATGTAAATGTGTGCAGTCGAGTGATCTCATTCAGATGGGATTTCAGTGTTGGGTGAATATAAACTAAGATGACCAGATTTCTGAAATGAAAAACGGGGACCTTTGTAGTTTGGCGCTCCATACATCAACAAAATATCGTATTATTTCTGAAATAAAAAAGGGGACATATTTACATTTTACCTGTTCTTATGGTAATGTCGTAGGCTACTGTAGTAGCAGATTGGGCAGTACATGCCCAATGGTTTACTATGATGTGCTTTAAGCTTTGGTAAACCAGCCAAAAATAAGCCAAAGTAACTACTCGAATAGACAATTGTTCTATATTGTATTGATAGCCTATTGTTTATATATTTACATAATTGTATTGACATTTTTCAAAAACAGTGTCAAAACATACTAAACAACCTAAAATACACAACACATCAGACAAATTAAAAACAAAACAAACAAAGTAAATTTAAAAAAGCAAGATATAAATGGAAATAAAATAATAATAATGATCAAATAAAAATAAAATACGTACAATAAATACATGAGGGGGGGAGAGGGGTTGGGGGTCAGGGAGACCTACTTCTTCTGTTTAGATACAAATTCATCTTCAAAGTACAAGAGAAATGGCTGCCAAACTTTAAAAAACCTCTTAATAGAGCCTCTTGTAGAATATTTTAGTTTTTCTAACTTTAAATATGTTATAACACTCTATCCATTGGGAATGCAATGGTGGCTTGTTAGATTTCCACTATAACAGTATTAGTCTTCGTGCTTTTAGTGAGGAAAAGGCCAGTGCATCGGCCTGAGCCACTAACAGTGATACTTCTATAAAGGCTACCCCAAATATTGTAATTGCTGAGTCTAGTCTATTTCTTTCTCACATATATATGAAAAGGTCTCAAAGATAGCAGCCCAGAATGGAGCCAGGGTTGGGCAAGCCCAAAACATATGATAAAGGGTGGCTTCATCTTGATGGCAATGGGAGCAAGTTGGGTCTGTTCCTGGGAACATCTTAGCAAGTTTGCTTTTTGAGAACTGGAGTCTGTGGATTATCTTAAATTTTAATAACCCATGTCTAACACAGATAGATGTTGAATGGATCCGCTCGACTGCAGACTGCCAAACCTTCTCTGTAATATCAGTTCCAAAATCTTTACCCCATTGTTCCCTGAGACGAAGGAGATACCACCCTTTGAATCGCCCTGTACACTCTAGATATCAGACCACGTTCAAGAGGATCCAACCACCCACTGGAAGAGACGGGAACGAAACAAAAAGCTTTTTGACGCACTTGTAAATACCTAAAGACATGAGATTTAGGTATGTCATTTTCTCTAAAAATGTAATCAAAAGAAGACAAGTAATTATTTTGAAAATGATCCCTTATACACCTTAGCCCCTTCCTGAACCATAGCTGAGTCTATTAGTGAAGTTGGGAATAGCCCATTGGACACAATAGGTAACTAAGCACCTGTTTATGGTTAAAGTGTGACCTGAACTGGGACCATATTCTCAATGAGCCATTCACAATGGAGTTAACTGTCTGGCTTTTTTTGCTGAGAGGTAGTGGTGCACAAAGCATAGCTGGTAAGGACACTGGGTTACAAGCAAATTGTTCTATCTGAGCCCATAATGGTCCAACACCCTGATAGAAATTTGATACCCAGTAGATAACTTTGTGGATGTTGGAAGCCCAATACTAACGCATAACATGTGGTAATGCCAGTCCCCCCGCTTCCTCCCGTCTCTCTAGATATGACTTTCTAATCCTTGGGATGTTGTTCCAAATAAAGAGAGAAAACATTTATCTAAATCCTTACAATAAGATTTAGGAACAACCACAGGAACACCATCTTAGCCAATTGTTTATGATCGGCCATGCCTGCTTATGGTATAAAGTTGATGGATAGACCCCTGTGTAGCGAGGTTGCATCACAGCCTATCAGACAAGGGACTGACACGAGAGACACAAGACTGATTACCAATGGTCTCGAAATTAATATTAATCAGTGAGCTCGAACCTTTGCCATTTCAAATAATATAAACGTGTCAAATAACAAATACATGACCAAAGTATTGTTAAAGTGATGGACAACATAAATGTAATGTAATGTACTTCTAATTATGTTATTAAGGGTTATCAAGGTGTGCATTAAAATAATGTTTCATTAAATACATTGCATCTCACGTAATGTCAGTCTATCGAAATACCATCTATTCCTTCAAGCCGATTTAATGGGTGGAGTCTATTTTTTTTATTTTTCTTACCCGCTACGTAGCCAAGTGGGTGACCAATTACATTTAGGTGCCGGTGCAGCTGAATAAAGCTATGGCATTTCGGACTTTGAGGAAGTACAAACTACACAAAACATAATATGTTGTTGACAAGTAGTTGGTTGGATACATCCCTCTGTGATGTTATGGTTATAATTTAGATCCTGTTTATCACTTTAAGAATATCCAAAGAACATCAATAAAAGACGCAAGCTAGAAAAGGATGTTTGGCAGCTTCATTGGCCAGTTCCCTTTAAGTGCTAGATAACTCTCAGACCACCCAGTCGACCAGATGCAAATACCCACATGAATTAAAGATGGACAAGTTGCTTCTCACAATCTGCAATTTCCTTGAAATCTTTAACTAATTGATCGCACCCATCTCATTCAACTTTGAGTTGATTGACACATTTACATGTTATACCGTAAAATACAGAAGCCCTAGCCAAGAGGCTGAAAAACAACGATATTTTAAATAAAAAGATTGAATAAAAGCTCATGTTTACAGTGTGGATTGTGCTGGTTGCACGGTAAACATAACTGGCTGAGGGTCTTCCCACCCTGCAGCGATTTAGACCTAAGTCTTTTACTGAAGAGCTCTTGAACAAAAGGATACCCTTTATTTCTCTGGAACGGCTGCCCTTCAACATTATCCAACATTATCTATCACAAAAAAAAGCAATCGACATCTATTTTGCACAGTGCAAAGGGGAGCGCAAAGAGGCAGTAAGAAGCAGTGCAATATTTTCTTTGTAAAAAAGAAATAAAGAAAAAATATATTTTAAAGTAGACCCTGGAGCAGATGTGTGTGGATGTGTGTGTGTGTGTGTGTGAAGCTCTGACTGACAAGTAAAGTGTATTATGGTGAAGATAAGCCTTAAGCGAGGCTTCTACACTTGTTTATGATGCGTATGAATGATTGAGGCCTCAACAAATAACACATTGAACAAAAGTGCATCAGTATTCAGTATTGGACGCCGGCACACTGCGGCGGCTTCACATCTTTCAGCGTGGTTAACACATCACCACGTTGACATTTGATAATTAACTTTTGATTTGATCTTGAGCCAATTTTCCTGTGGAGATGCGCAGAGCTCTGGCGTCTTGTTTTTAATAGCAAAGTATAAGTAATGAGCTGCTATGTCTTTGAAGTGTACAATCTAATCAAACATCAAGTTTGGTTCAAATGTATGGATAGTGCTTTAAAATATCTCTCGTTTTGGGAAAACGATGTGCACTCATTTTTTAAAATGACAAATAAAAAGAGCCAGGCAGACATGCATGCCTTTGTTCTGGTAGTGAGACCACAAACCCCTACCATTCTTTGTTTACCTAAATTATCTCTGAAATGAGTTTAAACCATTATCTAGCTCATCTGCCACTCTACTTTGTGTGCTCCAGATCCTTTGTTTTGTAATTCACGCTCTCGGATCACCATTGATTGTTGCAGCCATTTCTTTTTGGTCTCGTCCCCTGTATGCTTGGTGTGTTTGGGGGATTTTGATTGGTTGAAAAGCACCACTGGTGAACGCGGTGTTGAGTCTGGTCACGCTGGGCTCATCTGGCAGGGCAGCGAGGCTGCAGACAGCAGCAGAGGTAGGTAGCGCTGTGCACCACAGGAGGGGCAAGGGGAGCCAAAGCCAAGGCAGTGCTATATGGCCATAGGAACCTACTCTAACGTTTGCTCTCATAGACGGATCAGATAAATATATACACTCAACTCTGTTTAAATATATTATGTTTGTATATGTATCAATTGTGTGTATATTTATATACAAAACAAATATATACAAAAAAAAATTGAAGTACTAATTCTGACTACTGTAGCTGGTAAACATGTACCTTAACACACACATGCACATTGCCTGGATGTTTACGAGTATATTTTGTACACAATTTGCCGACAAATATGACTACTCCGCTTGTCCAATAGCATCCAACAATAGGGTCTTTATTAAAGAGATAAGGACTCAGAATGCATGGGACGATCCTTGACAGATGCCCTTTGGCTAAGTGACTCTCTCTGCTGAGGTATCGGAGCACATCATCTATCAGCCAGCCACTAGGCTGTCAATGCAGGGAGGGTTGACTGCGAATAAGGACACTTGCCACTTCTACACCAACCACCCAAGCCCTCCCTCAACATACACACACGTAAACACACACACACACACACACACACAAGCACATATGGAAGGCCAAAAGTGTCACAACTATGCCTCATTGTAGACATGTTGATTTAAATCAACGTAAAATTAGTCGTTTAAGCTTTCATGACGCCATATTTTACGCTGTTGTACATTTCACGCCATTGTATTTTATTACGCCTAAAATGCGCAGTTTTAGTAGTTAAAGGTACAGTGTGTAAAATCTAGTGGCATCTAGCTGTGAGGTTGCAGATTACAACAAACCCAATACCCCCCCGACGTAGAAGAAGCAACGGTGGCCTGTACTGGCCTGTAAGGTGCCAGTAGGGGCTAGGGGTGCAATAAATACTAGAAAACTGTAATTGAATACACGGTCCAAATGTACACATATCGAAAGTCACCTGTATACAGTATGTGTGTTACATTCACACTGGAGCTCCACTGGCTATGCAGTATTTTTACATGCTTTTTACTGTTGTAGAGCTAGGAGGTTACACTTCTAAACAGAGATTTTAATATTATATGTTATATCTATTTGGAACATTGAGCATCAACGTGAGACGTATCTGGTTTAATTACACTTTAGTTTGGCTATTGTTTAGGTCAGGGTACTTTGGGACATTATTGAAAAACTATTGAACGCGGGGGAACTCTGCCCACCCGGGCCAGCTACTAAACGTTGGCAAACTAACCTATTTTAGTCTCAACAACAGTATGCAACGTCAAAGGCTTTATTTCTCTAGAGACCTTTGTCCATTCTGGGCTACTGTAGAAACATGGTGGTGGAACATGGCGGCCTCCGTGGAAGGCGACCCGCTCCCCATGTAGATATAAACGGCTCATTCTAAGTGAATGAAAACATAACGATTATTATTTTCATGTCATTATACACTAATGAAAACATACTTGTGAATATTATTCAATTTCTGCCAAGTCTGTTCCACTAGATGCCACGAAATTCTACACACTGGACCTTTAAAAAATGCTGTCTTTTATTATGTTTTTTCTCAACTCTATGTGCCAACATAACACTGTCCAATTCTGCATTTTTTAACAGCGAAATGAGCTCTGCCTTTTCATTAAAGGTCCTGTAGACAACTTTTTTGCTTTAACGTATCAATATGAGGTAAATGTTGATTGCACAGTGTAATGGCTAATAATGACACCATCAGCATTTAGATTAGTTCCCTTAGCTTCCCTATAAGCCTTGCTTTCACTATGCAGCTCTGTCTGCCACCGGGTACGATGTCCCGGGAAAAAATACGGCACAAAGAAAACGCGTCAACCACTGCGTGTGCAACCAAACCAAGAGGGCCTTTGTTTACCCTGTTAGCTATCCCCATTAGTGAAAATGGTGGATGGTGGAACAACCCAAGTAAAGCCAATATGATGACACTACTTATATCTGCCTACGCTACATTTTTGCATGGAGTATACTACCCTAATAAACCTCATGACGTGACTCGCCAAACAAACCGTACGAGGGTTCAACCACCAGCCAGGGTTCAAAACCCTCTGAAGCCTAAACTCTCATCTAGACTCTCATCAGTGGACGACATTGTTTATATGTATATGGAGGATTACTCAGTCAAAATCGTTGCACAAAGTTTCAAATTATGTGGATCAAAAAACACAAAACATTTCCTTACTATGTGCGTCATGTTAGGTTGGTATTCAGATCTGATGTAGCAAACAGCCATCGTCATCCTTCACACAAGCATTTTAAGGCAATCAGAAAATCTCTTTTTTGACCAGCTGATGTGAACAAGCAAATCATAGGATTTCTTTTACCGGGAGATGCTTGAGTCCAAGTGTACCAAGTATACCTACTCCTTGCGTCTGGTGACTTGTTCTTGAGACTTGTTACGAGGCGGACAACTATTTTGCTTGCTATTTCATAAAGTTTGGAAAGGAGACAATAAGGACCAAAGAGAAATAAGGACCAAAGGGTCTGGAGTCTTCCTTCTTTGTTTGTAGTGTTCATAATGACTGTCGTTTGAGTATTTGATGCAAGTCATGTTTGGGTCTAGGCTTCTGCAGTGGTCAGTGTATCGGCTGAACAGCACTGGTGAGACCAGTGCACCAGTGGAGATGGTTGTTCTGACCGCCTGGTGTCTCTCTATTGAAAATACTGCTCCAAAGTTAAAGGCAATATTGACTAATAAATGAATATGAAAGTAGGGTGGTGATATTGATATTGTTGTGATTTTTGATGGCAATCTGTTCGAAAATGGCAGTTATCTTAAAATTCTGCTTCATGCACTTTTTAGACAATCCCTAACATCTGCAGGAAAAGCACAAAAGCACAGCTTGATATTCAAAGTCGATTATTTGTAAATAGTTTGTGATACTCAGCAAACTAAGGGTGTGAAGTATTGCCCAATGTCCAATTCTTTACAAGTCTTATCTGGAAGAAATCGGTCCTCTTTTCAAGGAACTGTTGTGTTTTGCAAAGGGGAAAAAGGAGAATGTTGAATATCAAACTAAAATCACTGCAGTATAATTGAGCAATCATATTGCTGTAATGTTATTATTTTTACATGGGCTATGAGAAGTCCCTGTAACATATGGCTACTTATTATATCCATGTTATAGCCCACATGCCTATATGTATGAAGGGTCATAACTACCAATATTACGGTGCTCTTGCGCATTGAGGACCTGCTTGTGGAGGTTGCTCATTCGGCTCTTTCACAATGAAGACAAATTGGGGTGAAATCTATGTACACAAATTCACATGCTGCCAGCACACAAGCTTCATCCCGAATGTGTAACCTCCGCGAGCAGGTTTTCATAAGGGCCGAATGAGCAACCTCTGCAAGCGATTATTCAATGCGCAAGAGCACCGTAATATTGGCAGTAATGACCCCTGGGTTTAATCTGCGTTTGATGCATATTAGACTACTAGCAGTGTGAATGTGGTTTTTCTATTTAAGTATTTAGAGGGTATTTGGAGGGAGGGAAAAAAAACATGGTGATCTAAGAAAATAATATTTAGCCTACTTTTGATTTCTGAAATTAATATGGATTAAACACCCGATAGAGCCTACATGGTGTAGTGAAGTGAATGGGGGAGGGAATGCTGGTGCGTACTGGCAGCAGCTTCTCTCCATGACTGTTATTTTATTTGTGTTTATTTTTTTGATCTACTTTTATTGTAGTTTCTCTGTGGTAACTTGTTGCAGTTATCTGCTTTATCACTGTTTTCCGTCACTAAATTCCGAGTGTGTGCCATACTTACTTTTTATCATCCCTTGGTTCTCCCTCTGGAGGTCTTCCAGTCTGAGCTGATACAGACAGGCTCCATGCCCACTGACTGATTTATTCAGTGACTATTCCCCGTCGTCTGTGATTTTTCATCCATTCGATTCTATGTTTATTCACTGATCCTTTTCATCGCAAGTTGGGACTGTTTATGTGCTTTTGGAGGTAATGTTGGTTTGTCAATTGCCGTTAGCCAACGCTTGGCAGCTTGTGGCTGGTGCTGTTGCTTGCCACACACACTGTGGAGTTTTTGCTGTCAACTGTTAACTATGATCTCGTACACAGCCTACAACTGCAGAGATTTTGAAACTCTACCGCAAATGTACCGTTATGTAAAGAAGCTCCAACGTGCTTTTATACACATTTTAACATTTTAAGAAACATACCTCATTATGTCCACAGAGGCTCATGCCATACTTTCGACCTGAATAGCGGAAGCAAAACAGACCTACGCGTCATTGTTTGCAACACTGCGAGACTGTCTTATTCACGACCAAATCCTGGACAAGGGGATTGACTTCATGTGTCTCACGGAGACCTGGCATCAGCCGGGGGTGTACTCTGTGGCATTACTTCTCATATACCGGCCACCTCAACCAAACTCACACAAACTTCTCGCGTCACTCTGCACTACATGTACCAACATTGTCCGTTTAACATTCATGTTGATAACCCCTCTTGCCACTCTACAGCCGGGTTTCAGCAACTATTGGAATGTTTTGATCTGAAGCAAAATGTTGATAATGAACAATAATCCTGGCAACTCCAAGTGGCTTTTCTCCACCATAAGCCATCTCCTAAAGCCACAAAATCCTCGCAAACTGAAAGCACAGAGGAGCAGTGTAACAATTGTGTTTACTTTTTCAGAACGAAGGTCAACAACATTGGCTCTCAGCTCTCAACCCCCCCCCCCTCTGCCTCCCCATATTGTTGACCCTCAGCCTGGGATCTCCCAGCCTCTCCACTGTTTCACTGATGTCACACAGAGAGAAACTGAGGGCATCATCAGCAAGAGGAAATCTTCAACCTGTGCTCTGGACCCTTTTTCCACAGGTCTGGTAAAAGCATACATCCCAGCTTTCAGTCTCCTGATCACCCGCATTATAAGTCGCTATCTCAAAGTTGGTCATGTCCCACCTGCTATAAAAATTGCTATCATCAGATCCCTTCTCAAGGAGCCAACCCTGGACCCAGAAGTCCTAGCAAATTACAGAACCATTTATAACCTTCCCTTCCTGTCCCAATGTGCAGGAAAAAGCCGTTGCTGGTCAGCTTCAGGACCATTTCAAGTTCAACAACCTCTATGAGAAGTTTCAGTCAGGTTTCCGTTCCACCCACAGCACAGAAACAGCTATGCTGATGGTAACAAATGACCTACTGATGGCAGATGATGCTGGCTCCCCTTCTCTCCTGGTCCTCCTTGACCTGAGCACAGCGTTTGACACCATCGATCATGACATCCTTCTCGACCGCCTCCACAACACCATAGGACGCTGATGACCGGTCCCAGACACAACCTTTCACCAAAAGGTTTTATGGAATGTCATTTCATTGCTATGCTGATGACAAACTGTACCTAAAAACCAGACCGACTGCCTGTGCAGCTTCACCGTTATCCACCTGTCTTAAGGAGATAAAGGCCTGGAACTTCCTTCAACGGTTCCAAAAAATAAACACTTTTGGTTGGCACCCCACACCAGGTCCAGCTTTCACCTTTTTTGACCAAAATGTCCCTCTCCTCATCAGTCTCCAACCTTGCTGTTAGGTTCGACTCTCACTTGACCACACATCAACTATCTGTGCAAAACCCCCTACCATCTCAAGAACATTTCCAAACTCCATCCCACCCGAAACCTCAGATGCAGAGAAACTTGGCCCCCTACCTCAAGGAACTGCTCACCCCTCAAACCGCTGCACCTTAAGATCCAGCAACAGCCTGCTTCTCCGTGCCCCCTTCTTTTTTACCTATTGCACTCTGTCATACTTTGAGATTTGCCTGTAATGAAAAGTGGATTACAAATAAAATGTTTTTTTGTTATTATTATTATTATTATTATTATTATTAATTCAGTGGCGAATGATGGAGAGATCAGCAATGGACTTGTGTGGTCTGACTTTAGTAACCATTGAATGGGTGAATGAAGTTTGAAATTACTGGCTGAGGCCGAGCTCATTTCCCTATAAGAACCCAGAATTGGACGGGGTTATGGTGGCACTAAAATGGAGTAAAATGCTGTTTCGGTGGGCAAAAACACTGTCTTTTACACCATTATAAAATTGAGCAAAAACAGCATTAAAGACTGCGTTTTTGACCACTAAAACAGCACATTTTACAGCGTAATCAAAATACACTGGCGCAAGGGGGGGGGCGCTCACGTTACCTGTGCGACCCGGGAGCAGCTTGTGTGTTTGACTGTTTGTCTGCGTGTACCTTTTAACCATAATTTTAATTTTTTAACTTTCGCCTTGGAGCTTACGTGGAAGAGTTTTTAATCATGAGGGGATTCGACTTGGGGGTATTTGCCGCACTTTGGACTCTTTTTAGCCGATTTGCCTGTGGACAGCATGTTGGCGGCGGCGAGGCTATCACCTACAGCCGGGAGCTACTTCTTGCCCTTCGTCCACTGGCAGTAAGTGACAATATTCTGCACATTCCCCGATCGCTGCGAATAAGTAGCTTACAGGCTGCAGCAAGTGGAATATTGTCCAAAAAGCACCGGAGGAAGAGAGGAAGGAGGGGAGGCGTTCAACGCAGACTGAGGAAATATGGTCTAAGGGACAGACGCCGGCTCCCAGCGCTACCAACTATTCTTCTCTCAAACGTTCAATCCATTCGCAACAAGATGGATGAACTGGAGGCTCATTCTAGATGTAAGCGTGACTTTAGAGAAACATGCCTGTTGGCTTTTACCGAGACGTGGCTGGGAGACGCGGATCCTAACGAGGATCTACATATAACCGGCTTTGGGTACCCTGTCCGTATGGACCGGTCGCCTCTCATAACAAACAAATCCCGTGGAGGCGGAGTGTGTTTTTACATTAATGAGAGGTACTGTAATACTGTCGTGGTCCGGGAAAAAATATGTACCCCAGACCTTGAGCTGCTATCCATCTCAATTCGCCCCTTCTACTTGCCGAGGGAGTTTCCCCAGCTTTTCTTCACCCTTGTTTACATTAATCCGCGGGCGAACGTCGCATCAGTCAATCAGCTGATCGCGGAGGTGACCAACAGACTGGACGCTCTTTCCCCCGACGCTCCAAAATTCATTTTAGGAGATTTTAATCATTGCCAGGTACAGAAGACATTGAAAACATATGAACAGTATGTTACCTGTGCAACTACTAAGAAGAACTCTACTATTGACTTGTGCTATGGCTCAGTACCTGGCGCTTTCAGATCCCTGTCTATCCCTCCATTTGGAGCATCCTATCACAATAGTATACTCCTTGTGCCGATTTACAAGCCCATCTGTAAGCGACAAGAGCAAACAGTTATATCAGTTAAATGCTGGACGGAAAACAGCATTGCAAGTCTACAAGCTTGCTTTGATTGTACAGATTGGGATGTATTCTATAGCTCATGCTCTGACTTAAATGAACTGGCTCAAACTGTTTCTTCTTACATATCCTTCTGTGTGGACACCAATATTCCCTGTAAAAATATTACAGTCTTCCCTAATAACAAACCATGGGTTACTAAAGAACTAAAAAATGTCATAAACAAGAAGAAAAGCATTTTTTATACAGGGAATAGCCAGGAAAAGAAAGGAATTACCAGAGAAGTAAGGAATGAGATAAGAAAAGCTAAAAGAATGTATAAGGATAAGGTGGAACATAAGTACAGTAGTGGTGATCTTCGGGCAGCTTGGAAGGGAATTAAATCCATGTCCTCAATCAATCAGAGAAACAGTGACACTGATAGGAAACCTCTTAACATCGAGGGAATAAGTGATGCAGATCTCCCAAATACTTTTAACGATTTTTATTCCCGTTTTGAAAAACATGATTTCTCTAGCAGTATCTCTCTCCTTAGACAGTCCCTCTCTTCTGATTGTGATATTGTCATCAGTCAGGAATGTGTTAGAGATCTTCTAAAACGTGTAAACATCAGGAAGGCCCCTGGTCCAGATCACATCTGTGGGCGCACGCTGCATTACTGTGCTGACCAGCTTAGCAGTGTCCTTCACCATATCTTTCAGAGATCACTTGATTCTAACCAAATCCCCGCAATCTGGAAATCCTCCACAGTGATACCTGTCCCAAAGATCACTAATCCTAGACAACTTAATGATTTTAGACCAGTTGCGCTAACATCATTAATAATGAAAATCTTAGAGAAAATTTTGAAAAACCTTGTTTTATCTATTGTGGATGAAAAACTTGACCCACTTCAATTTGCTTACCAGTCAGGGAGAGGTGTTGAGGACGCAAAGCTTTTAATACTCAATAATTTGTACAAACATTTAGAAAAGCCGCAAGCCCATGCCAGGCTCTTGTTCGCAGACTTTTCATCGGCATTCAACACGATGCAGCCGCATCTTTTAATAGAAAGGTTGTTATGTGATTTTAAATTACCTCACCAGATTGTATTATGGATTTTGGACTTCTTGACTGATAGAGTGCAGAGAGTGTCTGTAAATGGCCGTTTCTCAGATTCTCTAATTATGTCCACAGGCTCTCCACAAGGGTGTGTCCTTTCGCCCTTACTCTTTATTATGTATACTGACAGATGCAGGAGCAGTCAAGAGGGCAGCAGCTATTTGGTCAAATTTTCTGACGATACCGCGTTACTGTCCCTTCTCCAAGGCTCAGAATCAGACCACGGGAATGCTCTCACTGATTTTGTTTCTTGGTGTGATGATAACTTCTTGGACTTAAATGTATTTAAGACCAAGGAACTGATCATTGATTTTAGACGGAACAGAAATACAGCCAAAGAGTGTATCATACATAAGGAAAGTGTGGAAATAGTTACATCTTATAAATATCTGGGTACTATTTTCGATGATCACCTTAGGTTTGATGTAAACACTGAGGCTATTGTGAAGCGAGGGCAACAGAGAATTCACCTTCTCCGCAAACTAAATTCCTTTTCTGTAAGTCCCGTCATCCTCTGTCGTTTTTATCAATCTTTTATTGAGAGTCTCCTGAGCTTTTCTTTTATCTGCTGGTTTCACAGCCTCACAGTAAAAGACAGAAACAGCCTGAACAGTATTGTCAACATCTGTTCTAAGATCACCGGAGTTAAACAAAGGGACTTGAGTTCTTTTTGCAATCGGCAAATCATTAAGAAAGCAGCAGGTATTTTGGCTTCTTCTAGCCATGTTCTTAAAAGTGAATTCTCTGTGTTGCCATCAGGGCGTCGCTACGCTTTACCTGCTTGCAGAACAAACCGCCATTCCAAGTCGTTCATCCCCTCTGCAATTCGACTACTAAATGCTCCGTAGTTGTGTATGTGTATTTGTTGTTTGTATATTACTGTGTCTGTATACAAGCTGCTCAAACTAATTGCCCCTAGTGGGATTAATAAAGTTGTATTGTATTGTATTGTATTGTAAAATGCGGTGTTATGAAAGCTTAAACGCAGGATTTTATGTTGATTTAAATCAATACACAAAGAAAATGAGGTGTAGTTGTGACCCTTTTGGCCTTCCATACGCACACACACACACACACACACACACACACACACACATGCTGTCTGCATACACACACACATATGCAAATATACAAGTAACGAGTACAAAAAAATCAGAAGCCTTGTTTAATCCATATAACTTTATATAGCACAATGTGTTTTGTACTGTTGCACAGCGCGCTTGCGCTGTGACGTGAAGAAGACTTGCTTTGATGGCAGGGATTGCAAAATGGAGGAAGAGAGAGAAAGCAAGGGCCGAAGAGACAGGCCAGAGAAAACAACAGAAAGTATCAAGTTTGGGATCATCTTGTAGCCCTATGGGAATTTGGGGTATTTCCGTAACTCTATTTTTTATTATTTTATTATATTATTTTATTTTGTTTATTTTAATTCCATACATGTTTTTATAAATGCTTAATATGTTTAAATAATGTTTACATGCATTACTAAATGTGGCAGAGTTTATATTTATGTACTTGGAGTAATAACCAATCAGAGGTCGGGGTGAGAGTTCGGAGAGAAAAATGAAGAATAACGCTGAACACGTGAAGCACATTAGAATTTTGTAGAACACCAAGTTTTAATTTGTGTTTGTTTGAATGCTGTTGAACACACGGACAGTGTGGTTTATATAAGTATTCTTGAGTGACGTTGTTAGCGTTTAAATATGCGTGAGTTGTGAAGGACTCGGCTAGAGTCTTCACCGACAAGAGGACGGCTAATCAACGCGAGCTAGCCCGAGCTTCCGGAACTATTGCCAGCAAAGATTATAGAGCGGAGCAAGATGGATCAGTTGCATCATGGCGGTGAAGTACGTTCTCAGCCTGAATGGACGCCATTTTAGTAAGCCACCTCAAAATTCTAGGCTCGATTCAAGCCAATAAGGCCACATAGGATTAAACATAACTTGTATAAATAAATATAATTTCATGCAAAACCTCGAATACCTGGGCACATCATGTAATCCCAATTCAACCATATTCTTATCGACCACTAGATGGCCTTTATCGTCTCACCATATACTAACGTAGGCCGCCGTTGTGCCTAAGCTGTGAGCCAACCTCATCGTTACACTTCAGACACAATTCCATGCCATGAGTCCCCTCAAACACCCAGATGTTTTACAGTTACAGCTGGCTGTTAATAACAATGGCCACTACATCAAGAGCATTTTGCTCGGCTTTACATTGCCATAATCAGCAATGTAAAAAGCCAGATCTATCATTTTTTCGATTCCCACTCAATAAGGAGTACTATTCTTAGATCATGATTAAGTTGCTAGCTGCTACATGAGCATTTTGGCTTAAACTATGTATAGATTACAATTAAGATAGCATTAGCTAAGAAACAAACCAGTGTTAAATTAGCCTTTGCAATAGTCTTGTCTAACACTGATACTAACAAGTAGCCTAAACATTCATTGCAATCATTGCCTTCATTTTGCTAGGTGTCAAATATGGGTGCGAAATAGTAGGAGGCAGGACCTGTTAAATCGGAGCCCAAGCTACCTCAGCACCAACTGC
Source organism: Merluccius polli (assembly GCA_030340625.1). Lineage (NCBI taxonomy): Eukaryota > Metazoa > Chordata > Actinopteri > Gadiformes > Merlucciidae > Merluccius > Merluccius polli. The sequence continues at coordinate 393,023 of JAOPHQ010006540.1, forward strand.
AAGCTCTGTGCGGAGCATTTTGAGAGCAGCCAGTTTACCAATCCCTCAAAGAACAGGTTGAACTGGAACGCAGTCCCGACACTATTTAGTGTCCCCAACCCGCCACAAAAAATAACCAGCAAGAGGATAAAAACCAGACAAAAAACAGACACACCAGACAGGTGAATTCAAAAATGTTTACTGTATATTGGGACAGCTTACAGACATAAAATATTCCAAGATAAGGTTGTTTAGCAAAAACAGTAGTTTCAAACAGTACCATTAGTGCAATATTTTTTACATTTTCCAGTCCATGGTCAGATTCCAGCAGACCACACGTACAGCCGGCCTGTTACTGCAGCATACCCGGAGTCTTCATCTGGGGCATCTGTCGCAACTCCTCCACCAAATCCACCAACCAGCTGCACCACACCAACTCCACCAACTCCTGTTTTGAGAGTAAACAAATACAAAACACTATTAAAGAGAGAACGCCTGAGGACATTCAGGTTAAAAAGGCAAGTGCACCATCTTCAAAATGCCAAACATCTAAAAAATCTCTCACCTGAAACATTGATCCAAGGCGCTGCCAACTTCCTTGAGGAGCCAGCTCTTTCCTTCTTCTAAACTTCCAGGAGAAGCCGTCCACATGGCAGAATTTGTGGAGCTCATCTTTGATTCTTTCAATAGCCGTTTTTACAAAGACAAGAAAGCCCTAAAGCACCCACTAACCAAAACATCTACACATGCCACATTTTTAAAAACATGCCTCCCCATTCTACACAATTTAGAAGTAATTGGATCTAAAAATGTGATGTTCACTAAAGGTTGGCTACTGGCCATAGCCTGTCTGACCCAGCTGTGGGACCACCTGCAACCTGAGCACAACATCTCTTACCTCTTCACGTCACATCTAAATCAAGACATAGTGGAATATCTTTTTGCCACTGTGAGATGGAAAGGTGGCTGTAGGGACAACCCTAATGCAAAGGAGTTCAGATGTGCTCTAAGGATGGTTATGGTGGCAGACCTTATCCCGTCATTGGTACGAATTGTGCTCCAGATACAGACAAATTCATCACCACACTGAAGTCAATTGGAAAACCCCCAACAATTAGGCCTCCACAGTCTGTCTTGCCAGTAACAAAAAGCTACACAACGGTTTACATTGACATCCCAGAGCAAAACACATTGGCTTACATTGCCGGTTATTTGTGCCGCCGTTGCCTAAGTGTACATGACTGTGAAAACTGTAAAGGTGTCTTACTATCACATGAAACACATCTGAGCGATCAATTACAATTATTCATTCACCACAAGGCCTACAACACAACTCTCGTCAAGTCTGACATTGGCTCACTTTTCCTACCACAAAAGATGATACCAGACGTCCCCGATTTCCGGGGACAGTCCCCGTTTTGGGTGACCTGTCCCCGGTCAAAGCTGTCCCCGATTGACACTGAACGGGGGAAAAATGCACGCAGACTCAAACACCAATTATTACGGTAGCCATTTAACGCATCGCCAGAGAAGACGTCGTATGACGTACAGACGCAGCAGCGTCAACAACAACACAATCTAGAGGCGGCAAAAAGGAAAGAAAAGGAGACCAGCGGCCGCCATGAATGGTATGTTGTGTATGAACTTATTTATTTTGTGTAACTGGCAGAAGACTTGGCTGTGAATGTGTGTGTGTGTGTGTGAAGTGATGTAACGTTAAAGTAAGTATGATTGTTTATCTGAACTGAAGACCTAACGTAACGTTATACGCAATTACATAGAGCAGATAAAAAAAGAGCACAATGACTAAATTATATAAGTATATCACCAAAACTGATGTTATTTATTTAAGAAACAAACTATTACTATTGGCTCTGTTCTTGCAGTTTTTCTCATGTTCTCCTCTGCTCTTAATCTACCCAGGCTCCTGAGGCGGAGGTGGATGAATGAGGAGATCACAGTAATGTGACCCGGGTCACATTACTAAAAAGTTTCTACTCGCAACTGAATACTGAACTGATGGCCATCAGTTCAGTATTCAGTTGCGAGTAGAAACTTTTTTTATATATATATTGATATTGTTGTCTTCCTCAGTGGATGGATGGTTGGTGATGTCATGTTGTTTTATTGCAACCTTTTGTGTAATAAAAGCTGGTTAAAATACATGAAAAAGTACTTGTCTCAGTTTTTTGTTTCATAATGATAATATTTAATGATTTTTCACCGCCGCATTGAAAATGTCCCCGATTTTCATTTCAGAAATCTGGTCACCTTATGATAGAGTCTTAGTGTCTACACATAAAGGTTTCGAAATACAACGAGCCACACATTCTGTAAACCAAATATACCGAGTTCAGAGCAATTCAGCCATTTATAGCTGACACCGATTTGACAAAACAATTCCATATCAAACAGCTGATTCTTTAATGTTGCCGCTACTAGCCAGCTACATCGTCTTTTACTTCCATCTAAACGTTTCAAATCCTGCATTTCATCTCACCCATGTCCAATACAGACGACCTGATCTGCGTGTCACTATCACGACTCGTCAAAGTACCAAAAAAATATAATATTTAAAAGATACAGGGCATTTTCCCACGACGGTGAACGCCAGCCTCCGCCTGCTGCCTGCAGCACTCCTGTCAGACTTCCGGGTTCCGGTAACACTTGAGCTTACTAAAATGGCGCCCATAGAGTTCGAGAACATACCTCATTGCTGTCAACGTATTTTGTATTTAATATTTCTATATAAATTGTGTAAACTGAGTAACCTTGAATATTGCATGTTATTGGGTGTGTGTGTATATTGATAACTCTCAGTGAGTTAAGCAAATAGTTAATGGGTAAATAGTAATAATAAGTAACAGTAATTTAATAAAAAGGGTTAGGGTTAATTCAGTAAAAGAACAACCATTAGGATTGCATTAGGCTGCATACAATTTAGTGCATTAATTAATATTAGAGAGAGTGATCTCTCACACACACAAGAATTCGGGAGCGCACCTCAATATAAATAGCTAAGGGCAGCTAGGGGGCGCTACAATCTCAAGCTGAAACAAAACAACAACTCTCTACAGTGTGTTTTACTATTGTAAACGGACTAGCCAACCACAATAGCACAACGTCAATTCTTCACCACGTTAACGTTACCTTGTGTTTGGTCACTACGTGGACTGGATGCGTTGACTGGATGCTTTCTGCTAGGTGTATTCCCATTAATAACTTTAATTAACTTTGTTCCAACCTACAAATGCCTTCCAAGAAGACAGTAAAGGTTGCACAACTTAAAGACAATGTTTATGTATTGTTATTGCTAGTAGTATTATTTATGCCTTAGTTTTAGGTTATATGTATACCATTTTTAAAGTAATTTGAAATTAGTATTATTATTATTATTTGTTTTCGCATTTCAGAAAATGTTTTCATTAAAACCAATAATGTAATATGGCACTTAAATGTCCTAAATGTGTTTAGTTTATTAATAATAATATTATGGTATGCAATTTAAGCAATACAAAAAGGAAACCGATTAGTTGTTTATTTTAAGAGACCCATCTTATTTTCTCTTATTTACTTATTTATACTTAATATTGATCTTAAGCTGGAAAAAGCAAAAGTATTTCTTATCAGATTACTCGATTAATTGATAGAATAAATCGGTAGATTACTCGATTACTGAAATAATCGATAGCTGCAGCCCACGTCTGCATGCACACACACATCCACATAAGCAAATATACAGTCACACACACACACACACACACACACACACACACACACACACACATCAAACAGGGCTGTGAGTCCAGGGACAGTCTTTGAAGGCCTGGCCTGATTGAAATAACAGAAATCCCTTGACCTGAAGGAAAAGAAGATGAGTATGTGTGTGTGTGTGTGTGTGTGTGTCTGTGGGGGGGGATGGAGGAGTGCAGTGTGGCTCTGTTCACCCTGTGAACAGAGCCACACTGTAATCCCTGCCTGGGATTACTGATGACCCTCTAAGCCACTCAGCATGGGGTAACTGGAGGGCTTTTAATTTGAAATGCTTTTAATGTGTGGTGAAGTAGTGCAAATGTATGTATGACTACACAATATTCCCATTTCTGATCACAGCGTTACAATCTAGGTCGCATATGAATGCTGGAACTTGGACCGACCAAACACATTGCCTCGCGTTGCCAATTGCGTGGCATCGCGGGCCCCCCCCTCTCCAGTTGCTGCTGTGGGAGTTGTTGATGGAAGTGCTTAAAACCAGGAAATGAAATTCAACACAAGTCCACCACAGACCCATAGGGTCTAGGGTCTAAAATTCAGTTCCGGGGACATTATTTTACCCCCAAAAAAGTCCCTGCTCGGGGGGGGGGCTTGCAGTGGTGCACATTTCTGATTGGTCGCTGCATTTTATTTCAGGTGGAGAACATGGAGAAGATAGCCTACAACAGATGGACCAACGACGAAGCCTAGGCCTTATTGAGCATTAATGCTGAAGACGAAATCCAGCAGGAATTGGAAACGGCGATCCGCAATGAAAAGGTGTACGGCAAAAAATGTTGCCTAATCTTCGCGGGTCTTTAGACCGCGGTGGAATTGCAGACAACAACGGGCTGAAGGAACCTTTTAAGTTCCTGGAAAGTAGTTCCTGGGACTTAAAGGGGTTGTAGACAACTTTTCAACTTTTCCCACCCTAGCATTTCAAAGTGGTATTATTTGTGTGCCGCTGTCGCAAAGACAAACTGGATAGCTTTCCGTTTCTTCAGAGCCTATAGCAACCACAAACAACACAAGATGCACATTTGTTTGGAAATCTCAGCGAAACACTTTGGAAATAATAAAGAAAGAAGCATGTTCACTGAGGAGGCAAAGTGAAATTGGCATAATTTTATTTGAGAACAGGCAAACGCTATTGCAATGATGTGCATTGCATAGTAATACCTTAGTTGGAGTATTGCTTTGCACAAACAAGTATCGGCAGCAGGGGTTGGCGTCAGGGTGGAGTAGAAGAAAACAGGAGGAAAACCTTGAGTTTATTCATTAAGTCTATAATGGAGACATGAAAGCAGATTCAAATTCTTTAGTAGGTGTTGAGAAAAGCAAACTGTGTTGGTATGGTCTACAGGACCATTGAAGTTCTGGGTACTTTTTGGTGGAAACGCAACTTAAGATGTCGTTTTTCGCTAACATTTTTTGTAATCGTTTATGGTTTGCTTGAAGAGTACTCGTTTACTCAAGTAAAAATTTGCACCCCTAATAGCAAAGAGATGCTGCTAGATTGGAAGTTTTTCCATGAAATGGTCATGTGAATGCAGAAGTATTTTCAACACTGCAGTAATTGTATCGCCACTTACCACGTTATGGTATGTTGCTATACATGTAGTTTTAGGGCACATCAGGCCACCCCACCATCCAATTTGCATCTGGATCAAGTACTTCAGGCACCACCTAGCGATTAGTCAAGACCAACTACAAGGTGAGTAAGACTCAACCAACCTTTTATGCAATAATTATCTGAATGCGTATTTTCAACACTGTAGTAATTGTATTGCCACTAGTTTTTTTTATGTTGTTATACATGTAGTAATATACTGAGGTACTAATAGTTATTTACAGGCCTGCTGACGAGGGCATGTCAGGCACCCATCCTCCCCACCATTCACTTTGCATCTGGATCAAGTACTTGTCCAGTCATCCCCCCAGTGGTCAGTCAAGGCTGGTTAGCAGAGCTTTGAAGAGCTCCATATTACTTGCTAGGATGTAAAGGTTGGTTGTATAGTTACATTTTCTATATGGATATTTTATTTTGCTATTGCCACATTTTGTATACTCAAAAAAATAACTATTTGAACTTTAAAAAATCCTGGAAAGTATTTCCACATGATTAAATGGCTTTCTTTCAGCATTAAGCAATTTTGTTAGTCCAACTTGATGCACTTGCATGGGTTCAACTTCATTTATAAGGGTTGATTGAACTTATTTACTAGGTTTGGGTCCAACTCAATTTAATTGTGTTGGGTCAATTAATTCATTAGGGTTGATTTAACTTGTTTCCTAGGGCTGAGACTGACTAAATATAATAGTATTGGACCCAACACCAGTATATTAAGTACCTCAAATAAAACCCAAATAAAATAAGTTGGCCCAACAGAATTGCTTAATGCTGAAAAAAAGCCTTTTAATCACATGGAAATACTTTCCATGATTTAATTAAGGTCATTCAAAGAATACAATTTGAGTGTTAACACTTTAAGGTGTGCAGTGAATAGTAACTGAAACTAAGTTTCAACAAAGTCTAGAGACTGCTTGGTGTCAAGTGTAGAAAGAAACATAAGACAAACGGTAGATATTGCCATAAAATTGTATTTTCCAAATTAGTCAATGACTAACAATGCACTGGTAACACAAATGGAATGACAGTGCAACAATGTTTTACACAAGCAACAACACAAAAATTGTTTCTGACAAACTGGTAAACACAGCACACTGCTTCCCCTTATTTTTGAAAGTGCCAAGAGAATGAATCACAGTAGGCTACCTAGTACTTAATTCATTAAAAAAAAAAATAGTTTACTAAATTAGTGTAAGATGATCTGAACTCCAAGATACTTTTGGGAGTTGGATCCCATCTTTGCAGTAACATTCCCCTTTAAACATTTCTCTTTCCCCTAAAACATTTGCACAACACATTTAAACTAAATGGTGAACATTAACAGAAACTACTCTCAAAGTCTACAGCCTGCTTAGTGTCAATGGTAGAAACATAAGAAACGGGTAGATGTTGCCATACAAGTGTTTTTCTCCAAATAGGCAATAGTGCAACAGTGTTTTGTTTTTTGTAAACTGGTAAAATAATACAGCACAATGCTTCCCCTGATTTTTGAAAGTGCCAAGAGAATGAATCACAGTACCTATTACTTAAGCCATCAAAAAAGTCTTTAAAATGAGTGTAAGATGATCTGAACCCCAAGATACTGTTAACACAAAAATACAGTTTCTTTTTTTTCTGACAAACTGATCAATAACTCATACAGCTCACTGCTCCCTTTATTTTTTGAAAGTACCAATCAAGTGGATCAAATCAAATACGTGGTACTTAATCCATAAAAAAAAAAAAGAAGCAGCCTATGGACAATGCCTCCGCAGTCACATTCCCCTTAAACATTTGCACTTATTAAGTTTTGCACCTGTATGTGCTGGTGAACTCACAGAAACACAGGTTAACAAAAGACCATGTCCATTTCACATTTAGGGGACATTTTTTCGACCTGTTTTTATATGGAGTGAGATTTGTGACAATATGTTCAAACAATACTTTTTCAAATTCAAACAAAAAATGATTGATCAAAATATCAAACACAGAATTGAAACAAAAAAAATAAAGTCAAAGACTAAAATTAAACTCGCAAAATATCAAATACAGAATTGAAACAAAAAAAATAAAGTCAAAGAAAAAATGTAGCAAAATAAATCTTAGTTTTTAACTCTTTGAATCTTTTTTGATTGCAGTTCTGGCACACATTTCACGTGTGGGTGGGTTTCTCTGGGGTGCCTTCCTATTGGCTTATCTGTTTTGACTGACAGCTGAGCTGAACTACAACTGCCCCGGAAGTTAAAACACCTGCACCTGTTCTCTGCTGCTGGTTTTGGCGGACTGGAGACACTGTATGTGAAGTTAGTCTGGACGTGAAGTTGAAGTTATTTTACTGTCTATGGAAGTATTGGCCGTGTTTGTTGTCGGGACATTTTGCTAGCTGCTAACTTGCTATTCGTGCTGGCTAGCAAACGTGTTTTAAGTAATTTAGCCTAGCTACTGTGCAGGGCTGTGTGAGTGAATGTATGTGTGTGTGTGCGTGCGGGTGTATGAGTAGATTGCATTTTTTGTCAAGAAGTACTTAATTGGAATCGAGAGGCTCACTGCTAGCTTTGTGCTGATAACTTAAGCTAGCTTGTGTATGTGCGGATGTGCGCGCACGTTCTTGCGTGCGTGAGAGAGGGAGTATGCGATGTAGATAATTGTATGCCCTTTTGCCGTATTCACAAAGCATTTTATCTTACCGTTAGGAGTGCTCCTAACTCGCGCTAAAACATTTTACGTAGGAGTTTTTTCTTAAAAGTTATTCACAAAGCCGCTGAGACCTACTCATACTAAGGATAAATCACTAAGAGTGAACTAAGAGTGAACTAAGAGTGAACTAAGAGTGACGCGCCGTTGCTATGGATTACGTCGATTCTCGTGCACGAGTTTGGAAGCGGTCAGTACGGTGATTGGTTGTTCAGAGCAGGCGGTCTCTCTGAAACTCATCCGTAACATCCCACAAAGGAGCCCACTAAATCACCGAAAAACAAGGAAATAGCCTAGGCTAGAAATTCCTATCAAATAGTTATGGACAGTGCAGTTAGCAGAATACATGCATGATGACAAGTTTGTGCAGACCACGATAATGACGTTGTAGCCTATATGCACGTTAAAGAGAGAGAAAAAGCAAACAATAAAAATACGTAAATTGCATTAAATCAAGGAGGCAATTAAAAGCACCCTGCAAACTATTATCCAATGAGCATTTCTCCAGCACTTCAACACTTTAAATAACAGCCCATACTGGTTGTGGAGAATGGCGCATACAGTGATCACTGTGATCACATCCTCTCTCCACAAGATTTTGTGTATTTTTGTGTGCTCTAACATATGTGGAGGAAAACAGCAAACGATAATAAATATGGATTCAACAAATAAAAGGCGACAAAGAGCTAATACAATGTGTTTTATGCATAGGACTAAGCGTAATCTGCGTAATCACTTACATGTTATACTTTAACTGTGCTCCCGGTTGTGGACTGAGATAGGGTCAAAACGTCTTTCAGGGATAGCCACTGTCACCCAGCAATTAACACCCAACTGGTACATGGTGCCTCACGCCTCAGACCGCTCTCCATTCAAATATGCAAATCATGGGTAGACCCAGGCCAGTTTGCAACAACATCAAGAATGTTAAAAGTTGCATCAAAAGCAATCTGCGTGTTGATGGAATGTACTTTCTTTCTATTGACGAACACAGTCCTCATCTTTTGATGGCGCAATTATTTGTACGTGCGTCCCGTCAATAGCACCGACCACACCGGGCATACCTGCAATTGCCATGAAGTTGGCTTTGATCCTGTGTAGTTGTTAATTGTCCAAAGGAAACCGGATAAACTGTTGGATGATATTAATGGTATTATTTCAGCCTTAACCAACTTTGAACTGAGCTCTGTCAGCTCTTCTAGACTGTATGTAAATACATTGTGGAATCGTGTGTGTGTGTGTGTGTATATTTGTATTTACATATATGTGTGTGGGTGTGTATGTATATGTATATGTGTATGTGTGTATATACAGTATATGTGTATATATATATATGTGTATATATGTGTGTGTGTGTGTGTGTATATACAGTATATGTGTATATATATGTGTATAATATATATATATATATATATATATATATGTGTGTGTGTGTATATATAT
>JAOPHQ010006540.1:405000-537500 GCA_030340625.1 Merluccius polli
TTTTTAGGAGTTTCTCCTAAATTCGCCAGTTAGGAGCTACTTTCAGCCCTAAGATCCTTTTGTGAATACGGCCCCTGAAGTCTAATCCAGAATGTTTGAGAAAACACTGTCTTTGGCTCTGCTGTAACCAATTTATGGTTCTAAAGGATCATTGGTAAGACTCCAAGATCCTTGATTACTATAGCCCCTTCTCAACACTATCTGACTCAACTCTGCTAGCTATGGAAGGTTAGGTGTCACCCCAATAATGTTTAGCATATCTAGCTGTAGCGAATGTCATTCTGTTAGCCTTTCTTGTGGGGGGTGTGTGTGTGTGTGTGTGTGTGTTTTTCAGGATTTGAGGACTCCCAAAACTGGGTTGGGGACTGAAAATGGAGAGGTGACTGGCGACCTGGCAGTACTTCGACGCAATGCATGAAGTTCTTGGGGCCCGGCCAGCAATTGACCCACCGGTCATTGTGTCTTCACTGGACCCCATGACTATCCTCATGGTGAGGTTTATGTGGTTTCATGAATTTCACTAACTGCTATGCAAACTTGTTTCATTAGGAGATATTAGCTGAACATTACTTAAGACAATTACTTCTAACACATGACTTGCATTGTTTCTTTAGGAGATTGTGGAGCCCTCCTCCCAATTACCCCCGACATCACCCAGCACCCAAGCCCCCCCTACAGAACCCAGCACCCCAGTCACCCCACCTAGAAGGAGGTCCAAACCCCTGACCAAACAACTGGCTGAGGAGGCCATTCGGGAGCAGAAGCCATGAGGAGACCGAGGCCAAGACTGACCGTTTTTTGGCCCTTCGAAAGAATGGTGGAGAAACTTTAAATTGTTGATTATTGTTGATTGTTGTTCCTATGTTCTTGTTATTTATCTATTGTTATTTGCTATTGTTATTTATTGTTCTTATGTTAATGTTTCCTGTTAATTAAATATTCTTGTTTAAAAAAGTTTTTCTAGGTGTGATTAATGCTACATGAAGCAGATAGTTTAAAACATTTATTGTTAACCATCCCATCCCTCCCCTCCCCTGGAAAAACAAATAACAAGATATGAACATAAAAACCAACAGGTAAATAGAAAAACAATATTTACATAATTTACATAGAGACTTGGGCAGCCAGTGTGTCCCGTATATGATTTCCCGGTGTTTCATTGAGTCCCATTTGTTCTTGAGGGGGATGGGGGTCAAGGTCATCCCTGGTAATGTCCTCATCAGGATCCAGTGTGTCCCCATTATCTAAACATACATTATGTAAAAAGGCACAGGTAGGGTAGGCTTGACAAAGATAGGCTTGACTTCTAGGGCCCGGAAAAGGGTTGACCTCCACCTTGTCTTCATGCTGAAGGCCTGCTCTATAATACAGGGTTCCCGTGGGGTCTTAAAAAGTTTTAAAAGCATTGAATTTCTGAATTTGGAAATAATACCTTAAAAAGACTTGAAAAAGTCTTGAATTTTGATATCTGGGTCTTAAAAATTGTGCTGTATGTAACTTATCTGTATTGCATTTCTCATCAAAAGTTTCATTTGTCAACCACAATTATTTTTGATCAAATAACGTAAATAAAGATAAATAGATACGAACTTTATTGATCCTCGAAGGGAAATTCAGTTGTCATAGCAGCAATGGTACATATAGTGCAATTACCTAAGCAGAGTAAATGAAAAGAGCCAATAACAGAACGCAACGCAGCCCCGGGGAATTCTCCGAACACTGACTGATTCACACTCCACACTCATTGTTTGTGGTCTGTGTTTGTGTTGGGTGCTGTTAGCGCGAGTTAGCGCTGTTTTCTTCTTTATTTTTAACGGCGGTCGGCATCCAGCTTATTGGTGCATTACCGCCACCTTCTGTTCTGGAGTGTGAATCATTTTTATTTTATTTGTATTTAACCTGTACAGGAGTACTGTGGACTGCTATTTTGTTAATAATAATAATAATAACAATAATAATAATAATAATAATAATAATAATAATAATAATAATAATAATAATGATGATGATGATGATGATGATGATGATGATGATGATAATAATAATAATAATCATCATAATAATAAATCAGTCTTGTATAGCGCATTTCTAGGACCCAATGCGCATCACCCCAAAAAAAAAAAAGGAAAAAGGCTCAAAAAAAAAAAAAGGAAAAAAAAATCATATGAAGTAGGCGATTTTAAAAATGTGAGTTTTGAGGAGTGACTTGAAAGAATAAATGGACTTGTTGAATAAACGAATACTCTGAAATTCAAGGATTTCATTTTTCTTTGCCGGTACGGCTGTGAAATAGACCGAGAAATAGGTATTCATTTTTGATATAAATGGTCTTAAAAAGGTCTTAAAAAGACTTGAATTTGACTTGAAGAAACCTGTAGGAACCCTGATAATACTACGCGCCCAATCACCGGCTCTTTAAAGGGAGTCAACAGACATATGGGGGTCTGGAGGCAGGGGTACCCACCATCACCTAAAAAAATGTAACCTGGTGGCGGATACCTGGCAGTCAAATAAAAAACACTTTTTCATAACCCTTGTGTCATGGACAGACCCTGGGTAGCCCACATAAATGTCAAGGAATTTGCCTTTTGCATCACATATGGCCTGCATGTTAATTGAATAAAAGTTCTCATAATTTAGATAGTCCAGGCGATGTAGTTGTGGTGGCTTAATCCGAATATGGCTGCCGTCTATCGCCCCGACGACATTTGCAAATGCATGTCCCTGAGAGGTCTGCAAACCCTTCTCCTACTGCTTGCAGCTCCTCGGCCTGTGGGAAGGAGATCACCCTGCTCAAATTGTTCCAAATGCTCTGTGCCACCCGGTGTATGACTGTGCACAGTAGCCTTCGGTACACTGAACACACTGGATACCACCCGGTATGACAGTCCATGGGCAAGCCAATAGGTGTAAATAAGGACCTCGAGATCATTCCCCCAACCATGATCTTGCCCCCTGTCCAGGAGCCTCTGCAGGCTGTTCATGGCACGTCTGGACAGGCGAAAGTCTTGCCATATGCGCAGGATGGGCACAGTCGCATCCACCCTGCAGTACATAGGTGGACGGTCCGCCTGGAGAAACACAAAGACCTATGTTCAAACCACTTTAACATTTCTTAACTCACCCAGCACTGACAAAAAAAGAAAAAACAATTTCGGCCTACAAGCAGTTTAATTCAGTGTTATTACAAATAAACGGGCTAGGGCTGGTGGGTTCATGTTTATGTAGCCTACTTGGCAGACACTTTTAACCAAAGCCACATACTTAAAAAAATGCATAGGCTACATTGTATGGTTTATTCCTGTAATGGTTTGGCTTTCTCAGATGTGTTTGTGCCTTCTGATGGCAAGACAAATCTTCACTCTATTCAATTCTGACTGAACACAGTCAGCACGGGATTAGGCTACCAATAAATGTTTATTTAAGACAGACGTTGTAGGCCTGTCCACTTTGTTGTAAGATATTGTAGGGTAATAAAACTATCTGCAGATTATTTGGCTGTAATTCACTCGCGAATTTCCTAACGTTTCGTTATTTCACGTCACCGTCAATGATCACTATGCGCCCCCCCCCCGTCGGTCCTGTGGTGGGCCAGTCCAGGAGAAAATTGCCAGGGCCAAATTTTGTTCCCAGTCCAGCCCTGACTTCCGGGGCAGTTGTAGTTCAGCTCTGTCAGCTGTCAGTCAAAACAGATAAGCCAATAGGAAGGCACCCCAGAGAAACCCACCCACACGTGAAATGTGTGCCAGAACTGCAATCAAAAAAGCTGGCATCGCAAACAAAGAACCAGAAGCGCAACCGCAAAGCTAGCAGGAAACAAACAAACTTTGTCACTGAGAAAGAACCTGAGAGTATTGTAAACAAAAAGACAAGTGATTCAAAGAGTTAAAGACAGATTTATTTTGCTACATTTTTTCTTTGACTTTATTTTGTTTGTTTCAATTCTGTATTTGATATTTTGCAAGTTTAATTTTATTCTTTGACTTTATTTTTTTTGTTTCAATTCTGTGTTTGATAATTTGATCAAACATTTTTGGTTTGAATTTGCAAAAGTATTGTTTGAACATATTGTCACAAATCTCACTCCATATCAGTGGGCAGTCTCAAAAAGTCATTTACAGTATAGAAAACCAGTTCAAAATGTAACAGAAAAATAAAAGTTAACCCTCCTGTTGTCCTCCTGGGTCAAGGGAAAGAAGAAGGAATGATGGGGAGAAAGAAAGAAAGAAAGGATCGGAAAAGGGATGGTGGAAAGAAGGGGGGAGACAGGAAGGAAGGAAAGAAGATTGGAAAAGGAGAACAGATTGGTTCGGGGAAGGAAGGATCAAGGGAAAGAAAGGAGGAAGGAAGTGAAAAGGATGGTGGTAAGAACAAAGGAAGGATGGAGAAATAGAGGAACAAAGAAAGGAAAGGAGGGGAAGAAGGAAGAAGGAAAGGAGGATGGATCGAGGGAGAGAAGAAAAGGAGGAAAGGACCAGTCAAAACAGAGTCAGTTTGAGGAGGGTTAAGAATCAGTGTCAGGGGCTCCTTCAAATGTAACCGGTTATCAGAGCTCCAAATCCGCTCTCTGATTCTTCATTACTTTACTAACGGCAAATCAATGTTTTGAGAACTTTTATGGATAGTCTGTTTCCATCTAGTTCCATTATTATCTTTTGCAATGCTTCAAAGGTATATTTTAGCTCTGGAGGGTAGCTCAGGTTTAGTGCATACACAAGAGCAAGCAACATCGCCACAGCAAAAGGTACATTACCCAACTCATCGAGTACTTCCACCCCCTCCAGAATGATTCTAACATCCTCAGGGTTATCACCAGGCTCTGCTCCTTCATGTCGCATGACAAATATTCCAAAGACCGTCTCTGCCATGGCCGTTCCAACGTTTTCGTCATCTGTCTGTGACAAAACAATTTACAAAGGGCAATGATTTTTCACTGATATACATTAGATCCCTTTTTTTTACAGTATTACCTTAATTCACATAATCAAAACAAATGACCACAGTGTTTCCCATACATAGACCAACGTGTGGCGCAGCGCCACAGAATCAAGACCAAGCGCCAAATTGATTCCGCTTTTTTTTTTCTCCTAACGCAATATCGTTTTGTGCAAATGCAATGCAGTCGGCAAGTAGGTAGATTCCGACAAGGTTTTTAAGACCTTGGGCCTCATGTACGAAGACTTGCGTGGATTTCCTACAGAAACTTGGCGTACGCCAAAACCCAGAAAATGTCGTACGCACAAATAAATTCAGATGTATCAAAGTGTGCGTACGCATGGATCTGAGCACGTTTCTTTTGTACGTCCCGACCAACGTGGAACTGAGCGCAAATGCAGAGGTGGCAAACTCCTCCCTGTCCACGCCCCCATTTAAATATGCAAATCTATGTAAATAGGCCCTGGACCTGAGATTCACCTCTTTATCCGATCAGATAAAACAAGCAAGAGTGGCACAGAGGATATTTATATATTATTGCCACTTACTTAAATGTGTTATTTTATATTATGCACTTTATTTGGCATTTTTTACAGACACCCCCCATTCAATTTTACGCATTATTATTATTATTATTATTATTAAGTATTAAAGGCACGAGACCACCCACCGCTATATAAACTGTGGGCTGCGCTGCGTTCTTCAGTTGGCAGTTAACCGGGACCAGTAAAGCCACTGAAGACCAGCCGACTCACTTTTTTTTAAAAACATTAGGAACACCATCTCAACCTACCAGCAGAGCAGGTTTCACCCAGCTTGGACAACTTTTAACTAGATTCACAATAAGTCACAACATTAAAGGCATTTAGAAACTAGAGTAATAGTGAATAGGATGAAAAGAATGAAAAGATTGTCTGGCTTTTTCATGTATGATGTGTACAATTTCAAACTGAAGCAAGCTCATACCTTTTTCTTATGTAAATTTACCCCTTTCAGTTAAATGTATAAAAATGTACAGGAATTGATTTGAGTGTCCCTTATTTCCGGAACATTAGCCATTTCCACAATGGTCAGGGGCCGTATTCACAAAGCATTGTATCTTACCGCTAGGAGTGCTCCGAACTCGCGCTAAAACATTTTACGTAGGAGTTTTTTCTTAAAAGTTATTCACAAAGCCGCTGAGACCTACTCATACTAAGGATAAATCACTAAGAGTGAGCTAAGAGTGACGCGCCGTTGCTATGGATTACGTCGATTCTCGTGCACGAGTTTGGAAGCGGTCAGTACGGTGATTGGTTGTTCAGAGCAGGCGGTCTCTGTGGAAACGAACCCACCGAATCACCGAAGAACAAGGAAATAGCCTCCGCTAGACATCCCTATCAAATAGTTATGGACAGTGCAGTTAGCAGAATACACGCATGATGACAAGTTTGTGCAGACCACCATAATGACGTTGTAGCCTATATGCACGTTAAAGAGAGAGAGAAAAAGCAAACAATAAAAATACGTAAATTGCATTAATTCAAGGAGGCAATTAAAAGCAGCAAACTATTATCCAATGAGCATATCTCCACTATTCAACACTTTAACAGCCTATACCGGTTGTGGAGAATGGCGCATACAATGATCACTGTACTTGCCCTCTCTGGGCTGAGGCGTATTTCGCCGTGCAGGACATGAAATCGACGTTTCATCTGCCCAATTCCTCTCTCCACAACATTTCGTGTATTTTTGTGTGCTCTAACATATATGGAGGAAAACAGTAAACAATAATAAATATGGATTCAACAAATACAAGGCGACAAAGAGCTAATACGATGTTTTTTACGCATAGGACTATAAGCGTAATCTGCGTAATCACTTACATGTTATACTTTAACTGTGCTCCCGCTTGTGGATTGAGAGGTGTCAAGACGTCTTGCAGGGATAGCTGCTGTCACCCAGCAAGACACCCAACTGGTACAAGGTGCCTCACGCCTCAGACCGCTCCCCATTAAAATACGCGGATGGGTAGACCCTGCAGGCCACTTTGCAACAACATCAATAATGTTAAAAGTTGCATCAAAAACAATCTGTGTGTTGGTGGAATGTAGGCTACTTTCGTTTCTATTGACGAACACGTCCTCATCTTTTGATGGCGCAATTATTTGTATGTGCGTCCCGTCAACAGCACCGACCACACCGGCCATACCTGCATGCCATGAAGTTTGATCCTCCTGTGTAGTTGTTGATTGTCCAAAGGAAACCGGATAAACTGGATGATATTAATGGTATTATTTCAGCCTTAACCAACTTTGAACTGAGCTCTGTCAGCTCTTCTAGCCTGTATGTAAATATAGCATCATTGTGGAATCGTGTGTGTGTTTGTGTGTGTGTGTGTATGTATATATTTACATATATGTATGTAGGCCTAGGCTACATGTATATATATATATATATATATATATACTGTATGTGTGTGTGTGTGTGTGTATTTTTTATTCTATTGTTATTATTTTATTATTATTGTGTTGTGTTGGTGTTATGGACCTTTCATGAGATGTGTCCTTAATAAAGTTTGAATTGAATTGAATTGATATGTGGTCTACGGAGCGCGTTGATGGTTCGGTTTATAGCTGACTGGTTGCGATATTCCTAAATCGTCGGCATTGCAAAGTTGCATTTTCCCTGTTGCTAAATATCGTGTTGCCAAACATTTTATTTCCTAATCGAGTTATTCCTGTTAGTCGGGGATGTTATTGCATCCCGCACTAATTCCACAACAAGTTTTATACCCTCACAATTTAGCCTATATCTCTTGATCAATTCACAGTCTTCTATTGTCTCCAAAACATTTCGTCTCGCAGTCATTTTCCGATTCTTTGTGAATAGGTCTTAGTGAGTTAGGAGTCCTCTCGAGGACTTTTAAGCTCTCCTAGACTTAGGTGCTACTTTTAGGCCTAAGATCCTTTGTGAATTGCTCTTAGTGAAAAAAATTAGGAGTCCTAATTTTAAGACTGACACGCCCATTATTTTTAGGAGTTTCTCCTAAATTCGCCAGTTAAGAGCTACTTTTAGCGCTAAGATCCTTTGTGAATACGGCCCCAGGTTTTCAGTGAAGTTGAAAAACATGACAGCAGTTGGTTGAACAGTTTCTCTTTTCCATTGTTATCATACCTGGGTTAGGGGCACCATGATGCTCTTGATTTTTCTCCCGAGCGCCACCTTTCTTTGCATATGCCTTGAGCAAATTTACAGAGTGCGCATCCAGCTCAGAGAAGAACTTTGACTGCAGATGCATTGTTGTGATTCTCTTGAATTCGGAACTCACCTGCAATTACAATAAAAAACAATGGTAAACAAAACTCAACTCTGCCTACTTTCATGTCAATGTCACATTTCATATGGCAGTTCAGGCCATTCAAGACATGCAAATGCATGATATGTGTATTTATCTTTCTCTGTCTTTTCTATGGCACATACAGTCCAGTCTGTAAACCTTAGTTGAACAAAGTTTCAGAGAGAGACAGAGACTGATGCAGCAGAAAGACAGACATCTCACTTTGTTTTGTATTTATCTGTAATGTAGCACAGTGTATTAAATTGATATCAGTTTGTTCCATCACACATTCATTCACTTACCTCACGCACATGGAAGAGAGCTGGCCACCTTGTTTTGAAATCTGCTATCATTGGTGCCTCTCGAACTACCTCTTCTCTTCTGAGTGCAAAGGTGTTGTCCATCATCTTCGTCACCTTGTCATCATTATTTATTTTCTGTACTTCTGACAGTAGGGCCACTCTTGTCTTTTCTAGCGTCTCTGCTGTTTCACCAGTTGGATAGGCGGGGCAGTAATTCACTTCTGCTTTTTTTGGCCTCCTAACACTATAGGCAGGACTGCATTTGCCATCAGGTTTGTGTTTTAGGGCATTCACTGTAACTCCTGGCCACCCGAGGCCCCTGAGCTTTGTTCTGTAGTTACCAAGTTTATATTTCAAGCTTGTCTTCCATCCGCCGTATCCAGAGACGGAACCTGGCTCTTTTAAACACGGATGTTTTGATATAAGAGCTTCTGCCACATCCTCAAATTCTGAGTCAGAGAGGTACATTTTGTACTGGACGATCGTTTCAGCTAAGCCATTAAGAATGGCGGATTTTAGTTTTGCATCAGGATTCAACAAAGTTCCGGTTGCTTTGAAAATAGCATTGGCCCTGTCCAGCTGTAGCTCAGTATCCTAGGATAATCTGGGAACCTGGAAGACCACAGGCCATGCAGACGACCTAGAGGAGGTGGACTCTGGAGAAGAAAGTATGTCTGTATCAAATGAGCACCCAGATGAAAGGGATGAGGAGTCATCTGGAGAGCAGGAGGAGGCTGAAACTGAGGAGGGGGTGGGTAGCCACCAGGCTGGGCAAGTGCATCTGAAATTCCACATCCATGAATTGAAGCCTGAAAACCCCCTCTATTCCACACTGTCTTTATTTGCTGTGCAAGTTCAGCGACAGATTCTGGTGTCCCATCTGGAAGAATCAATCTCTGGGAATTATTTTCTCCTAGTATGATTCTTAGTTTCACCAGGGAAGCCATTCCATGACTTCTTTCTCTTTCCACAGTCTGTGGAAAGAGAAAGAGAACAATGTGGAAAGAGAATATTATATGTTTTAACAACAGTAGGTCTGAATTTTAACAGAGCAATGAGAGGACAAAAGAACCATTTAACATTTAACCCTCCTGTCAGGAAGAAGGTGGGAAGGAAGGAAAGAAATAAAGATGGAGGGGAACAGATCAAGGGAAGGAAGAAGTTAAGGATGGAGGGAAGAAAGAAGGAAGGATCGGAAAAGGGATGGTCAAAAGAAGGGAGACAGGAGAACAGATTGGTTCAGAGAAGGAAGGAGGAAGGACCAAGGGAAAGAAGGGAGGAAGGAAGTGAAAATGGTGGTGAAAAGAAGGAAGGGAGAAAGGAAAGAAAGAAGGATGGAGAAATGGAGGAACAAGAAAGGAAAGGAGAAGGGAGAAGGAAAGGAGGAAAGAAGGACAAGTCAAAACAGAGGGTTAATCTGAAGGTTACCCCACCTTATAAGTGTATGTGTCATTTTAAAGTAACCATTCTGAGAGGGCCGGCAAAGTAGTCGGCAAGCGGGTAGTAATCAGCCAGTTCACCAAGCTCAACCAAAACAGGCAGGATTCTGGCAGGACATGCACTCAGCTCAAAGGCTCTGAAATGTTCCCTGTACCGCCCAGACAGCCTTTTCAGCATGAAAAACAGTCTCTCATGTACAACACAAATTTGAAGAATCTCCCCAAAGTCAGGCAGTCCACTTGTAGACCCGTGAGCAACTATCATCCCATTGAAATGTACACCTTTGCTTGACATGCACTTAGTAAGGTGAACTTCAGTTGTACCGGGGAAGTTCTGTTCAATAGTCTGAGCTATTTCCTGTTTTAAAACATCTACAGGAACTGTTGACACATTTGTAATCTCTAGGGCAGTTTTTTCAAAACTGGATGATATCAAATGATATGAAATCATTAGCTGATGCTTAATAGCAAGTGAAAAGGGCACATTTTTAAAGCAATTGGTGTGTTGCACAACCTGTTTAAAAAAACCTGTGCTTGGCCTCAAATCTCATGGTCCCACAAGAGGACCAAACATCCTGATCAGTTGGGGATAGTGCTCTAAATAATGATGTTTTGGGAGCAGTTTCACGTCAGGGAAGAGTTCTTGGTACTTTTGTCTGTGCTCTGAAATGTTTCCCTCAAGATAGGCAATGGACTCATCTGTGTGTTTCGGCGCAACCACAAGCTCTACAATGTCTTTTAAGTCCAACAGTATTTGCCATGCCATTTCATCCCCAGGGACCAGATGCCCAATTTTGAAGTGGGCAAGAGTTTTAGTGATAACACAATGGCTTTTCACTCCACGACAGCTTGTGCCATTCTCCTGAGCTGATTTCACATGAGTCATGGAGTTATTTTGTCCTGAGACTGAATGCACCTGACTTTACTTTGTTTGTTTGGATGTCTGTTCTTGTTCCTGTGCAAAATCGGCAGATATACCCACCAGAAAAGCTCATTAAAGAAGCACTATGCAACTCGTTTATCAAAAATAACCTTAACCATGCAGGTTGAGAGTCGTTTTGATCGTTCTACAACACTTTCTGGGTTGTTTGGTGGGTGTTTCATCTCCCCCTGTTGGTTCCCCGCGAAAAAACAGAACATGCAACTTCATGTGGCCGTCCCGGCCACTTACGGATGTGACGCAGCGGAAGTATCCAATCGCGCCTCGAAAATGTAGTCAGATTGTAGTTTCACTGCTTTACGGTAGACCTGGGCGGGGGTGCCAAACATGGGTCCGGCTGAATATAAAGAGTCAGTTGCAAGGCAATTCTGGATCAATCGACAAATCCACTATGGATCCATCAAGACCCAAGAGGGGAAGGTCGGAGGAATCGACGAATAAGAGAAAGGATTATGATAAACAAAGAAACCAGACACGAGTGAACATAGGGCGAGCTTATGCGGAATGGCGTCAACTGAGAGACTCGGAAGAATGCAAAACGGACGCCGACTTGGCTGTCTTGCTGCTGAAATTGTAAGTAGCCTACCCTTGGGTGAATTTCGTTTTTGTAATGTGGTTTGAGAGTCTGTTGAACAATGTGTTTTGCTCGACCGTTTTATTGTGAGCCCTGTATGTGTTTAGCTTGGTTGCTTCATGGCTAGCTTGCTAGCTAGTGAGGGTTTATCCTAGCAGTGACTTGCTACCACACATGTTTGTTTGCGGTCCGAATCCAGGTTCTCGTTGTGTATTACTATTTATTTATCGAAGTGAGGGGTGGGGGGCGTTGTCAATGAGTTTTTACGACAGTGTTGTAGGCCTATTCCGAAGCTGCAGGGGGAGCTCTATAATGAGAAATGCGAGCCCAATTCCGGCGAAAACCCAGAAACAGCGGAGGAATAACCGAGTTGCATAGCGCACCTTTAAAATCAGCTAAACCGTGAGCTCCCAGGTTATCTGCTGCATCCAACTGAATCGTGCCTTTAAGACATCTGCCAAGCAATGGAACGAAAACTCCCTCTTGCTCCAGAGTTGTCATATCTTGAAGAAGAGGATGTAAGATATGGTTATAACCAAACTTTTTCACATCCTCAGTTTTACACAAGACTGCCAAGTAAATTGAAGACAGTGATGAATGCGAGCCTGGAGGGAAATTATTTAAAGTCCAATAGATTCCACAAAGCTTGTGTTTCTTACGAGAAGTACCCAGAGGGTTGCAAATCTCAAAATCATCAATGTATAAACGTACTAAAATTCTCAACTCATCCCCTGACAGAAAACTGTTTTCCTGGAAGAAAGAACCATCCTGAGAAGATTTGTAAGTATGTTGCTCACCAGTCACCCTACTACTCTGCTGTGCTTTGTGGTTTTCAACTACCTTGTCTACAGCATCTCTCCTGTCAAAGAGCTGCTGCAAAGACTTCAGTACAGGCACATACTGAAAACTTATTTTTTCCTTGGCATCAAGTATGTACTCGATGGGTTCTACAACCTTAAAGCTTTCTTTATAATACTGTTTGCGGGGATAAGATGTGCTCAGGGGACCACCCTTCCCTATGGCTTTGAGCAATGGGTTAGATGCGCAGAGAGCAGTGGCTACTTCTGTTATCACAGACTTATCAGTTGTGGGACTATGTTTCTGAAAAACACCTTCAAGAATGTTCATGGAGAGGGGTAATGTTGCTGAACTTAGCAAGTAGTGCAGTTCCTCTAAGAAGTCATCAATTTTTCTGCCTGGCACATGTGCAAAATGCTCCAACTTGAGCAGCGCTGCAGCAAAATGTTGTTCAATTACTTTAGGCAAGTTCTTAGTTACATCCACATCACTACTCGAACATGCATGGTCGGTTTCAACTGCAGAGTCATCTTGATTAAGTGCCTCTTCCTCAGGATTATCAGAGGATTCTTGTGAAACTCCATTGGTTATAACTACACCTGGCTTGAAATCTTTCAACGTATGTCGGTTGTGTTTCCAATTCTTGTGAGAGTGAAATGTTCCGTATACATTTGTCTGAAAACTGCAACCCCCAAACATACAAGCAACAGTTTCATTACTCCTCAAATGAGTGCCAATGTGTACAAAATAATCTTTCTGTAGGCAGATCACTACAAGTGCACAAATGACAACTGAATGTTGACAATTCCAGCAGCTCCTGAGAGTTTTGTTTAGGATGGACTCTACTTAAATGAATGTGAAGAACATTCCATGTCTTAAAAGTACATGGGCACTTTGTGTGTGGGCATGGGTAGCATTGCCTATGATGGTGCTGTAGTCTAATATGTTTTAATAGCTCAAATCTACCGGATAGAGATACATTACACTCCTTACAACTCCACATCTCCTCACCTAAAGATATTCACTGTTTTAGGCAGACCACCTCCAGGTCTGGCACGATGAATTTTCCGAGCAGGCACTTGTAGTTGAACGGCAGACACCGGTGTGGTCGGACAGGACACTGTTGTGGTCAGGAGTTGCTGTGATAAATTAAGAGAACAATCAATTAATGCCCATGAAAGTTAGCATGTAATCACTGACAGACCTGGATCTGGACAAGTGGAACAGGTAGCTAGCTCACAGAGAGACTAGGAATTGATCAATCAATTAGATATGATTAATAAGTTCAAAACATATACAGCGGGATATTTGTGTGATTGTGTGAAGCAGGTGTATGCTGGTATGATCATGTCAATATGACTATCAAGAGATAATTTTCACTATGCATTTTTTTTGCATAGCTCACGCAGGATGTGTACCCCCCAACCCCCAACACACACATACCTTTTTCAGAAAAGATGCAGGCACCAATGCAATTAAACGGCAGACACAGGTGTGGTCGGACAGCACACTCTTGCAGTCGGATGGAGGACACAGGACACTTTTGTGAAAAATTGCTGTGATAAATTGAGAGAGATTAATTAATGTCCATGAAGGTCAAGTTAGCAAGTAATCAATGACAGACATGCAAACTCAAGTAGTGAAAAAGTTGCTTTTTGAGATTAGAGTATGAGAAAAATGTAAATGTGTATGTATTAAATGTTTAATTTGCAGACATACACAGTAAAAAGTGAAACTAGTTACCTGCATGACTATAGCACAAAAAAAAATCGAGATACATTGTGCTTTTTTAAACATAAGACAACTAATAAATGTAACAAATGTAAATAAAGTCTTAAAGTTTTATTGTTCTGACTCACAGTTCACATCAGCTCAGGTGACCTGCAGGTTGTTGTTTCACTTCACTGCTCCGACGCTGCGCCCCGTGTGTGCCTGTGTATGTGTGTATCCAGCACTGACACACACAGACACACACTCGTCGGAGACACAGCGTCACGTATGAGAGGCGTTACCGCAAAATAAACGACACAAGCAGCTTCGCGTTTTGACAGTCGGAGTTTTCTCCTCCGGTGCGAGGCTTCAAACACGTGACAACCCGACACAGGCGAATTGACCGGACCTCGGCGCTCCACACGTTCACCGTCACTTTAGCTGCCACTTCTACTCATTTCCTCCCTCTTTTCCAACTTTAACCTTTTCCTCCTTCTCTTTAGCTTCATGTGCTGCAGCTTAAACAAACCCACACACTCAGGTTTGTGGGTTTGAAAAAGTACAGATAAGAGTATCATTGGTCCAGAATCTTAACGGTACCCTCGGTTTACATCCCTAGCCTAAGATCCACAAGAAAGTAAAGACATACCGGTACAGAAACTAGGAGCTTCTTTCCCACCAGCAGCACAACTGTGTGATTAGCTGGCGGGTGGCTAACCTGCTTGTACTGTGACGGCTGCGCAGCAAATAAACACAAACGTTCATGCTCACTTGTAAAATACACTAAACAACGTGCATACAATTCCGCTGCAAACCACACTTCCCGGCAATTCACCACAATTATTATTCTCAGTGAGTTTTCCCATTTGTAATTATCAACACCGCCATGATAGCGAAGAGGCACATGCACATGGTGATGTCGGCTATTTAGTCTAATAACTAACTATCAAACTATCATTGTGACCAAATCTAAAAATAAAAAAAACTAACTGCTGATGACATTTATGCATAGTATTTCGTTTGAATTTAGATGGACGATAATGGATTTCTGCTTACCTTTTCCATGTGCACGCCAAAGGACGACGAGGATCTTCCCATGTCTTCTCATGCGATGTCACTTTGCTTTTCCCGCCTGCCTGTAGAAACTCAATTGCCTCACTTTCTGGCAACATGAATGAATCTAATGAATGTTTAGTTGTTTGATTTCATGCAAACCCAACATGATTTAATCATGTTTACCTTTGAAACATGAAATTATAGCTTACATAACACATGTTACACTTTAGTTAACGTAACAGCCCACTAGTTTCCTTATTTTGAGTGTATATATATATTTGTATTCTCATCTTTTTATATTTTCTTGATTGATAATTGTTGTATATTTCAAGGTGTGTGTGTGTGTGTGTGTGTGTGTGTGTGTGTGTGTGTGACTGTATATTTATAAAGGTAAAAAGCCATTTGGCACAATTTTGGTATCTGCCTTTTGCAGAGTCCGCCTAGATCGATAAATGCAGTGGTACACTTGGGAGGTCAGACCTTGTCTTCATGATCTTGTTCATATAAGTAAAACAAAGACAACAAAAAAACACTTTTAATTTGGTTTATGTTAGTTTATGCTGAAATGGTTATGGTTACAATTTCACAGATACCATTTTGATTGCCCAATGTGTTATCTACCAATGGATACCAACCCCATGCATGCAGACCTGAAAAATAATCTCTACAGGCAAGGCAAGGGACCAGATTTTGGATTCGTAATCCGAGTAGTATTGACCAATCACGTTTGAGTGGGCTTTGGTTTAATCAAGACATGTGGTTTAAACAGTCCATGTGGAGAGCAAGAGGCCCTGTTCACACCTGGCATTAACATGTGTCTTGGGAGATCCGATCACAAGTGGATTCCTATCGCAACTGGGTGATTTATGAGGAGATTTTGAAAAAGATGGAGGGGAATGGCTAAAGTTGATCATGGCAGCAATGCCAACGTAAAATCCAACACCTCAAGTTTCAGAAAAAGCCAAGGACTCTAACAAGTCCAATGCTGTCCCTTTTACGATGAATTGGACAGGTTGCTAGGAGACTGACCGTCATTCAGTCCCGGTGAAGGTGAGTTGGACTCCGAAGTCGATTTCTTCCAAGCAGAGCCTCTGTTCAACTCCACTATTTTTGACGGAGATGCAGCAGTCACTACGCCTGCTGAAAACCAGGGCAATGATGGCCATAGTGACGGTATGTACGAACTTGAATTGTATTAACATGTATTTAACAATCAGACAGCAGTTCAATATGAATGTGGTTGTTCTCAAGCTACCCTTTACGTTAGCAGCTGAGGCTGCTAGACCACATGTATATTTGCCAGTTAGGTACACCAAGCGCCAGTCCTGCAATACATCCACCTTTATGATTGTTGGAAACTTAGCACTGTGCTGCATAGTCTTTTTCCACCCAAATGAGAGCTGGCTGTAACATCTTTTGTACTTGTTTTTGTTTGTAGTCGATACTCCTGGACCAGGAGAACCATCATCACCATCCCAATCCTCCTCACCATCCCAATCCTCCTCCACATCACCATCATCATTAAAGTGACTACTTTCAGCTGTGGCCAAACCATAAGGAAGAAGTCTAGGTTTGAAACAACCCTGGAGGCCTTCTCCAAAGCCATATGCAACAACAAGGATGATGAGGTGCTTCTGCAGATGCAACAAGCACAGCATGCTCATGAGAAGAAAATGTTTGGGATGATGATGCAATCAATTGCATCTCTTGCCTCAACCATGGCTCCAGCACAACAGCCTCCTAGACACATGTCCTCTTACCCCTGGTATCCGCCGACGTCTGGACATCAGCCAGTCTTTCCCCCCAGTCCAACACCCTTACACGCCTTACAGGAATGATGACATGAACCATCCTTTTCTCTTACCAATTATCCTCTGTTTTATTACAACATATTGAAAACATGTAACAAATATTAAAAACATTCCCTAGTGCATTAGTTTCTCTTTCTTTCAATGTCCATTGTTTGGTTCACTGTCACATTCAACATTCAACACGTCACATACTGTAGGTAATGGTACAACTCAAAATATCAGTTTGGTTCAAACTCACAAAAACGTATAAACATCTAGTAACAGAAATAACTGTATTCAAAATATGTGTCAAGTGTTCAGGGCTCCAGTATCAAAAACAAAGGTCGCTGAAACCTGAGCACACCTGGGCTCATTGGTTCCGCTCTTCTCTTTCCTAATAACTAAGGCTTCGTAATTAATTACTTTGGGTCTCAAAAGTACTCAGCAATACTTAAATTAATAATAATAATAAATATAAACACAATACCAATTGCACATTTAGAGTGTACCACATATATTTATTACTATATTATTATATAACTTTGTATATTTCCTGTGTTTTTCCTGCTGCACTGTTACTGTTATTTAACAGTTCCTTTTTTTATAAAGTATTGTGTGACCTCAAATGGTCTTTTATTTCCTACCTCATGTCTTGTTTAAGACAGGTGTGTTGTGATTTATGTGAATTACTGCTGCAACACTGCAATTTCCCTTGGGGATCAATGAAGTAATAAGTAAGTAACGACGAGGTGTGCATGTATCGAATTGATTCATGTATTGATAATTCTTAAGCAGGATAATTCACGAAGAGGTGTGCATGTATCAAAAAATAATGCACTTTGCGCAGGCAAGCCCCCCGCGTCGTGCATTATTTTTCGATACATGCACACCTCATTGTGGATTATCCCGCTTTTACCATGGCCACTTACAAATCAATAATAATATAAGGGTGTTGATTCATATTTTGGGGTAATTCTGTCTCAAATGTACAACTTTTAGCTCACACTACTTTGTGTGTACCTGTAAACAAATGGCAAATGACCAGAGAAATATATGGGTCTGACTAATGCCTGGGTCTGACTAGTAATTCATAATTCATATGGAATGCGGACATTACCTTATTTCTCCAGTAAATAGAGACAATCTTAATAACGACATGGCAACGGGGAAGCTTTCTAAACATAGTCCCCCCGATTTCGGTCCAAATTGACAGTTACTAACATTTCGTTCAGCGCATTAATTTGTAGACCGGTGATAAGGCTGCTTGGGTCCTGGCTGTGGATGTATAGAAAAATAATCAGTGGAAATCAGTGGAATGGGTTAAATATGTCATCTTAGATATTTAGTCATTTCATTGTGTAACACTAAATCCTTAATGTAATATCACCAATCAAAGCATACACAAGGTGCATCATTTATGAGGTGTTACAATGCCACTATTTACAATGCCACAACTTCCACACACACACACAATGTCAGTTCTCAGTGAAGTGCCCGTCTGACATTATGTGGCTCTGCTGTTTGCTCTTGGGGAACATCTGGTTCCCTCAACTTTGCAGGCTCATTCACTTCCTCCAAACACTCATTTCCCTGTGATACACACAGGTTGTGCAAGACAAAGCAGCTGCTGACAATGGTGGGGACCCTTGAGATGCTGACATCCATCTTCTTCAGCAAATACTGCCATCTCCCCTTCAGCCTTCCAAAGGCACATTCAACTGCCATGTATGCACGACTCAGTCTGTAGTTGAAATGTCTCTGCTCTCTGGTGAGATGGCCATTGTCAGGGTATCCCTTTATCAGCCAACTCGAGGGTATGCAGGGTCTCCTAAGAGCATGATGGGTATCCCTCCAATTTCTTGTGTGTCCTAAATGGAAAAAGTAGAAAATAATCACTCTTGGGGTTAAATATCACATTTATCTGCAGTTAATCCATAGCACAAGTACAAAGTAATGAGCAGGCCATCTGTAGAACAAGCAGGCCATATGTAGAACATTACAAGATTATGCCTCACCTGTGGGAAAAGGTTGTCACTCAAGCTCGAACTAGCTAGCTCGAACAGGGTGGAGTTGCGTAGCACTCTGGCATCGTGCACACTACCAGCCCATCCAATGTTGATGTTGGTGGAGCTGTTAATGGAAAAGAATCTCATACAGTCTGTTCCCTCGAGGCAAGCTAATAACTTGAAGCTGAAGTGTGCATAAAGCACAACAAACTTCCCAAACACAATTGGAGTATGTGAGGTACCAAATTGCAATGGTGATCTTCTTCTCCAGTTGTATGGCCTCGTGCAGGTGTGTCCTTCTTTTCTGTAGCAGTTTCCCACATATGAAATCAAATGTACGATGTTGCATTGCGAAGATTAGTGGCTATGACAGCAGAAGAGTGTACCATGGCTCTTATTCTGTTCCATCCTTTCCTCATCTCCAGTTGGTTCTCAAACCGTGTGAGATGGCTTTGTCCACAACGTCTGAAAAGTTTGAAGAGCCCGTGAACAAAAACTGCGAGTGCATGGTCAAACTGTGATGTGTTCTTTGAGGAAGAAGGCTGCCGACACAGGATCGCTTTAACTCACTTTATTTGTTTAGTTTTAGGTATATTATCTATCAAGCAAATGGAGAGGAATTGTAAAATTCACGCGCGTGGAGCGACCCTTAGCTGTGTATCTGTCCAGATACGCTGCCTGTAGGGTCTCTGGCCTCCCCCCGGATCTGTAGTTTGGTAGTATCTGGGCAGGCGTGGCCTCTATGACGCATAATATGCTCTGATTGGCTAGTGTTTAGCGCCCGCCCCCAGTGTATTATGTGTGCCGCCATCTGGTGACCAGGTGCGGTTAATACAACTTATATATTTCTATTCCTTTGTGGCTATGTGTAGATATTACAGCCTGTTGATACATATGTTATTATTTATTCTTAACAAAACATCCTGGTCAATTTGTTTTGATTTCTTCTTCTTCTTCTTCTTCTTCTTCTTCTTCTTCGTTGAATGAGTGCATTGCTCATTCAAGTGGAAATTATATACATGTTTATTTGCATATGGGTGTGTGGGGAGCCACATTTTAATACCAAGTGTGAACTGACGTACTTAGAGCTGTCCGTTGTCCACATGTTAATACCAGGTGGGAACAGGGCCAAATAGACAGAACCCTTCAGGGGATTACATGCCCTTTTGGTTCATTTATAAATGGTACAATGCTCCCTTTTCTGCTTTCCTGCCATTGGTTTACATTGCATTGAAAGCCCAACACTTAAAGGGGTAGTTTGGAATTTTGGACATAGGACCTCATTTCCAAGTCAGCCAGTGTGTTATTTATCATTGGAGACGTTTTCAACAAATTTCACGCAGTCCTTCTAGTTGCACAGTTCGCTGGTGCTAAGCTAGCGCAAGTCAACGGTAACGACTAGCCAGCCAATAAAAACAGTCTTACCCACTCCACAGTACACCCAAGGCAAATCAATTATAACACCAGACTATCGATGTAAATGTCTGTGTTGATAGAATGTTAGAAATAAAACCAACGTTGCATTGCATGAATCATCGCAGTTTGAGGGACTAGTTTCTCAGCAGCAGCGGAATTTTACTTTGCTCAGGTTAGTTGTGCAATAACCAAATATCAACAGCAGAAAGTAAACAGAGAGGCGAGTGACAGAAGCGCGGGACACCTAGTAGTAGCGGGATTGAATCATTGGATTGGAAACAAATGACTAGGCAACATGGTGATTCAGTGTGCATTTAAAAATTGTGCATCCATCTCGATCAGTTCTTCACCATCACAGTCAAGTTCAGCTGCAATACTTCCCCAGATGTGATGTTTATATTCATTATCTATCATAGCTATGACAAAGTTCCAGAAAATCTATTGATCGCATGTGCAAAATTATTTTATTGGTTGGCTTGTTTTTATCGGCATCCAAAATTAGCAGAAATCGAACGAGCTACGGAAAAAAAAAATCTGCATCAAGTTTTGGATTCGGTATGGATAGACTCATAGAGATAGATGGGTTTGAATTTTTTCATTGACGTGTGATTTATTCACACAAATTTTTCGTGTTTGGTCTGAAAAGACGTTAATACAGAAAAAAACTAGTGTAATCTATCCATTTAATCCAGTCCTGACCCTAGGCGGGAACTTTGCCTGCTCTCTGCAGTCATGTTGGATCTAGTTTATCACAATAAGCTTATAAGGTTATGATTATGTCTAGGACACAGTAGGAGGATATTAATAATCATTACCGTTATGTTTAGGTTAAAGGGGGTGTGAAAGGGAGATCTAGTAGTCTAGTTTCTGCACTTTTTATTTTACAGTTTAGATTTCCTTTTTTGTGGTAGTTTAGGGGGACGTACTAAGGGTCCGAATGTCCATCACATGGTTGGCCAGAGAAATCTTCTTTTGTTTTTTTTGGCCGTATCTTCCTTTAGTCAAAATTACATTTATAGTTATATTCTGATAGACAAACTTATATTTCTAAGTTACATTCCTATGGGTACACAAGTAATATACATTTGTAAGAAGCATCTTTGTTTGTAGGGACCATAGGGCATCCACAGATGTCATGTTGGACCTTACAAAGACAAGATAAGATAGGTTTTCTAGACGATGAAGTGATCAAGTTTCTTGAACAAAGAAACCATTGTTGGCAAGATTAGGTTGTAGGGTGCAATCAATCAACTGAAGCCCAGGAAAGAGTATATAAAGCTATGCCTCTGAGTAGGAAAGTTGGAGTTGATCAACTGCTGATTTAGACTTTCTCTTTAACGTAGTAACATGTTCTTATTACTAACCAAAGTAATCTGTATACAATTGTTTAAGGGTTTTAGTGTTTGATTATACCCTGTTTCTTATTGCTGTACAGGTAATTGAGATCAATTAGAGTGGCTTTATTATGAGGATTGGTTGCTATCCATACGCTCCGTTTTATTTTTTTGTATTCATCATATGTCATTATGATTATCATTTATGAATGTACTGGAAATATTTACACAAATTAAATAACCTTCAAATTCATTACTTTGTTGTGGCCTGGAAATCCTTCCCTTCTCATCAGCGTGGCATGTGTAGACAGAGTGCAGGGCTTGCATCATGTATAACCTTCACAGAAATAACTTTACACAGATCTTGGTGTGAAGGCACTGATTTGCATTCATTATCACTTCCTTATTGCGGGGGTCAAATGGAGGGACCTGAGTCGCCCCCCCCCACACACACACACACACACACACACACACACACACACACACTACCCCCAACTGCTGACACATCCAGTGAAGGAGGACGATGTCCAGCAGGTATTTGGTGCTTGCTGCGCGTGCCCTGACCTTTCCCGCGCTGCAGGTATTTATTTCAGGTCATTCAGCCAATTAGGAGACGTGGGAAATGCAGAGAAGGCACCGGTGCTCATTAAAATAGCTTAATTTGTGCATGCTTGACGAAGCCACTTTCATTTAAACAAAAATAATGAAGTTTAATAAAATTATATGAATCATCTTCTTTACATGTTACCAAACCGTGCGTGGGTTTTTAATTGGTTTCATGTTTGCAGTAGCGTCAAAAACAGTTTTCAAATTATGCTTTGTGACACGTGTTGCTATTGGAGTTTGGAAGGTCGTTAGTTTGTTGACATGTTGTGTAGGCTAGACAATCGTCAAACAAAACCTTGTGGTATTTCTGCAGTTGGGCAAAAAGCCTTGTAGCTTTAATTAGCTCTTTGGAATTGTCTATATTATATACTGAATGACAAAGCCAACTCTTCTTTAATGTTCACTTAGACTCACATAGCCAGACCTATCTTTATGCTTCGTTTTAGCACTGTGCCAGCGTTGGAGAATGATCTGGCTGAACCTACATTACAGACTAATGTTCACTTAATAGTAAACAAAACAAAAGTGTCATCCTAAAAATAATTAAATGAAAAAACAAAAAAACAACTAATATGAAGTATTCATGAATTATTAAATCATTTGCTATGCATGTGCTTTGCTGTGTGGAGGCCTTAACACTATAACACTGATGGTAACTTGTAACAAAGTACTACATCTGCCCCTGCCTTCAAGGCAATGGAGACAGCTTAACCAGTTGTAAGGAAATGATTAGTCAAAATAAAGATTTAATTAAAGTATTTTCATTTTTTGTGGAATTTAATAAAAAGCTGAGCACACGTCAGCACAGATACGAGAAAGAGAGTGACTTTGTATGTATTAAGTTAGCACACCTTTCTCCATAGTGACTTAGTGATCATTTTAGGAATCAAAGAGCTCACGAGGAAGTGCTACAGGTCAAAACAAGCCGACAAAAAGCTTGCAACAGAGAGCGAGAAAATGGAGAGAATGGTAAATGCGACTAAGTTGCAATGGAAACGGATTCAGCGAATAAATGATGGCGTACAGAAATCATGTGACTTAAATGTTAAGTCAGGGCTGTTACCAGAACAAGACCACATAGCTGTAATATTAGTACATCCATTGTCCAGTGTGCTCTCTGTCACCAAGCTTTCCTTTCCTTCGTTTAAGGTTTGACTGGCACTCTTTTAATTATGTCATCTTGTTGCACCCTCTTCTTCCGCAGTGGTATAATGGCACCTGACTGAGAAATAGCGCCACCTACTGCTAATCTCGATGAACCAACGCCTAATATTCGTATACCATTATTGGATGGAAATTGCATAAATGTGTATTTTCTTTTGCCAATTTTCTGAAAATTCTGTTAAAATGTGGGATACATTTGGATGGAAACGTGACTACTGACTGCCCTGAAAAACCTTTGCAAGCAAGCATGGATGATTTGAACCCTATGTGCTACCGCTACTAGACGGGCGGTGGAGAGAACTCAAGATAGGCATAACAAGCAAGTGCTTCAGTTGTTTGATTGAGACCAGGCATGTTAAGGCATTTGGATGGTCTGCAGGTTGATCTAAGAGGTGCATGCTGGTTTGGCCAGCCAGTAGGTTGATTTCTGATTTTCTTTCTTGCTGATTTCTACGTATGTACCAAGGTTATGAACAAAGCTTGCTTTGGTGACAATTTTATATGCACATGCACATGCACACGCATATTCTCCGGGGCTACTTGAGTCTGAGTTTGATGTAAAGATTGAAATTACTTGCAATGGCCTACATTTAAAGTATGTATGTGTTTATTTAGTTTGTTGAGAGCTTGTATGCTGCTCTATGTTACTAAACCTAGAGAGAGTTTAGGTATAGGTTTAGGTTAAGTTAGACATAGCTTTATTCGGGTGTATGGTTTGTGAGGTTTCAGAACCTATTTGGAGCAAAGATGTGGTCGGCGTTCCTCAACATTCTGCGTAGTCAGATAAGTACACAACCACAGATCTTACTTACTGTCCTTCGTAGCGGTCATTAACTGGCCCAGGGCTATTTCATCTTGCAATCTTCTGTCATTGAGAGAAAGCTGCTCACGCTTTAGATAAAAAAAGAGAATTATTGCAATTCATTATGATTAAATATTATTATCTGTGTACTATTGTTGTAATTATATTGAAGTCATAACTTCAAAATGGTGTCCTTGTTATTGAATAATTTCTTCAAACCATTATATACAGTAATTCATAACATAGGCAGAGCATACATTTTAACATTGGTTGCAATTGTGTTATGGATAAAATGTTGGATTGTCTTTATTGATGAGTCCATAAAACCTGAAAGGACACTTGCATGAAATATTCACTCTAGCAGGAAGTTCTGAAAATTATGTTTCTATTAGCCCTTGAGTGCCTTCCTTCAAAAAATATTAGCCATGCTTAGCTAACCGATGTTGTGTGACAACAACGACCCGCTATTGCCCCAAGGATTTTGTCTCCGTAAACCCAGTTGGAGCAGTTATGGTCCCTAATCACAAAACCATATTTTATTTTCTGCTATTCAACTGCACTCAAATAATGAACAAATAATGTCATATTGTATTAACGTTTTCCCCAAGTTCCAGTCAAACTTTAAACTGGCATTAATTTTAAAAACATGAATAATTCTTCAAAGAGACCAGAACATTTTCTTATTCAAAAATAATGTCAGAATCTTACCCAGAAAGAGTTGGGCCAATAGAAGTGTAGGCTAAGGGAAATATGCTCAGTGATGACCAAGTTCTCAAAAGGACAAAAATGGCCAAGGCCTTGCATAGTTAGAAGGTAGAATGACAGCTACCAAAACCATTAAAGCTGTAAACACACTTTTCAACGTTGTTGAAAGCACTGCAAAATCGCTGAGTTGAAATGAAACCACCATTGTCTCCTTTTTTTTTTTAAATATATTTTTATTAGAAAATAGTCATCAACTGTCATCAATCATAAACATACAATCAACATTGTTCGTACCTACAGCACAGCAGCCTATCCATTGGAAAGGCAGAGACAACGGTTTATTAGTTCCTGTATAATTGAGAGGCCTAAAGCACAAAGAGTGTAATTTTCTCTTTATAGTTAGTATAGTTAGGTAGTGGGACCCAAAAAAGAAATCGAGAGTAAGGCACATGACGCACAAATGTAGGAAGGCTTTTTTTTGTTGTTGCTGGCTTCTTGCTTCTTATAATAGGACTCTTATAATAGAACTCATTTTGAATGCGAACATTAAAAAAAGATTATTTTGCATCTGTCCCGACACAACCGTTTGCTTTGGGCTTCATACTGCCATTCAAACAGCAGCACACTCCCTCAAATTGAGCAAAGCCACCACCTTATTTTTTTTTACATGGGCTCCTGTTTATTTGGGGCCACATCGACTTCTGTGGATTCTAACATTTTACAAGCCTCTTCACATAAAAAAAGATGTTGTTCAGACAATGGGTACCAGTGGCTGTTGGTCGCAATGTCAGATATAACAGTATTTTCTTATTTAAATTCATATTTTCTTCACAAGCACTTTAACAATAGAAGAACAGAAGAAAGCGCCAAAAGATGGGAGCGGCTTGGGTCAGAAGGAGAAAGCTGAATGTGTTAAGTTGAGATGGTATCTGTCGTGGCTTGCTGAGCTTCTTCACGCTCAATTTAAAGTTTGAGGAGGTGGGAAAAAAATGAAAGTTGCTGTGTACTTTTGCTCAGGCTCAGTGAAGACTTGCAAAGCGTGACATGAAATGATTAGAGAGATTCACTGTAGTGTGTCAGACAGAGACAGGGGCAGTGTTATCTGTGTGTTTCCAAAGATAACAACTTAGTGTGTCATTTATTAGTAATTTGGGCTGTGGAGCGACAGGGGCACTAGCGCAAAAGCTATTATATGACTGTTGCTCGCAAGCTACAAATACTCAATTTTACAGTTTGTTGGTTCGGTTTTGTGTTAAACAAGAACAAGCTAATTTAAGGGTTGTTTGTGAAAAACAGTTTTACCATTGAAAAGTAAGTTGTAATAACAAAGTCATGTCTTCACAAATATTTCCTGCAACAGAGTATGATAATGCAAAACAAGTTGGCCTACCATTTGTCCATTGCTTGCCGCACTGATTAGCCTGCTCTTCTCATTCCATCTATCAATCACTTTCTTAAAGGTCAAAGCCGGCATGTTTAAAGCCTTAGTATGGATCATTACTTTTTTCTATGATCTATTATTAGAAAGGCCTATCTGTCCCCTTCAACCTTTAAAAAAATCAGCATGGCTCAAAATATATGATTAATCTCCGCTTGAGAGACGTAATTAGAAAATAGCCATCATAGTTCGAAGGACTGACCATCGGGATTTTGTAGAAATCGATGCCAGCGGAACAGCCACCGTTTCCATCAGCCACGACACTTAAACATTAGATTCACAACGTGAAAAGGCCTCAAAGCCTGCGTTTATGTGAGTTTCATTAGGTGGGCCCGAAATGAGTATCTCTGCCTTTTGCCAAAACTGATCCCAGACAGAGATCAGATTAATATGCCGCTCCGATTACCGCAGCCCTTCACGGCGGTAATTGGCATTTAGCGCGGCACAAATCTGGTGACCTTAGCATTTCAATATGCAATGCCTTTCAGGGGTGCAGCGTTTAGATCCAGATTTAAAAAATATGCAGGAATGGGATGGGTTAGAGTTATAAAAGGTCCAAAATACGGATCATTCCATTATCCCTAATTATGTAGTTAGTTATTTTATGTGGTCCACCTGGCCAGCACATAAGAAAGAGCTCCCAGAGAAGGTGCTGCGGCTGAAATACTCTCTACTTGTGCTAACCGCCGCCCCTCCACAAACACGCACACACATGCACACACACACACACACACACACACATGAAACTGCATTTTTCATTACCATGCAGTGGCAATGTTCTCGGGTACTTTTTCACATACTGCATTGTAAAATAGTAGTTCTACATTCTGCTGCATGTGTTTAATATGGATAGTCACAGTCGCTCTCTCTCGTAGAACCGTGATCAGCATATTTAGAGGGGTATCTGATACGACTGGTTAAGGTGTTTGACTCCCCCAGCCCAAATGTTCCTAGGTTTGAGCCCTGATGTCCTTAGCCTACCTGCAGGAATCTAGTAAGATGTCTACTCCCTACTGACCTCGTACCCAGGCGTCATGATGGAGCGCCTGGAACAGGGTGCTCAGAATCTGCATTATTGGTGAGAGAGAGGGCGGGACTTTCAGTAACATGGGTTTAGTGGCGAGAGGTTGAGAGAAAGGGCAGGACTTCCGATTCAGGAATATCTATTTCCACTACATGATATTTTGGATATTGCTTTGTCGAATTCTTCATAAAACCTCTATATTTTCCTTGTCTATGTTGTTCTTCTTCTTGTCATGTACTTGTTATTCCTCGCTCTGGGGTCTGTTAACTGGCGTACGCAGCTCATAGGAAGTAAGAGAACGGAAAGTGCGTTGCGGTAGACCGGGATAATGCTACAATTCATGACCCTCTCTCAGCACCACTCCCTACCTGCCCCATGAAGACCTGTCTATGTGAACAGTAGGACTAATGTTTTTGTTTGAGAATACTTCTGTTTCTGGAGTTTGTCTGATGTGTTTTGCGTGCCCTGCTTGTACATGAATGAAAGCTGCTGGAATGGGCAGACCATCTCACCTGCCTTGTAGGTTAGCTGGGATGACCGGGAATAGACACAAATGCATGCATGCATGCTGAAAATGATGTGTATTCATTGATGAATACAAAAGCACACCAACACAAATATAACAAACCAAGTATCAATCAGACCTCACCTGACTACTATTGTATATTAAATAATTATATTTAGTTATGAAATACATTAGAACCGGTGTAAAGCACCAAGGACCTGGTTGTGCAACGTTAACTGTGGCTGAAACATCAAAAGTCAGAGTATGGCTTCCACTAGAGGGCCCTATTTCATATGCTTGTATTTTTCTCAGTTTTTCTTTTTGAACCGAGGTGAAAACCTTGATTAATTTGGTGTGGGTGTGTGTTTTGGGTGTGTGTGTGTGTGTGTGTGTGTGTGTGTGTGTGTGTGTTTTGTTCTGTGTCTGCAGTGTGTGTGTGTGTGTGGGGGCGGTCTACATTCTTGGCATCTGCAGCCGGTCAGTAGCTAATTGCCCCCCTCCTGCACATGAAATAAGAGACTCATTCTGCAAAACTTTGTCCAGATCCATTTTCTCCGTAGTGCAGCTTGTGGACACTATTTGATCCGACACAGAAGTCGCATCCCAGAAAATTGAGCAGCCTTCATGAATAATTTGTGTGTGTGTGTGTGTGTGTGTGTGAGAGAGAGAGAGAGAGAGAGAGAGAGAGAGAGAGAGAGAGAGAGAGAGAGAGAGAGAGAGAGAGAGAGAGAGAGAGAGGATAGGAGTAGGGTATAGAAATGAAAATGTGTCTGCATTTGCGCGTCGGCCTGTGAGTGTGCGTGTGTGAGTGTGTGTGTGTCTGGGTGTGCGTGTGCACGTTAACACTCGCACCTAAGAAAATATGCCGCTATTTTCACGAGTCGTATTTCTCCCGCCGGTGGGACAGGAAGCCGTTGGGCCTCAAGTAAATCAAGGCAAGCGGAGCAGAGGCATGTCAATATCCAGCCCACTGCATTAGCTTCAGTCGATGACGATGTAGGTCTCTCTCTCTCTCTCTCTCTCTCTCTCTCTCTCTCTCTCTCTCTCTCTCTCTCTCTCTCTCTCTCGCGCTCTCCAGCCGCCGGCACCACATTTGAATCAACGTCAAAAAATAAATACATAAATGAAAGGGAAAAAATAGATTAAATGTGACGTGATGCACGAGAGGTTAATGAGGTTTAAAATGTGCCATACTAGACTTTGGTAACATGAGAGAAAAAAAAAAAAGGCTCATAGAAGAGAAAAATAGATATACAGAGAAGAGTAGGAGAGGAAAACAGAGAGCGATGAAGTTAATCAAAGTACAAGCTCGGGGTGTGTGTGTGTGTGTGTGTGTGGGTGCTGGCATAAGGCAGTGCAATCCTACTTTGCATCAGTGGGAAGAGACTGCAGACACTGTCTATTCAAATATACAAGTGTGACAAAAACACGATGGGATTATGTGTTTTACTTTTGCTTGCGTTTCTTATGTTAAACGCAACTACAATGTGCAACAGAGATTCAGGTTTTGTGATCTATTGCCAGTGATCTTATGTTGTGTTTGGCATGGATTGAAAGAGATGCCAGGATACCGGGAAGAAAACAAAACCTATATAATGTGTGAAGTGAAGCACTGCTGAATGCAGATGGTTTTTAAACTGCCCATGGAACATTATTCATAATTGCTGTTTGTGGGTCCAAAATGATTTCAAATGTATGATCAACTGGGGGGCTCCATAAAAGCTTTTATCATAGTGTGGCACCCGATGTCATTTTAATGATTGGCTGCCAATGATTGTCACTTAGTGTGGCAGTCAATGCAGGGCTCCCTTGGCTTGGCAAAAACAACGTGGAAACTAATGGTTTCTAGAAAAGCCAGTGCGTGTTTAGTTTCGGCTCGAGTGAGGCAGCTGTGTTTCCAGCACGGAAATACCTCTCACTTAACATTTTATATTACACTTTCAGTTCTATAACATTTATATTTTATAGATTATGTAAATGCCATATTTCCATATTGTGCCAATTGTTTTACAGGAAAATAAACATGCTGCTCATACTACATTCAAGTTGAAGCAAGTCAATTATAATTGAAGCATCTTCCTCAGTATATGAATCTCACCCATCCACACTTGTCACATACATCAGCTTATTATACCATCGCCTCACGGTAAGCCTAAGGACTGTGGCATCCAATCATATCTGCCACATTTTTCAAGACATTTTCCAGGAGGTGTAGACTTTCTCTTCATGACAGCTCACCCTCCACCAAGTCCTGTCCCCTAACATGTTTATTCATATTTAAACCATATAATTCTGATCATATATTTCATAACTCTATTTCCAACACATTCTGCACCAAAGGTAACCTCCCCGTCCGTGCACCTGCCGGGGAAGTGTTATGGGATTCGGATCCAACGTGTGTGACAAACTGGACTACAAGCGGAGGAGGATGTAGCAGCAGCAGCATTTGTGTCTCTTGGGTGAAGGGGAGTGGGGGGGGGGGGGGGGCTTCAATTGTGCCCTGAGGGTACACCAGGGGAGCGGCAGGCCTGGGTTACCATGTGTAGCTCTGGAGCACCACTTGGCCTCAGGCAAGAGAGAAAGAGGCAGTTGTTAGCTGCTACCGCACAACTGTGATCTGGGATGCTCCGTGTGTGCCTCTACTGCGTGCGCGTGTGTGTGCGTGTTGATGATGGACTGCACACGCTCTGTCACGGCGGGCCACAGGCGGCTGCAGCACCTCTTTAGCCCTCTTCATATACCAATGCTCGGGGTAAGGAGTCCAAGTCCTAACCCTAATTCTAAGAGGATATTGACAACGCTGTGTTGTTTAGTTACACCTTGGCAGCGATGAATGTGAAACCATGATCAAACTTTTCAAGAAAAACATAGCATTATGCCTGCCTTATGATTTAAAAGATGACGGTGTGTGCTCTCTATAGGATGGTTAACCAGCTATCATGTGCAGTTTTGGTGGCATAGTGAAATAGTAGGACATTTATTCTATGTCCACGCAAATGCACCCATTCCTGTGCATTTACAATGGTAACATACGACACAAGGCATCTAAACACCTGGTATATCCCCCTGACTTATACCCTGCTAGAACAAACACGTTACGTGTTCACACTGATGCATTACATTGATTGCTTGGTGGAAAAAAATAATGAATAATATGAATGTCAGAGTGCAATGCATCCATAACCAAAAGGCTGGAAATCTTGCATGCAGTTGCTTATGCGTTTGTTCTTCACGAATATCTGTCACATAGCTCCAGCTTTGTTTACAAGATTCCTTTGAGGTACACAAATTGTGGTCCTTTTCAGCCCTTAAGTGGTCAGAAATCAATGAATGCAGCTTTAAAGTAGAACATAGCCAGGAGTTTCAAATTCCTGTTTAATATGTTACCAATACAGGTGCAAAGTCAGATATTGAGTTGTTGAGTCCACATTGAATTACTTGTTGTTCTGAGATGCAGGCCCTCACAGATTGGACGGTGTAAAGAGTATATTCTGCAAAATAAATACTAGATCTCAGTGGCTGTATGTCTACTTCAATATTCAAAAAGTTTCATTTAGAGCTACTATTCTGATGATTCTTGGTTCACTGCAGTAAACCACTCCTGTGGTGAGACGTTAAAGTGGAAAATATGGGGGATATGTGGTAAAATAACTTTCGGAAAATAAATGTTTAAGGGTATTAGTTTTCTTTTCCTCTGGCAAGTCAAGGTTGAGGCTGGAGGCACTAATGAAAATAATTATCAAAGTTTTGTTTTATTTCATTTATAAAAGGAAAATTATTTCAAGGCCAGTATTAGGCCTCTCTGCATATGACATACCATCACAATATATCAAATCTATAATACAATTATAGTTTGCTTCCTGAGCCCTTGCTATATTTTGTACCAGTGGTACCGAGTGCTCTTAGGCAAGGCATTTGATATCCACATTTCCCCAAATACAGCTGTCCAGTGGTCATAGCGCTCAGCAACAGTAGCAAGAACATAGTAGTTTGTCTAGTGAAGCTTGCCTGAAAGAGTGATGCATGCTGTGAGAAAAGCTGCTTTGTTGTTGAAGTAGAAAAAGTAAGAAATTGATAATGCTGGGAGGCCTAGTCCAACAACCACTTTAGCTTGGAGGACTTCCATGGGAGCACAATGGGACCACTTCATCATACTCAAAAGAAGGCCTGCAACAGAAGATGTTTGAAGTTCAAAGACAAAAAATATGTAGGTAATAATTGCATTTGAAAATACATGACTCACATAATTATCTAATGACTTGTCTTTTTTGAATTATGATTAGAACCAATACACCACAGTACAATAACCACAATACCCATGACCAACATTGTATGGTTCATTCTGAAGCTGCAGATGTATCTCCTTCACAAACCACCATTTTAGAAACAATACCAAGCAATCACAACCCATCCATTGTGTGGTAGTTCTTCAAATAATAGATAATATGGGATGGTGACCAAAGACATGCTTTTTTCATGGGGACAATTTTCCGAGAAACTTTTATTTTCATGATGATTATTTGTGTCATTTTTATGGCATATGTTCAATAGTGGCACATATTACATATTAATTCACACACAAACACACACACACACACAGGCTTTCAGATGCTGCTATAGACAGCACAGAATGCACTTTACTTAGGCCACACTCCATTATATATGACAGTGTGTGTAAGGTGGCTCAACAGATGACACATTACTTATGCACTGATTAAATAACACATAAAGTTGCAGGGCCGCGCCAACATAATGTATCCCCACAACATGGCAGCAAATGCATTTGGGGGTCTTCCAAGCCAAGAACGCAGAATGGTGAGCACAAACTGTTCTCCCTGGCCCATTGACTGCCCACCAGATAGTCCAAGGCATTTTGGCAATGCGATTAAGACAACACCGTGCCAATTCTGACTCCCCAACCTCCAAGCCTTTCAAGATTAGTTTTGCCTTTTGGGGGTTAGATAGTTATGGGTTTTTTTTGTTTGTTTACGACTCAAATGTTACAAAGCATGGTTACAAAGAATGTGCTTGGTACAGCAGTACAGTATCTGTTTTCACAAGAGAAGATTGGGGCCTTAGCATGTGGTGCCTTCAAAGTTATAGCGCGAGTGGGTGGGTGTGTTATCAATCAAACGTCCCAAGCCGTACCATAAAAAAAGGAATAATTATAATGCCACCAAAGGCAGACACATTTGTCTCTATGTAGCACAAAAACAACAATCTGCATACTTTCTGCAACGCAGAGAGATACTTTGATGAAGAGAGTGGAACTAAGACTCCCCCCAAAAAAACTTCAAAAGCAGCTTAGACCAAAGACGACGAATACTGTACATGCGGCTTTCAAGTCTACACGCAAACGTACTTTCATGACACAGATAGACAGAAGGATACCGCGCGGCATTCCTCCCCTTCCACCAGAACCTTACGTGAAAGGTTCCTGCTCTGGTTCTCATTACCAGCGGAGGCATAGCGGTTGCCTCGGCAATTTGTACGACACTTGGACTTTCCGTGCGTGTATATGCGCCCACGATGATCTAGGACACACGGGAGAGTCATCTAATGAAGCAGTAGGTGGTTGCTTTTGATTGGGGCTCCAAGCCGAGTCTTCCCCGTGGGTGGCCCCGGTTGGGGGGTCATGTGGATACCAGAGCACACAACAACGTGCCACTCAAGAGAGTCCACTCGTGGGTGGAGCCCTTTTTTTTTTGCTGTAGCGAAACAGTGGGACATGTAGCTAGAGAGAGATGGGTGTCATAAAAGAAGCAGCTCGATAAAATTGAACCAAGGACACCAAAGTGAAACTTATCATCCATCCATCATAAGCTCACAGGGTGTTTTGCTTCCTGTTCAATGTTGAAAACTGACAGCCGTGTCATAAATTGAGTCATTGAACACAAACGTGATGGTAAAATGTCTATCATCATAGCTCTGCTTGAATGGCTTACGACGGAAGTACGTGGATATTTATTTCAGAGTGAAATACTGTGAATGAGTTTTTCTTAGCAATGGGGAGATTGATACA
This sequence comes from Merluccius polli, assembly GCA_030340625.1. NCBI lineage: Eukaryota > Metazoa > Chordata > Actinopteri > Gadiformes > Merlucciidae > Merluccius > Merluccius polli. The sequence continues at coordinate 438,886 of JAOPHQ010006540.1, forward strand.
CGGATCATTGACATCATTTGCTCACACTACACAGTGAAATGTCACAGAGAAGAGTCATTGACGATGTCTTCTTACTAGTGGCAGAAGCAATGAACACCAAACTGGATGCAGGGAGGCATGCCATCTCAGGAAGACAATCTGTGTTTTACGATACATTGCTACCGACATGCAAAGTTTCAGCTCAGCTCTATATGAACATAAAGGTATCATGTCACATGTATCACTATTAAATCAATATTCTGTATTCGTGTTGAATATACATATTGATTTTTACTGTCTCTTAAAACAGATTGTCAATAACGTTTGAAAAAAAGAGAAATTCAAGCCCTAGCTATTACACATCTAAATTGCAAATCAATTCAGGAAACTCAGCCAGAAAAAAAGTCTTCCTTTATGCCTCAGCTATCACAGTAGTGGATCAACAAGACAGAGAGAGTAAAATACCAGCATACCCAGACTGTCAGAAAAGCCATTCTAAGGTCGTACACAATGTTTTCACACAGGTGTTTGTAGTAATTACTAATAACAATTATCAATCAACATTTTGGAAAATCATATTACTAAATGATGACTTTATTCAGTTGTTCACTTCCAGTTGGCACTTTTCCAGGTTACCTTCAACAGATCCCAATTTCCAGAATGGCAGTGGCCATTTTGGAAAGTCTATGGGAGTGGCAGTGTGTGTGTTTTGGTATCCTTGGAAATGAAAGGCAACAGTAATGGACCAGAGGCTTTACTTTACACTCAGACAGCAGCAGCTGCCGTACACTGTGTACCACAGAGTATAAAGTTAACAAGGAAGAAAGTACACTTGCGGTGAGTTACTGCTCTCTCTCTCTCTCTCTCTCTCTCTCTCTCTCTCTCTCTCTCTCTCGGCCCTGTATATGCAGAGTCATTGTCTAATTTTGCCCTCACTAGTGTCAGTGTTGGAGACAAACTGGTTCCACTCGCCTGGTTTTAAATAATCTCATCTCAGGCCACCATGATGTTCTGCTGATCTGCGCCTTACTCCGTCCTTGCTAAACGTTCCACCCGCCCTCTCGCTCTCACACACACACACACACACACACACACACATACACTCATTGCCACACACACTCATTGTCTCACACACTGTCCCATGCACACACACATGCACACACACACACACAACACACACAAAAGTTAATGCATATGATGTAATGGAACTGTGCAGTTCCACTGCGCAGTATTTTTTCGCATAAATTATTTATTTACTTAATTTTTTTTTATTTTGTCCTTGTCACTCCAAGAGGCCATCTGGCGCCGTATGTCCCGCGCATATTGTGCTGTCTCAGGGGAGGTGTAACTGACATTAAACTATCAATTACAAGAGGCTCGCTGATGACTTATGGAGGTACCTCGGAGGCTTTTGTTGCGTGTGCCGTTTTTTTATTCCACTTGTTTATGAACTGGCATGCACACGCAGGCCTGTTTAAAGTTTACAACAGCATGCTGAATACAAGGGCGTCATGGGAGTCATGACATATTCCTAAACACATTTTTAAGAGTGTGGAGAACCTCATGCATAATGCAAGACTTGATTTTCTTTCGCTAAACCATGCTGTTTAATGTCATTCCATCGTTCTGTTCACTGCTCACTTTTTCCTGTTGTGATTGTATTAATATTGTGTGAATATATGCATGTTATTTCCTTGGACACAGCTTGTGCATGCATTTGTATGTAACTGTGGTAAGCACAAGAGTAGTCTCATGGGCGTCCCAGGTGTCCATCCATGCATATTGTCATTCAGGAGTCCACCGGGAAAGGTTTCCATGTGGCTTTGCCAAACATTACAGAGTTTGACATTTCTACCTTTTGTAAGCCTTTCTCACAAGAAGCCGCTAAGAGAATAAGCGGTACCTTGACCTCTGTTGTGCAGACGGCTGTGTCCATGACCAGCGGAGGACTAGGGAACGACTATGGATGCGAGATGCCATGCTATAATCTGGCTATAGAGTGTCACAGCCCCGCCTGGCACTGTGCGAGTCCTAAGGTATTCTTGTTGGCTTTCTACTGGCGGGGAGTTGATGCCATGTTAAATAATAAACACGTATCTCAGAAGCCATTTTGTTGGAAACAGGCTCAGCAAAAGACTTTAGAGAGCCTTAACATCGCAGCAAGGCGAGAGGAAATAAGAAAAAAAAGTGACGAGGGAATTCGTGGGATTTTTTTTGCTCTTATTTTATATGAAGGGAGTAGGATAGAGAAAGAAACGTGCTCAACTATCTTTCTTCTCTTCTCTGTGGTGTTCTCAGCTTGTCAGCCAGAATGGCAGCTGGCAGTGCAACAGATAACAGCTCTGTGACACCGTCCTACCTCACGTACGCACACACACACACACACACCTGCACCTCCACCCGCCTCCAACTATAAGTTAAGAAGTAAAGGCTGATGGGTATCTTTAACAGCTACCTCTCTCTCTCTCTTTCTCCCTCCAGCTCATTTTTCATCCTGTGTAGGTGAAAGAGAAACAACTCCTTCTATCACTCCCTTATCAAGGCACGAGGAAAGATAGAGAAAGTCAAAGGTGGGCTAAATGGAGACACTATGCTAACGCTACACTCTCAGCCACTATATATATATATATATATATATATATATATATATATATATATATATATATATATATGTGTGTATATATATATATATATATATATATATATATATATATATATAAAAATAAGAATGACTTATGTGTCATAATTTTGTATTATAGCAATACTGTTGCAATGTGGGTGGGTAGTTAGTTAAATTGGTGTATCAAAGAGGGTGTCATAGCATATGTTTTGTTCTCTTTGAGTGACAGCTGAGGCTGGTTAGGAGAGGTGCTGGCAGATGGTCTTAATACAAAACAGGAGAGAAATTAATCTTGCTTTTTTTTTTTTTTAAATAAAGTCTTATTTTTGTTTGCTTTTATTCCGTTACGGGCCATATGCTTTTCAGAGAGGGAACATCATTAGGCATGTCTAAATCAAACTGTCAAAGACGGCAGTATGTTTACATAGTGTTTCTTTAGCTTCACGTGGGAATTTAATTGTGCTCCAGCTATGTTACACCCTGTGCCTTAATGAGCACAGCAATATCTATGGACAGACAGATGTACTGTATATAGAACACAAAATAGATGTATCCATACATTCTTCATATTGCATTTGAGTGACTATTTTGAATATATAGGATGCAGCAGTTCTAAACGCAAAGGGGAAGAGAGTAAGAAAGAAAAATAAAACTATAAAAATAGATAATAGACAACATTGCTAAATGTGCATTTTATTCACGTTATAATTACGAGCACTACTTTTTAGGGATGTATACCAATGTCTGATCGCTATATGTGTTTACTGTGTGCATGGAACTGATCCATCTTCTGCTTGTTTTTGTTTTCCTTCCAAACAAGCGTTAGCGTTTCCCCCAGCGATGTCCTTCAGCTACTGTACCCTCTGGGGCTTTTAACACGCAGCGCGGCTAAACGAGCCTTTTATGTTACCACGCCGATGGCATGAGTGACAGGTATATATGCCGCTACATCTGTTCCTGCTTTAGCACTGTGTGCCGGGGCCAGATGCGCACTCCGCTGTTCGGTCGGCATAAAGGAACACATTGCGAATGGCACCTGCCATCTGCCGCCGGGCAGACCGCTAGAAGAGGCGCACACCTCGGCGCACGTGTTTGGGCCCACACAGGACGCACACACCATGCGCTTAACCTGACTATGTTAGCTTAAACTTACCTTAATGTTAGCTTAACTTTATCGCTGTACTTGGGTTTAGAAATTAGTGAGGTCCATTTTTATTACTGCATTTATGGACGACAAACAATAGTGGCTGCTACACACACACACACAAATTAAATATCAGTGTCCGAATTACTACCTGGCTTGAAATAAGATAAATCACAAACCATGGTGACCTAGCACCAACAAATAATGATGAAAATATTATTTTGTTAATATTGTTGTGTAAAACCACCATTTTAACACATTTTGAAATATATCTTAGTCCATTTAAGTCTTAGATGGGGGTCTTCAGTGGCGGTTGTAGACCAGTTTTAATGGGGGGGGGGGGGGCAGGTTGGGGCCGGCTTTTGTGTTAGAGGGGCACACCGTCATTTTATTATTGATGCAGACTCCTCGTTCGGGGGGGGGGGGGGGCACAGGGAGGCACTACCCCCGCTGGCCCCCCACCCAGAACCGCCACTGGGGGTCTTCCCTTTCAAATGATAAATGCTATGTGGAATGTACTATTAATCATATTTAGCATTGTATACAAACTTAAATAACCTGACTTTTTTCCATGTTTTAAATTGCAATAGTAGGCTTAGGATAGTAGATTAGTTTATAGATTCGTTTTAAAAATACACATTTGAGGACAAGCACTTTTTATGCCAAATCATTTATAAAGTTCAACATTTACAGATTACAGAGTTTCATTTGAGCAAACCAACTCAGCTTGACTAGCCTCATATCTTTGCTGTGTCTTCCTGTTAGTTAGCTTAGCTAGCTATCACTCAAGCTAGACTTGATTGCGTGACTCCTAAACTTTACTACTAAACTAAGTTAAATAGATTCATTGGCATTGCTATGCCAGATAATGTGATGAGTTTCTTAGTTTTTTCTCTTAGTTTCTCTCGCACACATACACATAGCACACGCTGCTGCCAAGCAGATGAGTTGTCAACTCGTTATCAGTTTATAGCGAACATGAAAACATTTTTTTGGGGGATGGGAATAATTATCGAGGTCCGGACCTCGGTGACCTCATAGCTGGATACGGCCATGTATACAACCCCATCCACCGTATTTGTATTGTTCTTTCTTCTTCTCCTTAAAAAAAAAAATCTGAGCAAGCAAAGAGCTGGTGGCGGTGGAGTTCGAGGACAGTCCCGCTCCCGAAGACGCGTACGGATGTCGTTGAAACGATGCTCCTTTCATATTTCATCTTATTTTAAACATCTGAGGGCGTCATCGCGATGCACTTCTGCACTCCGACAATGTCGGCCGGGAGTGCCACTTCATTTCCTGATGAGAATGAGTGACGCGGCAGTGATGGATGGCTCTGGGTGGCGCGCCTGGACCCACGCCTGCTTTTCTTTTAATGAAAAAGCACATTTTGATTTTCAGCCTGAAAGGCAAGCTGCACAAGCTGTCTGTAAAAATGGATGTGTGTAGTCAAGGGAGGCCCTCTGTATGCACAGGATTGATGGTGTTTGGTGGCGGAGGTGCAGTGCATATGTGTGTGTGTGTGCGTGTATGCGTGTTTGTGTGTGTGTGTGTGTGTGTGTGTGTGTGTGTGTGTGTGTGTGTGTGTGTGGAGGCGGGTAAGACAAATATAGATGTGTACGGTGCCATTGTTGTGGGATAAAAGAAGGAGGCTATAGAAGTAGAAGAGTAGTTCTCTTGTGGTGGTGGTGTGTGTGTGTGTGTGTGGGGGGGGGGGCTGGTGCGTTAGTCTCTGTTTTAGTCACTCTGTCTGTCTGTCTGTCTTGGCTTTGGTGTGACCATCCATCCATTCATGGATTCATATTCATATTTACTTATCATATTTTACAGATGCCTACTTAAAGATGAAGCCTTGAAGCAGTCCTCCCACAAAGAAATAGGCCTACTGCCTTTCTCCTGGAAATTGTCCTGTCCTGTTAGGGTCAAACAAACTATACAATTACTGATGGGAGATTTACTGTTGACCTAATAAACCAATTGCATTTCTTTAAAATAATAATGACAATGGGAGCATTAATAATACATCCATTCATTTATGGGTTTTCCAATAATGAATAAGTGCATGCTCGGTACTGTGGCTATGAGTGGTTTCCTTCCTACCTGGAGTTTGTGTGTTCTGCCTTCGCTTTAGAGGTGTTCCTCTGCCTGTTTCACTCCCATCCCTCATAGACTTGTAGGTTAGGCCAATCAGACACCTTGTAGTAACCATTGGTGTGTGTGTGTGTGTGTGTGTGTGTGTGTGTGTGTGTGTGTGTGTGTGTGTGTGTGTGTGTGTGTGTGTGTGCGCATGCATGTGTGTGTGGACTGCTTTGCCCTTTTGGGACCAGTAATTCTGGTAAAGAAGATGGATGGATATGATACACAAACATGCTACCACAAATAGATAGTGTGTGTATATATGTATAGGCTATATGTATATATATATATATATATATACTTAAAATAGATATATAGAATAAAATAATGAACATACAAATAATAAAATGCAGACGATAGAAGTCAATGAAAGACCGGCCTATAATATGTTAGCTTGTTGGTGATGAGAATATTAAACAAAATAAATCCTGAGGGGTTTGTATCACAAATGATTAGCAGTGCCTTGTATTGGTGAGGAAAAAACACACACAAAATACAAGGACAACTTTACCCACGAGAGGTATCATGCCCTTAGCTGCGTTTGTATCATTTGTATAATAAGTAGACTCTGCTTTTAATTGACCTATGTCCATGCCTTCAGGCTTGTATGCCACATGAATTTGAGCCCTTACTGTTAGCATATTGTCCCTACATCAAAAAACATTAAATTTGTCTGTTGGATGATTTCTGTGTGTTAATGTCTGTGTATGGGTGTACACATGCATACAGTGTCTTTCTGTGTGTATGTTAACACGTGTTCACTGTGTTTGTGTTCATCTTAGGTTGCAAGTCTTTGTGTGTGTGTGTGTGTGTGTGTGTGTGTGTGTGTGTGTGTGTGTGTGTGTGTGTGTGTGTGTGTGTGTGTGTGTGTGTGTGTGTGTGTGTGTGTGTGTGTGTGTGTGTGTATGGTTGTGTATATGCATGTGTGTGTGTCTGTCTGTCTCTGTCTCTGTCTGTAAAAGTGTGTGTGTGTATATGTATTTATATGTGTGTGTGGTTGTGTGTGTGTGTGTGTGTGTGTGTGTGTGTGTGCTCAGAAGGGGCATCATTCCTGGCATACTGCTGCAAGGGGTTCTTGCCATGATCAGAGCAGTTCAGCACTCACAGAAACATTATTCCTGAGACAGCGGGAGCAAAAGGGCGAGCCAGCATACGGCTGAATGGGCTGCTAAGAATGTTTAACTGACCTTCAAACTTGGGTTGAGAGCTGGAACACATTGATCATGTGATAAGGCAGGTCACATGATGGATATTGTGGAAAGATGTTACATACTGCAGTCATGTCAAATTTGGGAGAGGGGCTACTTGATAAGTCATATGACTTGTATTATGTAGACCTGCATGGCTACCTGCCAACATTTGTGTGCGTGAACAATAAGGCCAGAAGGGTTTATGAAAGGGTTTAAGAGTGGAGTCACAAAAGGTTTAGGAATGATGGACTTCCATGCTGTTTTCATCTGAACCCTTTCCAAGATTCTCAAAACATTTCCATGATTGGTTGGGCCTTTTGTTTGCTCAGCCATTGTTATCGTCCTGCAGGGCAGATTTAATGCTGAGAGAGCTTTGTTCAGCCGACCGAACGTCAGTTACTGTGCAGTACAGCGTGTTCATTTGGATGGGCTGTCTGAGCCTCTTGCAGCCCACGTTTACCCAGAAACCCTTGCCGTACGTACTTCCCCTTCATATGTTGACAGGGAACGTCTAAAAGGAATAAATGGCGCCTAAAGGACAAGGCCAAGGCCGGCGATATTCAACGATCACTTGTCGAAGCGATCGACGGCAACAGTCGTTTATCTTTTTAAGTACCGTCTGTGAAGCGAACACAGGAGAAGGCTTACATCGCCATAGACAGTACCATTACACTGTTGTCTGAAAACATATTGAGTCAAATTAAGTAAACAGACCACTGCACATGTAAAGCACCTTTCTTATATACTCAAATCTCACAGGTCTTGAATAGCAAAAACAACTCCCAGCTTTGCTCCCTGCTCCAGTGGACTCCATTATCTGCACTCGACAGTACTTGTTCTTCTCTGACAACGGCTGGGTATTCAGGGCTTTTACAACACATAGCAAAAGGCAAAGTAGCAGGACATTGAGTGAAATCACAGTAAATGTAATGTACATTAAAACAAGTTGTGACATCAGACTAGTCACTGGTGGGCAGTGTTGGGGAACTAAGTTACTTCCAAATGTAACGTATTACTTGGGTACCTACTGTACTGTGAGGCATGGAGTTAAGTTGCATGTCTCTTTGTTTTGAAGATATACTTAACATGTAAGTCATATTCACATGTTAGTCACTGTCATGCCCAAAACGACGGCACACAATTATTGGATTTATTTAATAAGTGAAAAGTGAAAAGCACATGACATTCCTAGTCATCGAAAAAAGAAAAGAATGTTGAACCGAAGGATTTGAAAGCAACATCCATCTTCAATCCTCGTCTCTTCCTGAGACTGACAGAAATGCTTTGTACAGGAGCTCGGCAAATTAGGTTGGAACTGCCACTTGCAGCTTGTGAATCTATTATAATACCAACCCACAGGCAGGGGGAGTATCGTGTGAGGGAGGGGAGGGGGGGTGGGTGGGTACCACCTCCCGCTGCACCTTCACCAGCCCCCCTATCTCTCCTGCTTCTCATCAGGACTTGGTGGAGGTTCAGCGCTGTCCGCGTGCCAAGCCACAGGCATGCTGCCTGAGACAGCGGGGGGGTGGGGGTCGGGTGGTGGTGGTGGTGGGGGGGGGCTCTAATCAAAGCAGGAAACTGCAACAAGGACGGTGTTGTCCTGTGCCATCGATGTCCATAATGTATCCGTTGCCAGATTGGGGGATGTGTGTGTGGGGGGGCGGGGTCCTTAGAAGTTTCCTTTCGTGCATTTCAAATGTCATGTTATTTATCACAGTCGTTTCATACAATGCCCATAAAACTCCTCACACCCCTGTAAACTCACAGAAGAAACTATTGAAAACAACCAACAAAACAATTGGTTGATTTTGTGCTCCGACACACACACACACACACTTTTTTTTGTTCTGATCATTTTTACACAAGCTCAGAATGCATCCTTTTATGATTCAAAACATTGAGTTGAAGTCGGCAACAAACAAATAGAAAAAAGAAAAATCAACCACACACAACAAAGCAGGGATTAGCTGTGTGTGTGTGTGTCTGTGTGTGTGTGTCTGGCTTCTTTCAAGATGAATTCTGCTAGGTTGTGATTACATGGCTTTGTGGGCTCGACAGCCCCCACGTCGGTGCTCCGCAAGGTATTTAACTTGGAACATGATATATAATGATATATAATGATATATTTATATATATGGTGGAACGCTAACTCTGGTGTGGTCTTTCAGATAAATCATTGCGGCCCTGCCCCTGACATGTACCAACATACTCACATGGGCTCAGAAGGCTCATTCAGTAACACTTGTGAAAGTCATCTGGGGAATAAGTCCCATTGCATTCGATTGAAGTATTCAATCACATTTTTTCTTTGTTACTTTGATTTTTTTAAATGTTTGTGTCAAAGAGTCGGGGCAGTATCAACATGACCTTGATACACATTGATAATGTCTATAATGTTTATATATAAAATATAAATAAAATGATATAGTCAATTGCACCATTGTCACCCGTGAACGGCTACCATATGGTAGCCTATCGGCACACACACCTAATGCTAAATGTGGAGTTGGATGTGAAGGCAGTGGGAGTCTCACATGTGCGGGACACGTTACCCTCCACCAGCTGGAAAGCTCTGAATGATGTTGGAAGTGAAAAGCGTGTACTTTAACTGTTCTGCAGTGTTATTGAATAATGAAGGGTGAACTCAGAAATGGTATTCAGGAAGTCTGAGATGCATGCATGTCTGGCTTCAGAAGCGGGATCAGAGGATTGTTACAGCGGCAGCTGTTGTTTCCATACACACACCATCTATAACATGATTAGTACACAAATGTGGGCGCTACGGCACTCTTGTCAATCAGAACAAAACAAAAGCATGAAATAGAAGTGTTACATTCGTTTGTGTTTATGTTGTCGTAAATAATCGATTTCAGTCCAAATGTCTGATATGTCCATGATCTGTTGGTGGATTGAGTCTGTTTGTCAGTGAATTGTTGGAAAACACATGCACACACACATGCACACGCGTACACACACACGCACAAGCACACACCACACAGCCACAAACATGCATGCACACCTACATACCCAAACATAATCAATATTCTGATCATGTAATGTGAAATTGAATATTAAGCTAAAAATGATTACAAAATCAAACTCCATTTATAAAATACACATCTAAACAAAAGTGGAAAACTTGAGTCTGGCCTGGTGACAGTTCATGACTCAACTTGAATTGGTTTAAAACCCGGTCTTATACAACACACAACATTCTTCTAGACTTCACAGGGATTAGCGAGGAGCCTCTGGTGTATATCGTTTTTTTTTCTTTCAAAGATGTGAACTTCCAGTACCCGCCTTGTGGTTTTGACCGTGGCAAAGTGCAGCGTTGTCTTTCCCACTTTCCCTCCTCCTTGAAACAAATCAAATCTTAGAAAGCGAGAAAAAAATAAATAAAGAAGAAATAATTCAAACAATGGTAATTTCAGGGGGATCTCCGGTGCTAGCTCAGCAGAGGTAATTAGCCTGTTTCCTGGCAGTGGAGGAGCGGGGGGGCGGGGGACGTGCAAACTTTCAGATTATACCATATAAAACCTATGGAGTGTCCATACAGGTCTCGATGAAGAAGGGCCAGACAGACACGATGTTTGTCTTACCATGTGTGAGTTCACCAGGAGTTCATCGAAGCTCTTTTGATGCGTGGTTACTTGGGTGACTGTCGACAGACGAGGGCAAAGGACGGGTTCAGGGGAATGATAGGCGCCCACACAGCTTGTCCACCCCCTCACACACACACCCTTCAAACACACACGCACAAACACACTCGCACACAAACACAAACACACACACACACACAACCAACACAGTGACTGGAGGAAAGAGGAAGAGGCCATTTGGAAGATCAACACATATCAACATTAAATAAGCAGCCAGGGATCCACTGGAGTACATTCAAGGAACCAGTGTGAAACACGGGTCATATATGCAACAATAACAGAGCACACACGCACGCGCGCACGCATGCACACACATACACAAAGTGTGGACCCTGGACCCTGTTGTGATTGTGGTTTCCCCCCGCGCGCGCGTGCGCATTGAGCCGTGCACATTGGCGGACACGGACATGCCTGCTGTGGTGCTGCTACACATGCAGGGATCTGGGGAACAGAACTCGCTGAAAGACGTCTGAGCAACATGAAGCAGTCCCTATAGGGGCATACGCTGGGCTGAAGCTGCATGTATTCTGCTGCTGCCTGCCTGCTATGGTTCTCCATTACACTAGATTTCGGCCGTACTTTTCTCATGCGTTGATTGACAAATAGTACTATTAGTACTATTTCAATGTTCCCACACACACACTCCACGGACACACACGCCCATCGTGCTTTATCCCTGCTCCGTCTTCGACTCGTCAACGATTTTGATCCTGATGAGTGTGGTGATTTAGAGATGTCATGATTTAGAGATGATGTCATGCCTAATGTGGCCCTTTATCAGACTCCCCACAGATGTTTGGCTGCTGTTCAGTTCTATAAACACAAACAAAACAACCCATCTCCTCTCACTCTCAATGTGTCTTTGTCTCTCTATCTGTCTCTCTCATTCTCTCTCTGTCTAACCAAAGGCTTTTCCCATTCACATTAATGACATCGCAAACATGAAAAAGATTAGCCCATTCCCACCTGTCATATCTGCAGTTGTGCAGGGAAGTGACTTCAGTTCAAACCTGCATGGGCCAATCAGGCTCCCTCATTGATTCTGCTGATAAAAACGCCAGCAACAAGAGGCTTTGGCTAATGACCCAACGCCAAACACATTAGGATTTACCAGGGTGGAAAAATGTTTTGCATTGCAGTGAAGGAAAAATACAGGCTTAAATTACACTGTGTAGTTACAGGTTGTTCCATGAACTAATAACATGGTGTTACATTGCTTTATTACACAGTTCTGGTAATTACACTGTAAACAGGTCACTAATGTAAAGTGTTACCAAACTGTTTAACATCAATATTCCAGGTTTTTTTTCCTTCAGATTTGTAATATTGCATTTTCTGGTTATTGTTTAACTTGTCACATGCTATCCTGTCAGACTTCCTGCTCCAGTGTATTTTTTCATTATTGAATCACAATGGAGTTTGCTCTCTCTTTTGAAAGAAGTGAGGGTGTTGAAAGGTGTCATTGTGTTGCATGCTGGATGTTGGAGTAGAGTTGGTTTCTGTGTGGTTGTTAAGAATTTTCATTCTTGAAAAGTACATTTTCATTAAAACAGAACCCATGAATTTGTGTTTCTATGGGGATGAAACTAATCTGACACTTATGTTTGAAGCTACGGCTAGTTGAGGACATACTCTCATATTCAATTCTGATGTGCCTGCTTTGGCACATCACTTCTCTTTGGCACTTTGCTTTGGTGATGTGACTTTGCGAAATCCCATTTTCTAAAAGGAAATCATGTAGGTGTGGCCACGTGAAATACATTGAGATGAATCGTTCATCACCAATAGGCACATTGCCATGCTGTGTACGTGATGTCTACGCTTTAGCCCAAATTTTCCTCTAGGAATGGACATCTGGAAGTATGAGTAAAAACAACTCAAACTTAATTATAGAGACATTTTTGATTTTCAATTGAGGAGGACATGCGAGGTGTTTTCACGAACAATACGTCATGCTGCAGAATCCAGCCGTGGGAAGCTGGAGAGACTAATTAGCCGGTGGAAGCGCTCCCGTATCGTGTGTGCGAGCATGGTTTCCTGGGCATAACACTGTGCTTTTTTTTTTTTACAGGATCTTAAGATGCCTTCAAAAGACTCGGCATCTGCCTTTCCCCTTCAGCACCGTCCAAGTCCTCAAGCTGAAGCCAACATTTTTCAGAGACGGTGGAACCAAACCACAATCAACCGAGACTCTAAAACTTTCCACCAGAGTCATTTTGGAGCCATTTTCCGCCTCCTCTTATTCCCCATTCTCATTCTGTGTATTTCACTTTTTTATTGGGGGACGGAGGATTCCAGTCATATCCTTTGCCCATTGAACCGTAAAATCTCTAACAAACAGTCAGTCAGTCAGGGGTACGGGTGAGCAGCTACCATGTTCTCCCTCTAAACACAGCCTGCCCTCTAAACCTTGGCCCAGCCGTCCAGTATTTTATCTTCCAGGATACATGTACTGTCAAGGAGCGACGTGAACACGGCCTGCCAAACCAAATATACCGCGGCACATGGCACATAGCTCGGGGAAGGAAGACAGAGCGCCACGCCAACTGCAGAAAGACAGCTGATGGTTTCGCTGGAGCGTCTCTTCTACTTCTTTTTTTTTGTGTCAACGGCACTTTCTCTTTTAATCTGAGCTGGGGGTGTGTGGGTTTAATATGAATGGTGTGTTATGCTGGAAGCCAGGGCCCAAACTCTGGGCTCCCAGCCAGTACAAATACAGATGTTGGCCCCACATAGAGATCCATTTCACTGTGATCTCACTCTGGACCCAGCTTGCTGATGTTGCTGTTTTCCCATAACTAACAAGAAAAAATCAAAGCTCACCAATAAGTTATGGATACCAACAAACATCCAAACACTTTTGTTTTGAACTGCCCGACCAGGATCTGTTGGAAATAATGTATCGTAAAAAGAGATTCTTTGTAGCGGACATGTGTTTAAAACTACAGATAGTTATCACCACATGAATAGGAGAACAGTAAAACATGCAGAGGGATTTTACATGCTCAGCTTGTTGGCTGGCCTTCCCCTGTTTTTTTTCTTCAGCGTTCCCATTAGTTCAGACACAGATAATGGTGTAAGCAGTGATTCATGTTCTCTAAAGAGCACCTGATCGAGATTTATACGCCGGCTGTGCATAAATTCTCCAATCTAATCCATCAGGCAGACAAAGGAGAGGGTTGCAATAAAAGTCAAACCCTCGTGGAGAAGAGCAGAGATTTATCTGTGGGGTTTACTCAAACATGGACGTATAATGCCACAGCCACGGAAACCCACCAGACAGCTGGGGATAAGTCGAAGCCATAGGTTCTGCCAAAGCAGGAAAACTTTACAAGACTCTCTCCATGGGCCTGACGTTTAATAGCGTCTCCATCAACGGCCCGCGCGGTAAACACATGCAGGCCTCGGGTTTGGCATGTAAACACAAGAGGAGGAAATGTGAGAGTTTTTAGACCGTGGCGAATCCAGCGGCTTCCATCTGTTTGACTCCAGTGTCGACTTTAACTTTACAAAAAGCAGGTAACCTTTGGCTAACACCGTGCACTGGTCATAATGTTAATAGGTCTGATATATGTATAGTACAATAGTAGACTTTTTTTCAGCAATTAAATCAGCAGAAATATGTGACACTTGAAATGCGACCTTTTAAAATCCCCTCATGGGCAGATCTTTGCTGGGAATTTCTACTGTCATTCGCTCACTTACATATACGAGACTTCAACTCATATAAGTCAGCGATTATTCTCGCAATTGTTTTATTTATTTAATTTTTTTTTTTTTTTTTTTAATGCTTAGTGAGTAACCATTGAAAAACAAATATTTATTGAGAATTCACTTATTTCAAATGATTTTTATGCAGTAGAGGTTTGGAAGACTCAACATTTGCCCAAGGGGGAAATACTTAATTTAAATACAAATAATGGCCTTAAAATGAGTGATACATTAACCATTGCGAAATAAATATTGATTAAAAATGAACTTATTTCAAGTAATTTGTATGCAGAAGAGGTTTGGAAGACTTAACATGTGCCCCAGGGTGAAATACTTCATTAAGTTACAAACAAATACCTTCAAATGATTTATGGGCACTTTCCGAAAGTTATTAAATTACATTTAATTAAAAATAATGAATCCAACATGTCAGTTATTAATTGAAATAAATAATTATTTGGTTTTCAATTCATTTAATTGGCCAGTCTTGTTCGGTTCTCTACTACAAAAAACAACCTCTTGTCAAAGAGCAGAAATAGAAGAAAGAAAAAAAGAAAAAAGTTTTCCCTAGAAGAGCTGCACAAGAGGGTGATTATAGCCCTCAGGGATGTGCTTATGTGTAAAGGAGTGAAACATCTCGCCGACCGACATGGGCCCTAAATTCTTCTCACAATGACCAAGTACAAAAAAAGAAGTGTGTGTAAAGGTCTGAAGTGTGTATTCACATCAGACGACTGTGTAAGCACACTGTCCCGTGGGGAGGGGGGACTAGACATGCAGAGGGAGGAAAAAAAGCACAGGGCCCATAATTCATCTCCATTACCTCACAGAGCATCTGTCACAGGGAGCCAGCCCGTTCCTCACCCCCAAAATCAGGCGATGAGTACCCCGAGTGTTGCTATGGCCCGTACACATTTGTGAGTATGTTTGTAAAATAACAGTACAGTAACCAGTGTTGGGGGTAACGCGCTACAAAAGTAACTCGTTACAGGTAATATATTACTTTTAGCAGTCATTAATGTAACGTAATATAACGCTTTACTAATAGAATTTCCAGACCATCACCAGAAAAAAATATATCACCTGTCTCACTGCCTAATTTCAAGCTGCGCTGGGTAAGAGACGAAGCCAGAGGAGACCACATTAAGCTCCTGCTCACTACGGAGTAGGGTTTAATCCCGGGAATACCCATCCAAACCATTTCTCATTTCCTGAGTAATATAATAACGGGAAAAAAATAACATTTCTTTTAAACATATGCAACAGCTGTATGCATGCGGACAACAATGAAAGTTTATTCCAATTAATTAAAAAAATAGGAAAGGTTCTGTTAACTTTGAGTGATCATTGACTTTATTACAGAAGGCTCGCACCAGCAGACGCGCTCCGCTGCGTTCACACAGGACTTTGCTGTTGAACAGGCTGCTCGTCTATTAGACAGAAAATCCCAGGGAAACTCAACGCTTTCTTGTTGCGGACAATAATAATGGAGCAACAAATATTGTGTTGTAATTGTACACTCTTCATTTTATAATGCCTAGTCCTACTTCTGCAATTATTTTGGTGAAATTAATGCAAAAGTAGTGTTATAATAAATGTAATATTGTAAATTAACCTTAAAATTAAAGTAACTAGTACTATGTAATATATTACATTTTGAAAGTAGCTTGCCCAATACTGACAGTAATGCAACTCCAGTGCCTTTCATTTATCATGTCCCGGATTACTCTGTTGGTTTCTTTATTGTTCATATGACTTTGAATGCAGTGTGCTGGACAGTATGAAAGCAGTGTGCTGGACAGTATAAAAGCAGTGTGTTGGAAAGTATGAAAGCAGTGTGTTGGAAAGTATGAAAGCAGTGTGTTGGAAAGTATGAAAGCAGTGTGCTGGACAGTATAAAAGCAGTGTGTTGGAAAGTATGAAAGCAGTGTGTTGGAAAGTATGAAAGCAGTGTGTTGGACAGTATGGAAGCAGTGTGCTGGACAATAAGAAAGCAGTGTGCTGGACAGTATGAAAGCAGTTCGCTGGACAGTATGAAAGCAGTGTGCTGGACAGTATGAAAGCAGCGTGCTGGACAGTATGGAAGCAGTGTGCTGGACAGTATAAAAGCAGTGTGTTGGAAAGTATGAAAGCAGTGTGCTGGACAGTATGAAAGCAGTGTGCGGGACAGTATAAAAGCAGTGTGTTGGAAAGTATGAAAGCAGTGTGCTGGACAGTATGAAAGCAGCGTGCTGGACAATAAGAAAGCAGTGTGCTGGACAGTATGAAAGCAGTTCGCTGGACAGTATGAAAGCAGTGTGCTGGACAGTATGAAAGCAGTGTGCTGGACAGTATGAAAGCAGCGTGCTGGACAGTGTGGAAGCAGTGTGCTGGACAGTATGGAAGCAGTGTGCTGGACAGTATGAAAGCAGTGTGGTGGACAGTATGAAAGCAGTGTGGTGGACAGTATGAACACAGTGTGCTGGACAGTATGAAAGCAGTGTGGTGGACAGTATGAAAGCAGTGTGCTGGACAGTATGAAAGCAGTGTGGTGGACAGTATGAACACAGTGTGCTGGAAAGTATGAACACAGTGTGCTGGACAGTATGGAAGCAGTGTGGTGGACAGTATGAACAGCAGTGTGGTGGACAGTATGAAAGCAGCGTGTGGGACAGTATGAACACAGTGTGCTGGACAGTATGGAAGCAGTGTGGTGGACAGTATGAAAGCAGCTGTGCTGGACAGTATAAAACAGTGTGTTGGACAGTATGAAAGCAGTGTGCTGGACATTATTAAAGCAGTGTGCTGGAGAGTATGGAAGCAATGTGTTGGACAGTATGTGTGTTGGACAGTATGAAAGCAGCGTGCTCGACAGTATACTGAAGGTAATAGGAATGTTGATGAACAAATGTTGTTTTTGGGCCAACTCTGATATTTTGACTTTGCATTTTTTGTGGTTTTTTTTTTCATTCACAGAGGAAAACGCAATGCCAGGTATACTTTTCAACATGAACACTGTTCTGCCCCAGGGTGTTTGGAGTGGAATGGATAATTCTCATTGCTTTCTTACGTGCACCCCTTCACCACATACACACACACACACACACACACACACACACACACACACACACACACACACACACACACACACACACACACACACACACACACACACACACACACACACACACACACAATCCAACAAACTACAACACACTCCAGTTGCCTTAAGATGGAAAATTGCTTCTACTTATTTTATGGCATAAAAAGTCACATTCAAACAGACATACAGACACACACACACACACACACGCAAACACACACACACACACACACACACACACACACACACACACACACACACACACACACACACACACACACACACGTAAATATATATTTAATGGCCATCTTTCGGATGTTTAACTGTGCTACCGTCAGTGTGCCAGTTGTAACTTTGTTAGCTCGGTTGGAAGTGGATGTCAACGCTTAACACTTGATAAATGACATCATTTGTAAGCGGGGGTCATTTAGCAAGCAAGCACTGTATAGCCCTAGACATAAAGGTGGACTTGTGCTTTCTGAATGATTTGCTTGTATATTTTTGGCTTGTGTAATGTCCAGATAACAATACAAAAACGGATCTACTGGATGTCAGCTCTTTGAAAAACATGCTTCATATAGATTATCTGTGAGGATGATGAAAGTGAGATTTTGGACAGGGTGTTCTCAAATAGTCCTGGAACCAACTGTGATAATGGGCTTCCTGTAAATGCTTTAGGTGTGTGTGTGTGTGTGTGTGTGTGTGTGTCTTTTGTCTTGACTTGTATGGGAACAGAAAACCAATTTATTTTATTTGAGTGTGTTCATAAAACAATACTATTTCAGTACATTTTATTCATTTATTTGAATCACAAGAAAATCACATCAACATTAATATTTAGCATAACAATTAGGCTGCTGTATTTCTTAACTGTTACATGTGTAATATACTCTTCCTCTTAAAGATTTAGAAACTAGAAAGTAAATGACCTGGTCTCATTACTTTACTTTAGTATTTGGCACATGGATTTAAGACAAATGATTTAAAGCTGAACATGTTGTCAGACCTTTGAGTATGTTGCAGGGTTTGGAGGAGAAGCAATTTTTTATCAGTCCTTGTATTCTGTAAGCGTAGGCCTACAATTAGGCTCCCTCCATGGTACTCCTGTGTCCTTCCACCACCTATGTCATGCCTACGTAGGGGTCTGCATCACTTATCGCTCTTGAGAAGCCTAGCCTGGGTAAATCAATGCCAATAAAGACATCTGGCCTGTCAGAAATCCAGGTGGACTACCTTTACCTGCATAAGCATTAAATCTCCCGGCCTTCTGCTCCGTCTTTGCCTGACGAAGGTGTTACCTTGAACAACAGATTGGATAAACTACTATTGACTTTCTAATCAGCTGGCTGAAAACGCACCCAGGATTAGTGTTGTCTGCTTTCCAACGCTGGGCTGAGCCACAACAGCAGAGTGCCACGTAGGAGCCAGGATGTGAGACGCTTCCCTCCAAGTTGCTAGGCAGCTGTTTGCTGAGCCTGCCTGGCATGAAAAGCGCTGAAAAGCTGTCAGAAAAATAAATGCAAATGAAAAAACAGGGGGTGGCATGAGGGTGGTGGGTAGTGGGTGGGGCTGGAATCTTGACATTGCGGGTTAGCGGGGCATTAACTCAAATCGCTTGCAGGGGATTTGTGTTTCTCCTTCTGTTTTGGTTGAGCTGTTGGGTTGTTGTTGTTGATGTTGATGTTGTTGTTGATGTTGTTGTTGTTGGAAGGTGAAGAGGTTAGGAGAGGATTTATAAGGGTATAGCAGGGTTGAAACCGCACTGCACCACAAAGTCACAATTTAGGCCGAGGTGTGGACTTACTCACCCGGTCACTTTAGCTGGACTGAACCTGGCATGCCGCCACGACAGGGGCGGACTGGGAACAAAAATCGGCCCTGTAAATTTTGTCCTGGACCGGCCTTGGAGTTGCGCGATTGTTGACGGGGGGGGTGGGGGGGTGCTGCGCGATTGTTGACGGGGGGTGTGGGGGGGGCGGGGGGGGGGGGGGGGTGGTTCGCGATTGTTGACGGGGGGGGGGGGGGGGGGGGGGGGGGGGGTGCTGCGCGATTGTTGACGGGGGTTCTTCAAAAGTTGTTTTTTTTTAAATCAAAAAAAAAAAAAAGGGCCGACGGCCGATGGCCGTAGACCCACACGGCCGTTCTGGACTTCTCCGGAACTCACAGATGGCCAGTCCGCCCCTGCGCCACGATGGTAACTGAGACGGGCCTGGGCTACCGAGGAGTCAGGGTCGGAGCCAAAACAAACTTAACGGCAGGGGGGGGAAGAGTTGTCAGTGGAGGAAGTCCTGTAGAGAGGACTTGCTGTAGCTTCAACAAGAATGTTAAAACGCCAGTTTATATCCAAAATACTAAATGTCTGATGTGTGTAATTTATGCAGCGCATCCAAGTGTGTGCTATGCAACTAAGGATGAATATAGCTAGCTGACAAACATTTTAGCAGGAAATTATAACAAAACACATTATCACTCACATCAAAACCTAGCAGTAGCAGTATCTCATTAACATGAGAAAAATACCTTTCATTTGCATCCTTGCTGTCTAGATATATGAACACCAAATCCAAATCAATATATCCATAAGTCTCCATAAGACTAATCTAAAACTAATATAATACAAATTCCAACTGCACTGATATCAACATATTACAAACACAATGAAATAATTAAAAACAATATTACAATATCCAAAAACAATAATACAAAATAAACAATAAAATAAATTAGACCAAGCTAAAACAAACCAAAAGATAAGACAGGGATGGAGACCTACAGAAAGGCTTGCCCAAAAATATGTGTTTTTAGAAGTCGCTTACAACAGTATAATAGTTAGATCAAGATCCGTAGAAGACGCATACATTAGATTTTTGGGATATTTCTAAGCTGAAGAAAATAGGACTGGATGAGCTGCGTAACATAATGGTCGAATGTCATGTGCTGATCAAAGATGATATCAAGATTAATAGCGGTAGACCTGATATATGCGTGAAGTGGACCAATAAACCAATAAACTAGGGGCAAAGCTATCAGGTCCAATTAAAATAATTTGTTTTGTCAGGGTGTTTGGGTGGAGGAAATTAAGAGACATCCAATCTTTGGTGGTGGCTAAGCAATCATGGAGGGAGTTGATTCAGGTTGGGTTTGGCAGAGAAATACTGTAGATCTGTGTATCATAGCAGTGATATGAATAGAGATATAAGGTCTTTGAAGCGGCTGAACAAGGGTGTTCTGGGTGGCTGCCATGGTGTTCTGGGTGGTTTCTAAGGGGTTGCTAGGGTGTTTTGGGTGGTTGCTATGGTGTTTTTAGTGGTTGCTAGGGTGTTCTAGGTGGATTCGCTAGGGTGTTCTAGGTGGATTCTATAGTGTTCTAGGTGGTTGCTAGGGTGTTCTAGGTGGTTGCTATAGTTATGTAGGTGGTTTCTTTGGTGTTCTAGGTGGTTGCTAGGGTGTTCTAGTTAGTTGCTATGGTGTTCTAGGTGGTTGCTAGGGTGTTCTTGGTTTAAAAGTCTAATAATTTAAAAAGTATAAATAGTACGTTTTGAGTCATTGTCATTTACTGTATATAGTAAGGTAGTCGGTAAAGTTTGAACTATTGTATAAAGTATGGAGGAGGAGTTGAGTATGGACATTTGGGAAGAATATTAATAGTCTAGTGAGAGAATTGTTATTTTTTAAACAGCAGTTCAAAAATAATTTTTAGATTTCAATGTGTGTGTATGTGGAGAACATTTAAAGTTATCTCTTGTAAAAAGTATAAACGCAAGGAGTGCAACATTTTGATGTATAATATGTCTATGGGTCTAAATAATGTGGGAGTAGTGACAGTTTATAGATTTTGATAGTTTATATTGTGTACACTAACAATTCAACAAGTGTTGTGTCATTCCATTAAGGTAGTATAAACATTAATTATTTTTCTAGCATAAAGGAGGAGTTGAGTAGGGAAGTTTGGGAATAATAATAATAATAATAATAACAACAACAATAATAACAATAATAAATATTATAGATAATAGACTAATTATGACTAACTGAATAATTCATGATATATGTGGTGTTAACCAGTTTGACAATCAAACAGAGAGAGGCGATAATTAATTGAGTAGGATATAGGAGTCCATTATGTAAAGTCCAGTGGGTTTTTGAAAAAGTATACAAAAGTCAGAAATTGGGCCTACAAAAATACAATAAATCCATATTGGTCCAAATGTCATTGGGACCACTCATTCACCAGAGATGTTTTCTCTGGCGAGCGTCTTGCTGGGTGTAAAATTTGAGCTTGTGGAGAGCAGGTGGGTGGTTGTCAGAGTGTTTAACAGCGCTGATTAATTGGAGAATTAGAAAGCTTCATGCCATGAGTCCTGAGCCCCAGACTGATTAATAACATATGAATTCAAATGATTTTAAGGGGTGCCTTGGAAGGCTGGGAAATAGCACATCCTAATAATCAGGTATATTAGAGGCGGTTAGGTCTAAATTCTGTCCACATCTCATTTGTCTACAAACAATCTTCCTTTTGAGCGGCCAGGGATGCATAATTTGTAAATGTTTGTAAATTAATTAGCAATTTTTGCTCTTAATTACTCCATCTAGTAGTACAAATTTCAAAGTTCTTTATTTATCAAATGCACAACAAAAGGTAGTAGCAGTGGAGGAAGGTTAATGTGTGTAGGAGTGTAGGAGTATGGTGACAGAGTTCAGGAGTCTTGTGGTTTGTGGGAAAAAGCTGTCCCCGAATGTGGCGGTTCGGGTGCGGATGCTCTGGTAAATGGTAGCAGAGTGAACAGTTTGTGGCTAGGCTACTCTGGGCCTTCCTCCTACACCTCTGAGTGTAGAGGTCCTGCATGGCTGGCAGCTCAGTCCCGGTAATGTGCTGTGCAGTTTTCACCACCCTCTGTAGAGCCTTGCGGTCAAGGGTGGTGCAGCTGCCATACCAGGCAGTGATGCAGCCAGTCAGGGGACTCTCTCTTGCAGAGTATCCTGGAGTTCATGCCAAACCTCCTCAGCCTGCGGAGGAAGAGCCGTTTTGTCTTGCTGCCTTGACCATGATGCCGGCGTGATAGGACCAGGAGAGGTCCTCGCTGATGTTTATCCCAAGGAACCTGAAGCTGCTGACTCTTTCAACTGCGGCCCCATTGATGTGAATCGGGGCATGTTCTCCTTCCTGCAGCTTCCTGTAGTCCACAATACATTTCTTTGTTTTGTTGACATTGAGATGGAGATTATTTTCCTGGCATCTTGATGTTAGGGTGGAGTAGTAGTAGAGTAGTAAGTTGTAACAGGTTGTATGGGGCCACTCCTTCAAAGACAAAAACGGTTCTGTCAATAGCATTCCATTTAATAAAATTACAAACAAGCTACATTTACATTTAGGTAGACAGATGGATGATTTGACCAATAGACAGACTATCAAACAAGGTCACAAAAACAAAAGCCTGCACTTGTATTTAGAGTTGATTAGATTCAATTAATCGTCAATACAACGAGTACAAGTACAAGTTTAACGACATTCAGATCTTACCAGCTGGGAAAGTAGCATGACAAGTAGTATACCAGTGGGGCATATTGAAGCTCATTGAGTGAAATGGCATTGAGAATGAACATACAATATGCACATATTGCATTGGGTACTTAATGGAAGCAGAAGTGGGAAATGGATGTACATTCCCTGTTAGTTTTCGTTATATGGGGTTATTCATTATTTCTAATCATGCACTTTGGACAGCCAAGGTAGCGCCTAAGGTCCTAGTGTTGGTTAGGTGTGTGCGCGGTTACATCAGAGTACTAAAGCCTGGTGTGTTTAGTATTAAAATCTGATAATTATTTGTATATTGTCTTATTTTGTCTTACAGAATCCATGTGTGTAAGATGGAAGTCATAAATTGACCGCCTATCAAGTATAGGTGCATTTGATTAGACCGCGTTAACTGTCAGCTGATAGGCGGCGCATGACTGACCAGAACTAACTACACCCTGTGGTAACGTAAAATATCCCAGGCCACAAAATGTGTAATTTGTGGCAACATATTATGTTTTGAAACCACAAATTCATATTTTGTGGACAATTTATTTCAGCGTGGGAATGAAAAAAAAATTGTATTCATTTTCTTAAATTCCAAACTTCACCAACCATCATCAAATGAATCATTCTGATGGCAGCGATATCCAAGCCCTTGATACATTCCCCGTCTCCTGTTGCTTACAAAAACTGATTTATTTCTCTGCCTGTTGTTTTTTTTTGTTGTTGTTGATGGGATTGTGTTTGGGGAGTAGGGGTGTGCGTATGTGTATACACACGCCCCTACATATATATATATATATATATATATATATATATATACACTGTATGTGTGTGTGTGTGTGTGTGTGTGTGTGTGTGTGTTGGTTGTTGAGTGGAGTGGTGGAGAGAATGAGTGAGGCAACACAGCAAAAAACAAAAAAAAACAAATGATGGTGTGTATATACAGTAGCTGTCGTGGAAACGTCATACTTTGGGGCGCAACGTGAAGCCGGTCCCTTCGGTGGCCCATGTTGTGTCACAACGTAGCACCAGTGACAGACTGACACTGTGTGTGTGTGTGTGTGTGTGTGTGTGTGTGTGTGGGTATGACTCGCCATTATGGCAGCCAAACTTACACTGATCTAATTTATGGCATGAATCTAATTTATACCACATGAATCAAAAGAAAGTGATAACTGCCTTGTTCCATTGTTATGAGTTGAAATAAAAAAGATGTATTTCCAACGGAAGATAATTTCAGAGCACACAGAGGTTGTATAGTTTTCAGAAACCAGTTATGGTTATTACAGGCAAATGTTCTGTCAAGTGGTAGATGACGGGGGCTGAGTAGGTCTTTCCTGTGATATAATAAGCAAACATGTTATTGGTCTGCTGCTAAGCCCAGCTGCTGTCTTGCCATATGCAATTTACAATGTGTTTACTATTGGATGAAAATATCATAGTAAAGCATGGTGCTTTAAAAATAATAACTAAATACATGTCTGGAACTGGGTTACCACAGGAGAAGAGTCTACAGTCTACGATCACTTTAAAAAAAAAATTAAGTCACTTAATTAAGTGACTTAATTGTTACAATAAAGTTTTCATTTCTAGATAACAGTCAATGGATGCTGGATTATATGAAAAACATCAAAGATTTGACAAAAGGGTCTTAGGCCTCAAATGGAAGGTGGACTATTGATTGATTTTAACCCATAAGAATACAAAAACAATTGTTGTTGTTTTTTTACAAATGTTATACACATTTAAACAATTCAACTTTTTACTAATACTAAAGTTAAAAAGACTCCGCTTTTGAGGGTATTTCAATGGAATCAGTGGCACTAATTAAATGTTTCCGCTATATTGATGTATCTTTGTATCATTTACAGACCTAATCTCCTGTGGTAATGATTGGGTATTAAGTTGGTTCAAATTTGGGACACGCCATTAAGTGTGAAATAATGTTTTATTGTTGCTAATGAAGATTTCCAGACGCCAACGCCAAGTCTTTATGTGAGAAAAGTAATTAGGATTATGGCGCAAACATAACACATTTATTCAGTCTTATCTTCTCCAAAACTTTCAATAATAGGATGTCTAACAGTGTTTAGATTCATATTGGAAAGACATTACACTTAGAGTTAGAGTTAATTAAACAACAATCCAAATTAAATGCAATATTGGCATCATGACATCAGCTAATGTGTCCATTATGGACTGTTCAACAATGGCGATGGTTTAGTATTCTGATAAATACATCTGGAATATCCCAACCTAAAGGAACAAGTAACTTTTCGCTTTTCTTGTAATTTCCTCAAGAAAACATATGGCAATACTCTTTTAAACTTTTAAATTTAAACTCATTCAATATGCATTGTGCATGAGCGGCAGCAACAGAAATATCCACATAAACTGTGTAAAACTATGAATGGTCTGTGCTGTGTTTGGTGTCAACTCCATTCTAGCGTTCTGTTATTAACCTTGTTTGACGCCTTTGTTAGCATAATTACCTACCCGAGTCCCCCTGGTAAGTGCAATACACTGTTAAATATCAAATAACAACTTGCCTTTGACAGGAAATCTTACATAATCTTACATGTCATACAAGCAACGCACACAGGATTCCCCACATACCCTCCATTAGCTGTCCTCAGGTTCACTGGCTGTTGTGATGTTTCCCATCAATAGCATGATATACACATTACCTGTTTTCATGATTAAATAACATTGAACTTCAGCAAAAAAGCAGCATAGATCAAAATGAAAAAGAGGTATTTTTGCAATAAAGCAACAACGTGGTCGTGGGTAATGATGAGGAAGGATGAGGAACAATTGTGTGGAAAAGCAGAACAATGCAGGAAAACCAAATGAGATGGCCCCCTTCTATTTTCCATAAGCTGTCTCTGGTGATGTCACCTGCATAAGATCAGCTTAATTATACATTTATGAATTGCACCAAATCACCAAAAATAATTGTTCCCTTATTACCAACCTATGATTAATGATGATAATGAAACTTGGAAAAGACAGAGGTACTCTTACCCCAAATCACGATCATGTTTAATAGTTGCATAACGTCAAATTAACATGATTGGGCAAGACATCATTCTGCATTTCTTAATGCAATAATATGCTTAGAAAATAATCCATACTTATTCTACTGTCCATTTTACCAAGTCAATGGAATTAATCTATAGACTAAGTGTCTTTTAAAAAAGATTGATTTGGTCAATAGACTTGTTTTTAAAAATATTTGAATAAAACCCACTTTATTATATATGTTTCAGACTTTCTGTTGATTTCGGTCCCAAAAGAGTCTGTATGTATGTACTCTGCTGTGGATCTCTATGACATTCCCACACTGCTCCACATAGCAAGAGTGGAGAGATGATCTTCAGTAGACTGAACAATCAATTCATTAGGTTGTTTTGCTGGTTGATTATTGTTAACACCAAACTGAGCTTGTCTACCATGCTGTAAGTTAATTACACCAACTTCAGTTGACACCATCCCTCAATATATCAGAGAATCTGAGGGACTGTGTACTGCACTTTGCTATTATGTTTTATGTATATTACGACTTAGTTATTTGTCCTGAAACGATTTGTATTATTATTCTAAACTTTTTTTTTAATGTCATTGTAAATTGGTCTAAAATGTGCTGTCACTTTGATCTTCAAATTCTGTATGAAATGTGCTTTAACAAAAAATAAAGTGAATTATGATTATTATCGTATCAGCATATTGAAAATAGACTCCTCACAGCAAAATACATGATGAAACCTTTGCTCTTTCCATTCACGTCTGGTAATTACACATTCCATGTAATGAATGCTGTTCCCTGGTGATCTGCTCATCTTAGCAGGGAGTTGACTCTCATACACTTTCTCAAGCTGGTTTAGCGATGGGGGTTGGCAACATTTAGCATTAGGGGAGCGCAGAGTGGCTGTACGACCAGGGTGGAGGACGGCCACGGGGCAGTGCCTGGAGTTCACTTGATGTATGCACATTACTGCTGCCTTGATTGACAGCTTCACAGTCAACAGTCGGGCAAAGCTGTTATTTAACACAAAGGAGATTAGTCACTATTACACTCATTCACATCCACATTTTTTAAATCCATTCTTGCCACACAGAATTACATTCAGTGAGATGTCAGCATGAAATAAATTATAGATGAATTAGGGATCAAAAAGTGTGGGGAAAATTGCAATGCGGTGCTTGGTCACTATGTTTCTGTCCATCATTTTTTTATGATGCATTTGTGTTTTCCATCCAACAGGTTTTTGATGTTTTTTGGCGGCTTGTTTATAATTACACAGAGCTCTATTCATCATCCCATATTAATCCGCGGGGGGTCGCGCCAGTTAGGCCCACAGTTTGGCTCTTGATTCATGCGTCTGCCGCTTAATGAATGATCTAACCTTGGCAACATATTGAAATGGGCTCAATCAGTGACAGGCGGCGATAGTGTGAATAATGCATTAACAAGTGATCAAAAACAAATGTGGCAACAAGCCCTATGCTGAATACATTACACCTATATGTCAACCGCCTGACCTTGTTTCAGTGTGGGTGTGTGTGTCCGGGGCGGTGGGGGAGGGGGGCTCACTCAGCACTTTCATTAAACACAGCTCCCCACTAGAGTGTCAGAGGACTAAGTCTTCAACCATACCCAGGCTTGTTTAGTGTTCAGTTCACACGCTCCAGAGTTAACTCCTTCTCTGAGTTATCGCAGAGAGTCTCTACAGAGAGGCACTATACAGTGTGCTGCTCGGGTGGGAATATAGTGCTATGCTATAATATAAGGACAATGGCTGACAAACCATTTAACAATTCCTCTTGTCAGGCATTGTTTGAAAGTGAGTCAGTCACTGTGAGCATAACTGTACTTGATTCAAGATGGTGCTGTGGATGTCTTCTTCACCTGCTCATGCTTGCGTTCGTGTCAGCATGTCTTATCTGTATATGTTGACACTAACCCCATTTCAGCACCACTCCCATCATCCACGTCCTGGACCAGGTGCTGGGTAGAGGTGAAGCAGACAGGGCAGGGAGGGGGGGTCTGGTAGGCACCTGGCCGGGGGTTAGAGACCCCATCCTGACTGCCAATGCTGCTGCTGGGGTCCAGGTGTGCACACGTTCAGCCTCCAGGAGCTATTATTTTTTAGGATTTGTGTGTGTGTGTGGGAGAGAGACGGAGAGAGAGAGAGACAGAGATAGAGAGAGAGATAGAGCTTGCAGAGTGTGTGCGCGTGTGTATGAGTGAGTGTGTAAAACAAAGACACTGCTACTATGTTATTACGTTGAGTAGTTGTAGTAGTAGTAGTGTTTTGTCATTTAATTTGCACAATGAAGAAAGAATCAGTAAGAACCCAAAACAAGATATACTTGAAAAATGTGTTTTCTAAACCCATCAATGTGAATTATGATGGGATGATTCACTGCCTACATTGCTGCTTTCCAAGACTTTTCAATAGTTCTGCGTGTATTCCTGGCCAGCTCTCTGCATAATATTTCATGGTGGAAAATCAGTACAAAACCAATTCGTTTTGACTGGACACCCTCTTGTAAACCCAAACACTTGTAAACCAATTCTTTTTCTCCCTTTTTTTGGTATTAAACCATCTTTGATAATGTCGACCAATGTAGTCAGGAGGAATGTAATCAAACTTAGCATAAGTTTCTCCTCCTTCCTAATTCAGTCCAGAATTTTAAATACATTATTTATACAATATCAGAGGAGAGGGCTGCTGACTCGAATAAAATATGTGTTCTAACTCTCTCTCTCTCTCTCTCTCTCTCTCTCTCTTTCCATCTCTTCTCTCTCCATCTCTCTCTCTCCACCTCTCTCTAGTCCCTTTTACTCTCGCCTTCTGTATACAAACGCAGAATGTGGGGGGGGGGGGGGATTGTTCTGCCTTCAAGCCGGCAGCAGAGGTAGTAACAACAAAAGGGTGAAGCGGCATGGCGGGACAGGGGTGTGACGTGTTGAGGAACAGGGGCCCTTGTGGTCGCTCCTCTCCTCCGCATTCTTCTTTCAGGGTCCACACGGATCCGACATTGTAACGTTACACATCAACATGTTGTAGCGAACACGTCACGCCTCTGATTCCGGATGCCGGCATGCTATGCACACACATTGGCGGCAAAGCAAAGCCAGCATAATGACGGATCTTCTTTACGGCAATATTGCGGGATCTCTGTATAAAAGAGGCTTCTGGCTCTCTCTCTCTCGCCCTCAGTAACACTTGATAATCACTATAGGTTATAAACGGTTAATAAATCATCATCATCAAAACAAACTATTAGTTAATGAGTTACTATTATTGAGTTGTTAAAACATGAATTAATAGGTCATTATTAATCAGTGAACTATTTATTAACAATCTGTGATTATCAGATTGTTTTTAAATGAATAACACATTTTACTGATTTGTAAACACAAATAACATATACATTATTAATATGGTTTGAACAAATCAGATCATATTAATCATTTATAGATGTTATTTGGACATTATTATAAAGTGGCAACTATGCATTCATCATTTTGTAATGGTAAATGCTAATTTTCCATAAAATACACAAATTCAAAGTCAGACTTACAAAATATGGAACAACAGAAATGAGAGTTCACACGTGTATTTATTGTCTATAAAGTGAGCCAAATCACAAACAGGAAGTGAGTAATTAAAAATTGCCGTTTTAAATGTTGCCAATTGACCTACAAAAGAAAAACTAATTACCTTGTGAAAAATAAAAATAAACGCACAGATGTCCCTTGGGAAGTCAAGAAACGCAACAGGTAATGTGTTCGCGAACGATTCGTTCAAAAGAACAAATATTTTGGGTGATTAAACTGAACTGGATCACTTCCTGAAATTATTTGTTTATCAGTCAGTTCCGTTGACCTCTCAGTCAGTTGCAAGCAAACATGATTTGTTGGGATACATTCACTCAGTGATTCAAGTCATTTGTTGGCAGGAGGAATGGGGTGTGTTCAAGACAGCAAACACAACATATTTCTAACAATGCGTGTATGAATAGTTGAGTGGAGCGACGACGGACATTCACCCGTCTCGTTCTGGGAGTCAGATCTGTCCAAGCAGTTTTATAGTAAATAATATCCAGTCAAAATAAACATAGTCAGTTGCGAGCAAGCATAATTTGTTGATACACTTAGTGAGTGATTCAAACCATTCGTTGGCAGGAGGAATGGGGTGTGTTCAAAACAGCAAATACACAGCTGATTCTGGTTGCTAACATTTAGCTCCAATGATCCATCAACATTGGTTTTGGACTGCCATCCAGATATGACATTATCCAGATTGATATTCAACGGCTAACATTTAATGAGTGCCACGCACACGTGCACACACACACACGTTAGTTTTTAAAAGAGGACAGCGCATATGCATGCACGTGTGTGTGTTTGTGTGTCGCTGCAAATCTGTATATAATAAACAAAAAACTTAAACAGTATTTTTTTACATATACAATACAAGGCAGGAACTAGAAAAAATACCACTAGCCAATCTCAACACACATTTTTCTGCAACATTAAATTATCACCTGTCTCCTATGGTGATCAAGACCAGGCAGCAGCTAGCTTACAGACAAGGTAGGTCGGTAGATAATTTATTGATCCCGGAGGGACATTATTTTGCCACAGCAGCAACAAACGTACAGTACAACATGAGCCCTGAGTGATAGACAGCTGTTGAGTTGCACTCGCTCAAGCCCACCCCTCTTCCTCCCTTTCATGTCTTGAGGTCTCAAAGCCGCAAAAACAAATGTGCTGTACATAGTAGAGGATTTTGTTATAATAGCTTTCAGTTTGCAAATGGTATCTTTATCCAACTAAAATCACGTCAGCCATGATTTAGTTGAGTGAGTGGCACGTTCAGTGACTACACATGCAGTCGGAAGCACTTAATGATTAATATGAACTAATATGATAATGAGCTGATTCTAATGATTCAGTACACTGAAGATAACTGCTGTGCCCATCACTACCACAAGGGCTGCCCAAAGAAATCTCTGACAGGAAAAAAGGTATTTGCACAATGGTCATCATAACTGTTGATAATTAACCCATAAATAACCTTAACAAACTCATGAAAGGATTGCATATAACAATAAGAGAATTCCTTATGACATCTTGGTCAAGGGAAGGAGCTTGCCCCTTGCTTTGTTCGTTTGAACTGCCATCGACAGTCATCAACAGAGTGCGGTCCTTTCTTACCACATTGCTGCATTTTCTTATGAATTCCTGGAGCTGCTGGCCCGAAGTATACTGATTTATCAAGGCTCTGAACTACATCTGTGCAACCACGTAAAGATCTGCGATCGGCGCCGTGTTGACCATGACTATTTCAGTCAACACCTTCCGAACAGTAGGTGTGGGTCATTTTCTTCCCTTTCTTGTAGGCCTTGAGCGTTTGAGGGGCACCTTTGGATGGCCAGCTCGAGTTGAAACAGAGACAGAAAATAAATAAATACAAGCTGACTAAATACGACAAACATACAAACATACATTAACTAGAAAATGGCATGTTTCTATAATCACCTCTCCTGCCAGTCTCCTGTCCCTTTCACTTCTTCTCCTGTTGTTTCTTCATGCTTTTCTTTCCAGATGAGGAAGATGAGGAGGACGATTCAGTCTAGGATGTATGAGGACGAGTCTCTTTATCCGCCATCATCTGTAGTTTTTCTTTGTTTGCATAATGCAATGTGATTGGTCTGTTTATTGACATTGTAACAGTGACTGCAAATGTAAGAAAATAGGTAGAATTATTTCAGCACATGACAGTCAGTCCACCAGATCATTCAGGTGAATTGTGATTGTATTTATTTGATTTCATTTAACCTTTATTTAGACAGGTGATCTCATTGAGACACAGGGTCTCATTCTCAAGAGGGACCTGTAGTAGGCCTAAAGATTATACAACAATTAGGGGTGCAAACTAGGGATGCTCCGATCAATCGGCCGCCGATCGTTATCGGCCGATATGGACCCTAAACAGGTTGATCGGTGGGCTCTCAAAGTGCAGATCAGAAAAGCCGATTGCATATATATATATATATATGTATATATATATATATATATATATATATATATATATATATATATATATATATATATATATATGTATATATATAATTATTATTTATTTTTTTTAATCCGAGACTGTTTTTCTGTGCGTGACGTAAATTATATGAGATTGTTTTGTTTTCCGCGCGTGACGTAAATTCAGGCATGCAAACTAGTCACCTTTCGGCGAAATTCGCCAGCCGACAGCGCGAGCGGAAAGTCTTTAAAGAGCCGGACGCGTATTTGTCCTCCTTTTTGAGAGCGCAATAGTAGCACACCGCGCCCCCCCCCCCCCCCGCCGGTCGTAGGTCCGCGGTGTGTTACGTCGGCCATAGTGTTACAATCGCGCACGCCCCCCCCCCGTCGGCCGTAGGTCCGCGGTGTTACTATTGCGCGCGCCCCCCCCCCCCCCCCGTCAACAATCGCGAACTCCCCCCCCCCCCATCCATTCTGTGATCGGTGATCGGTATCGGCAGATTTATGATTCCTGTGATCGTGATCGGATCGGCCCCCAAAAATGCTGATCAGAGCATCCCTAGTGCAAACGTGTACTTGAGTAAGCAAGTACTTGTCAAGCAAATCATAAATGATTACAAAAATATTTAAATTGATTTGTAGTCCTATTTGTAGTTTGTAGTCAATTTTTCCGACATGTTACAAATACATTATATCCTATGTAGATATGTATTTTGGCAAAATTTTGGAGCAGGATATATCATTAAATAGTCTAAAGCCTTCGCCATTGCGCAGCCACGCATTGTGGTAAAGAGGCTGTATAAAATAGGTTTGTTCGCCAACGTTTAGCAGCTGTTCCCTAGTGTTCAACAAGTTTTACTATAATGTCCACCCGCCAGGAACGTCCCGACATCAGAAATGAAAGTGAAATTTATAGCAGTATGGTGGTGTATTAAAATCACACATCCCAGTAGCAGCTTATGCAGTTTGAACGTCTTTTTTTAAGTTAGAAAGATATTGGATATTCAACAGCTATTCACGCTCTGAATTAGCAATTAGCAATGTGACGCAGTGAACTAAAGACACGATCACTGGTATGAGTCCCAGTCTGTCTAGTGGTGTATACCTGCCCAGGTGTATACCTACCCAGGTGTATACAGGCCCTGGTGTATACTTGCCCTGGTGTATACCTGCCCAGGTGTATACCTATCCAGGTGTATACTTGCCCTGGTGTATACCTGCCCAGGAGATGGCCCGGGTTCCAAGCGAGAGCGTCACCCTTCTCTATAGAGCTATCGTTTTGTCGATATTTCCACACAATCGGTGGATTACAACGTACCCTCCCCTGCCCTAAATAATAGCCTAACTAAAACGAGTACTCGCTGAGATTTGGACCGACTGTGGTCACATAGTCTAATCACTGAACCCTCTGCAATGGGCAGTACTAACGTTTTGGGCAGCTCAAACGGCACCAATATGGCAAAAACGGGATGACCCTTGTGACATCATTCATTGTGCCTCAATAGACCAAAACAAAACCTCCTCCCCCTTACACTCTCGGTGTGTGGGGGGGGGGGGGGGGGGGCAAATCCAAATGCAAATGAATTTCTGTTGAATATTAACATTAATATGACCTGTATTTTGCATTACTGTGTGTTGTGGTAAGTAATAAACAGTCAAATAGGTCTAGAGTTTGTGGTGCCAATAGATCGTGGCGCAAATCAATAGATTACTGGGAAACCCTCTAGCTTATTCAAAAGTGTGTGTGTATGTGTGTCTGTGTGACTTACATTTTAGGAGGGAATCCCTCTCCTTTGTGAGGTCCTTGATTTTAGCTGTGTATGCTGTGTTTGCATCTCTTACCTTCTTCCGGCTCTTTTCCAAAGACAGGACAGCAGTAGGTGGTACAGGTTAAGAAGCATTCAACCCCATTCAAAATTAAGTAAAGAGCTAAGGCACAGAGACAGGAAATAACTGTGCCCTAGGTAGACATCTATAATTTCATATTAGGCCTATTTCTCATACTTCTATATATATATATATATTCTATAGTAGCGTAGGCACGGGTGGGCCTGGTGAAGCTCAGGCCCGGCCGGCCCGCTGCATAGGCAATATAGGCAAATGCTAGGGGTGCAAGATGCCCGAGAGGGTGCACCACTCACCAAAAAAACCCAATGTTTTTGATCCATGATGTGTGCTGCTCAGGTAAAATACCCCTATCAATGTAATAGAAACATGCTTTGAATTAAATTACATTCAATTGCACAAGCAAAATATATTTTCTTGTATGGATCATGGCACTATCCCCCATTCACACTATTAAGGGGTGGCACACTATAAAGGGAAGTTGGGCAGATAGACACTCTAAACTACCTGTCCTTGTTAAGAATAAATAATAATAACATATGTATCAACAGGCTGTAATATCTACACATAGCCACAAAGGAATAGAAATAAATATATAAGTTGTATTAACCGCACCTGGCCACCAGATGGCGGCACACATAATACACTGGGGGCGGGCGCTAAACATTAGCAAATCAGAGCATATTATGCGTCATAGAGGCCACGCCTGCCCAGATACTACCAAACTACAGATCCGGGGGGAGGCCAGAAACCCTACAGGCAGCATATCTGGACAGATACACAGCTAAGGGTTGCTCCATGCGTGACTTTTACAATACCCCTCCTTTTGCTTCATAGATAAATACCTAAAGCTAAACAAATAAAGTGAGTTAAAAGCGATCCTGAGTCGGCGGCCTTCTTCCTCAACGAACACATCACATCCTGATCCTGAGTCTTTCTGCTGTGGATGTCGTGAAGGTTGGATAATTGCTGATTGTTGATAATCCTAGAAAACCTAGTTTCTTTTTAATTTTAACCTTAGTTAAAATAGGGGCTTGTAAACAATTTTTTTCTAAATGATGAAATGTGCAATATTTGTATCATATTTTTGTATTAATTTACTTATATAGCTTTTTATGCTGTCTGTACAAATTTAAACTTGTATTGACCTATCTGGATAAATAAATGTTTAATACAAATAAAATACTCTTCATAAGTATGTGCTTTTTAATCAAGGACATGCACAAGACCGGGCTAAAATTGTCCGAGCAACAGCTCATTTGCCCTCTTTGGCTGAGCTGCCCCTCTGGGGGCATTTTTGTGGCAGCATAAATACGAGTAACCCATAATTTTTAAAGTTAGACCCAATTACATCGCCATATCATCCAAACTCCCCAGGACACAGAGATGGGGTGGCCCAGATCACGTCACGTTAGCGATGCCTTATGTCCCTGGTCATGTGACCCTGTGGTATTGTTGCCCCTGTGTGAGCGCTCCGGGTCAGAGTCTTTTGAAGTTGTCTGTCAGTAGTTTGACAACTCCTCAGTTACGATCATTACGATCAAGTGTGCATTCTGTAGAGATACATGTGGTCAAGAACGGCTGTCCGATCTCCTCCGTCTGGCCATAAAAGAGAGGTGCCTATTGAGGTTTTCATTTATATGGTCCCCAACAGGAGGCTTCACCTAACGCTTACAACTCCAGTCACTACATTTTTGAAGGACGTTGCATTTCTAGATCTGTTAGGGTGACCACATTTTCAAACCCCCAAACCGGGACCCTTAACCTCACGTTCATACATGCCTTCATGTATGCGCTTATGCACACACCATAAGTAAGCCTTCTGGAGGTCTTTAGAAAATACTGACTTTCTCTTCGGCATGTCAGTTAACCGTTAGTGTACTGACAGATTCTGTCAGACATGGCTTTCAGCTAGGCTAGCAACTGCCTTGACAACAACACATTGATTGATTGACACATACAGACAAATCAGTGTTGAATTCAGATGTGTGATGTATTGTTTGTTTTTGGATTGGGTTAGGTAATAATGAGTGGGACGGAACACCATAGACATCTATGTAAGCGCTGAAAACAAGTATAATATTAGTATTATTATTTTAACTGAGGAGAAAACTGGGACAATTTAGTTGTGAATGTTGATAAACCTGGACATTTTAGTGTTTTGCCAACCTGATCTCACAGAAATACGTGAAATGACCACAAACTCTTAACACCGCATTATGTGGTGGTGGCACATAATGTGTCAAAATGACTCAATGTGTTAAAATGACTAATTTCCATGGTGCTGGCACGCAGATACGCGCACTCCTGTCCAGGTATTATTTATAGGTCAAAACAGGGGACAACATTTAAACCCAAGCATTTTAAATGGGGGGCTACTGATTGGCTGAGATTGTTGAAGCTGATTGGCCAGCACAAAAAAGCGTGATACCGGGTTGTCGATTGTGTGCGCTTCATTTTTTTGTCCACTTGGTAGCAGTGTAGGCAGAATCATAGGCGTAGATTATGGGGGGACGGGGGGGACATGTCCCCACCACTATTTATAATTTGGATTTTGTCCCCACCACTTTTAAAAATGTGCAAACCAATTGCGACCGAAAAAATCCCCACATACTCAACCGAAACCGTCAAGTCTAAATCATGCGATAGGCGCGCACAATGACATCCTCACAGCATGCACACCGGCTGTGTGTGGACTCGGGTCTGCGGCTGAGTCCGCGGCCGGGTCCGCGGTTGGCGGGTTCGGTGCTGAGTCCGCGGCCCAGCACCCCCCCCCGTTGACAATCGCGCACCGCCCCCCGTCGACAATCGCGCACCCCCCCCCCTAGATAACAAAGGTTAGATAATAAAAAAATAATGTATAATTTTAGTAGAGTTTACCCCATGTCTCCATCTTATTCTCAAGTCATTCTAGGCCCCTATTAATGGTGGGTTTTTTTTAATCTTCTAATGACCTCTGAACTATCCACCTGAATCACTTCTGGTTGGGCTAGAGCCACCAGATTGATCATCTTATATTTAATTTAGGCCCTCATTCATATGCCAGGTCTCTAGCTCACTCCCAAGTGTATTTGACCTCAAGGTCACCTGTTGGGCTAGATCCTACTAAATGTTGGAAAAAATCTGGAGAAAATCCCTAAATTGAAAGCTCCCATTTAAAATATGTTTAAATGTTGTGTCTAGCACGAAAAAAGTCGGACAATAACCACCGCCCATTGCATGACGTTGTTGAACCAGGGATTTGGTGTGTTCGCCACGACAAAGGATCCTAATTGACTTTACATTGGCATTATTTCCGTGGTGCCAGCACGTAATTTTGACACATTACGTGCCACCACCACGTAATGCGGTGTTATGAGGTCGTGGTCATTTCATGTATTTCTGTGAGATCAGGTTGGTTTTGCAGATATTTGTCGGGACTCGGGACACCTAGTTTGAAACTGGGACAATCCTGGACAAACTGAGACAATCCCAGACAAACGAGAACAATCCCGGACAAAATGGCATGTCTGGTCATCATAATGTAGTCTTGCGTGAGAAACGCCGTGGCAGCTTTAAACACAACAATGTCTCCCCATAATGACAAATCATTTCACGATTAATTACTAAACATTGACCAAAAACCCATTACTACCAACATAATTACTAACATTCCAATGCTCCTATGCTTCCAAAATGGAGGCGCTCGTTGCAATGTGACGTCACCATGTACAAGCCCTATTTGTGTATTTATTCATGGTATCTTTGTCGAACGTTTTATTCCACACTGTTTAAAAATACAGAGTATGTTCTCCATTTCACTTCCTGCGCTCAATCTTGAGCTTGCGCATCATGGGTGTCACATGCAAACAAACTATTCTGGCGGGATCAGTTGACGTTTGCAGACAGACATAAGGAAAGAACAGAAACATTGATTGTGAACCAATACCATCAAATACTCAACTCAGATCTTTGCTAAAAGCAATGCCTAGTTCAGCAAGTGAGCTAAAGGGACTTATTACGTGGACTTATTGAAGGAACAGCATCCAAAGAAAGACACAAACAATTATTAATATGGCTACAGAAGAAAAAACTTTTGAAAAAACAAAATGCAAAGAATGCAACCATAAGATGAAAATGAAAGAATCGATGTGTGTGGACTACTATTTTATTTATTTATTAGTTTATTTATGAGGGACAAGTACAGAGAAACATTGACAATTGCAAATGCAGTGTCCGATGTACTGTACACGTGTATATAGCCAAAGCTAATTTCCAACACCAGTCCCTTGATGGGCATTGATAGTTCAAAATAGTTTCCTAGAGATAGTTTCCTCTACTGGGACAGCAAATTTAAAGCTAGCACAGTCAGCTCAGGAATACCAACCTCCCTCACATCATGTATTTTACCTGAGCAGCACACTTTGGAAAATGCCTAGTCTTTCCACATGATTTGCATATTTTGTTTGTAGCAGGGCATTTTGTGGAGTTTGCCAGGTGCATAACTGAGTCACATCTGTAACATTTGCGTGTATGTTTAGACTTTGTTTCACCTTTCCTTTGGTTACCTGCTGTTGGAGCGTTTTTGTTCCCTCTTTGGCAGTGTATTCATCTTCTGCACCACTTCACTGTTTGAGTGCACTGGCATCGCGTGTGGCCGATTCCACGTGATTTGCAATCCGAATGGCCTTGTCCAGTGTCAGGTGATCTTCTAGAAGCAAACATTCACATATGCATCCACTCTAGGCTTTTTACATGATTTGATCCCATAGCAATGCTCTGCATTTCCAAATTCACACACTGCGAGCATCTCATGTAGCGTGGAAACATATTGTGCAATAGTCTCTGCGCTTCGTTGGCGAAACTTAATTCTCTCAGCAATGACATTTACCTTCTGCACAAAATGTACTCACAGGCAGCCACCACATGGTCGTAAGTACTCCCTGTTTCAGTCGAGGTGTTAAAAATCCTTTGTGCTGTATTTGTAGTAAACACTTAAAAAGAAGCACCGGACAGAGGATAATGTTGCATGTTGCTTTACTGTACGTATTTCAGTATAACAGCAGTTA
Organism: Merluccius polli; assembly: GCA_030340625.1. NCBI lineage: Eukaryota > Metazoa > Chordata > Actinopteri > Gadiformes > Merlucciidae > Merluccius > Merluccius polli. Next base: position 477,873 of record JAOPHQ010006540.1, read on the forward strand.
CATAGTACCACCTATTGGCCTGGAATAGGATTCACTTTCAGAACACAACGGTTGCACACGGTTCATACGGATGTTGCATGTCGTGCACCTCTGAAATTTTAAGCTCGGCAGGGAGAGTGCGTGAACTCCACGTCCAAATCATGGATATGATTGGAGGATTTCAGATGATGTCACGCATGCTGTTTCTACTTCCTACACTGCTGTTGTTGTTTGTTCAAGATGGAAACATTTGAGAGGTTGTGTGAGCTTGTCCGCCTGTACAAACACATTGTACAGCATACAAATGATATCTTCCCCGCATCGAGATGCAGCAGCTCTTCATCAGCCATGTTTGATAAAAATAACACAGAATACCTTTCCTCCAGATATAGTAACTACCAACTGCAGTGTTTCATGCATTGCATTTCGTGTCCAGTGCCCCCTGTTGTCTAGGAGAACAAAGCCTTCGGACAAATGGTGACTATAAAATGCCATGGCCATGCAAAGATGGTCCACGCACTTCACACACGGCACTTTGCGGTGACTTAACCCCTCTCTTGTCCTCTATCCCTCCATTCATTCACCTCTCCTGTCCTCTGTCTCTTCGGCTCTCTTCATCCCTCTCTCCTGCCCTGAGTTTTTTCGCAGCAGAAAGAAATGTGCCACCTTTTTTTCCGCTGACCAGTTTGTATGTATTGGGAAAATAGACCACAGTATTAGCTGTCAAATGAATTGGGAATCTTGTTAAAAAAGCCTATTGTAAATTTGCACTTTAACATTATCTATTCTAGGGTGTTGACATGCCATACCTTTTTTCCGGGTGTACTATCATCTATAACAGAATGTTATGGTGCAAGACGTCTATAACAGCAATGGAGAAGCACAAGCAAGGAAGAGGCCAATGCGTTGGGGGCCATCGCAGTTTGTTGCCATTAATGAGAGCCACTTCAGAAACAACAAAAGGCAAGTACTGTTTTGATGAACACTGCTTGTGAAAGAGTATGCTGTCACTGAGTGACTGGGCTACCCAAGCTGATGAAGTGTTTTGTCAGAAAGTGCTGCCACTCCAGGGACTTCCAATTAAATGTATTGATTTACATTAGAAACATTGTGACATAGTTGAGATGTTTATAAGGCACCGACAGATATAAAAAATAAATAAATAAATATTGTAGCGCCGGGGCTATGTTGTATTGTTGTATTGTTGTTGTATTGCTTTAATACCACTGTTATTGGTTGCGGATGTGTTCCCATCATGCTTTGCTTTGGGAGAACGTAGGGGAGTGGAAGAGACGGGAGATAGTTAGTGAGGAAGTTGGAGAACGGTTAGATTAAGTCTTGGTGTTAAGCTCTCTGTTACATTACGTTGGTGTACTCTACAATAAAGTCACTGAAAGTAAATCACGCCTCTGCTTTTTGACATTTGCCACATTGGTGTCAGAAGTGGGATTTCATTTTAAAAGAAAATAATAATACCCCGTACGAAGATGGCGATGTCAAGAAGCTACCTCGCGAAGAAACTTTTCGAAATTGAAGAACTTCTTCAGAGTCTCGGCGAGGATCTGCCCGCGGAGATGGGTGACCGACCCGACGGTGCCAGTGCTCCCCGCCGCCATACAAGACGAGTGACCAGCGCAGAGAGACTGCCACCGCTGACCGGCGCTGAGAGCTCGCCGTTGATCGCCGCCGTCGGGAGGACGCCGCTGACTGGCGCTGAGAGCTCGCCGTTGATCGCCGCCGTCGGGAGGACGCCGCTGACCGGCGCTGATAGTTCACCGCTGCTCGCCGCCGCCGCCGCCGCCGCCAGCTCGCTGCTGCTCGCCGTCGACGAGAACGCATCGCTGGCCGCCGCCGTCGAGAGCACGTCGCAGAATGCCACCGAGAGGGCGCCGCCGATCGCCCCGCCCCCGGCCGCTGCTGCGTATATTCCCATCGCTAGCCCGCCACCACGGACCACCTTTAAGCTCCCTCGATACGCCGGCATCACCACACTGGAGCCGTACCTAGCGCAAGTGGGGCTGGCTGCAGCGATTAACAATTGGAGCAACCAAGACACTGCTGTCCACGTTGCTCTGGCACTGGAGGGGAAGGCGCTGCAGGTGTTGCTTGACCTAACGCCCACCGAGCGACTAGACTATGCGACGCTGGCGGCTGCATTGGAACGACGCTTCGGCCAACGGGTTTCAATGGACAACATGCGGGACCAGCTGAACCGCCGGCGCCGCCAAGAGGGTGAGACGCTGGGTACTTACGCCGCAGATGTGCGCTTCTATGCATGTCGTGGCTACCCCATGTTTGAGAAAGCAGCCCATGAGGAGCTAGCCCTCGGCGCCTTCATCTCTGGCCTCGGAGAGACTGAGAGAACACCTCTGCATTAAGGCCCCGACCAGCCTCAGTGCCGCGCTGGAGGAGGCAGAGAGGGTGGAGGCCATTCTGACCCCATGCAAACGACCAGGGCCCCGAGTGTGCCAGGCCAACGTCAGCAATGAGGAAGGGGATGTTGAGGGAAGGGCCGTCCGTCAGGCTCGTCCGTCACCAGCTCGACCAGACCGACATCGACCAACCCCCGGGTCCCGGGAACGCCGTTTCAACGACCCATGCTGGCGCTGTGGGGAAGTGGGGCACTGGTCCCCGAACTGCCCCGCCCCCGCCCCTGCACCAAAACACCACGGAGCCCCACAGTCGGGAAACTAGTGCGGGTAGGCACCCTGGGGAGACTGCCACCCGTTCCACCGACCATAGACCCCATTGAGAACAATGAAAAGATTGGTAGGGTGGGCCACACACACGGCCTCTACCTCCTCTGTTACATCAAGGGACACCCCTGCTGGGCCCTCGTGGACACGGGTTCCACCATCTCTATTGTGCGCCCAGGGGTGCTTCCAGAGACAGGATGGACGGCCACCGACTGTAAGATCCGAACAGTGACCGGAGAACTAACTGAGATGCTGGGGAAACTTCCGCTGCCAGTGAAGGTGGGGAACACCGAAACCACCCACGAGTTTTGGTTGGCCGAAATTCTAGACCCCTGCATCATCGGGCTGGATCTGCTGACTCGTTGGGGGGCTAGGGTGGATGTGCCGAGGAACGCCATTCACCTCGGCACAGAGACGCTGACCCTCCAGAGCCGTCAGGGGGGGAAGGTAGGGTGTACACAAGCCCAGCTGTGTCCACCAGGCGCCGCACCACCTCCGTCTCCGCCGCCTTATCCGTCTACGGCAACTGCGACCTCCGTGGGGGCTATGACTTCCCAACCCCCATCGTCAGATGTTGACGACGCTATTCAGGAACTACACCAGCGGAGCAGCGGAGGACTCGATGCTCAGCAGAGCCAACAGCTGCGAGACCTGCTCCAGCAGTTTACAGACATTTTTGCTGCACAAAATCAGGACTGCACCCAAACTAACCTGGTGCAGCACTCAATTGACACTGGCACGGCCCTGCCCATTAGACTGCGAGCCCGCCGACTGGGGTTGATAGAGCCATCCAACAGCCCCTGGGCTGCCCCTGCCCTCCTGGTCAAAAAGAAGGACGACACCTGGAGGTTCTGTGTAGACTATCGTCGCTTGAACGATGTCACTAGAAAGGACTCTTACCCCTTGCCCCGCATAGATGACGCCTTGGACAAAGTCGCAGGGTCACAGTGGTTCAGCTCACTAGACCTTCGGAGCGGCTACTGGCAGGTGGAGCTAGCACCAGATGCAAGACCCAAGACGGCTTTCACCATTGGCCAAGGGCTCTGGCAGTTCAGGGTGATGCCCTTTGGTCTCTGCAATGCTCCCGCCACGTTCGAGAGACTGATGGAGAGGGTTCTGGCTCACATTCCCAGACAACAGTGCGTGGTCTACCTTGATGACCTTCTGGTCCATGCCAAGGACTTCGAGCTGGCCCTGGAGAACCTCCGCCAGGTCTTCCAGGCCATTCGGGGTGCAGGCCTGCGTCTACACCCCAAAAAGTGCAACCTGCTGCAGCGCGAGACCAGGTTCCTGGGCCATGTGGTGGGGCCAGAAGGCGTGGCTACGGACCCTGCCAAGGTGGAGGCGGTAAGGAACTGGCCCATTCCCCGAAATGTCAGTGAGGTGCGCAGCTTCTTGGGGCTCGCCTCATACTATCGACGTTTCGTCCGTGACTTTGCATCGATTGCCACCCCTCTACACCGTCTCACGGACAAAGGGAGGGAGTTCAGCTGGGAGGACGACTGTGCGGCCGCCTTTGCCCAGCTCCGTGCTGCACTGACAACCGCACCCATTCTGGCCCTTCCTGACCCTGGCCGCAGCTTCATAGTGGACACTGATGCCAGTGACGTGGGACTGGGGGCAGTCCTGTCGCAGGAGGGGGAAGGGGGTGAGAGGGTGGTGGCTTACTACAGTCGCTCCTTGTCTCGCCCCGAGCACAACTACTGCGTCACCCGACGTGAGCTCCTGGCAGTGGTTGAGGCATTCAGACACTTTCGCCCCTATCTATATGGCCAGCGGTTCCTCCTGCGGACGGACCACGCTTCCCTGACCTGGTTGCTCAGCTTCAAGGAGCCTGAGGGTCAGGTGGCCCGGTGGATCGAGGCCCTGCAGGACTTCAATTTTGAGATCCAACACCGAGCTGGGCGTCTGCACAGCAATGCAGATTCCCTGTCCCGATGCCCCTGTGAGGACTGCAGACACTGTGAACGCCAAGAGGAGCGAGACGGAGCTACTCTCCAGGTAGCTGCCACAGGACAGGTCGGGCCAGATGAAGGTTGGCTGACTGCAATGGAAGACCAGGAGTGGAAGGCAGCACAGGACAGTGACCCCACACTGGCCAGGGTGGGACAGTGGGTTGACAACCAGGCACGTCCCCCCCCGCAGGCTGTCTCTGCCTCGTCCGTGGAAACCAAGACCTACTTCTCCGAGTGGGCCACCTTGGCACGGTGTGATGGACTGCTCTACAGGGTCTGGCGTGCACCAGGCTGGGGGAGAGATGTGTGGCAGTTACTCGTGCCCAAGGACTGGCGCCAACGGGTGCTACATGCGGTCCACGGTTCGGTGGGGGCAGGACACTACGGGGTGGCCAAGACCCTCAACAAGCTGCGCCAGCGTTTTTACTGGCCGGGTTGCAGGAGGGACACAGAGCTTTTCGTGCACTGCTGTGACTCCTGCACTGCTAAGAAGGGGCCGACTGGATGTTCCCATGCCCCTTTACAGCAATACCAGGTGGGGGCCCCCATGGAGCGGGTTGGGGTGGACATCCTGGGCCCCTTCCCCATCACAGACAGTGGGAACCGCTACGTCCTCGTGGCCATGGACTATTTCACTAAGTGGCCAGAGGCGTATGCGGTCCCCGACCAGAGTGCAGTGACCACAGCCGAGCGCCTGGTGTGTGAAATGTTCTGTCGGTTCGGGGCACCTCAGGAACTGCACAGCGATCAGGGGCGGAACTTTGAGGCTCAAGTGTTTGCTGAGGTGTGCAAACGCATGGGGGTAAGCAAGACCAGGACGACGCCCCTCCACCCCCAGAGCGACGGGCTAGTGGAGAGGTTCAACCGGACGCTTGCCACGCAACTGGCTATCGTCACCTCACGACACCAGCGAGACTGGGACCGTCACCTACCCCTTGTCCTGTGGGCTTATCGCTCAGCGGTGCAAGAGAGCACGGGGTGCACACCAGCCACACTTATGTTTGGAAGAGAGCTGCGGACGCCTGTGGACATGGCCTTCGGCGCCCCCCCTGACACAGATCTCCCCAAGATACCGGGCTTCGAGTACCTGCGGGACATTCAGCAGCGTCTGGCGGAGGCCCAAGAGTTTGCCAGGCAGCGTCAGGAACAAGCGGGGGCACGACAAAAGCGGGGGTATGACCTCCGTTGCCAGGGCCGCTCCTTCGTGCCTGGGGAGAGGGTGTGGGTCTACAATCCAACCCGGAAAAAGGGGGTCTCTTCCAAACTGACCAGCCAGTGGGTGGGGCCCTGTGAGTTGCTGGAACAACTTTCCGATGTTGTGTATCGGGTGAAGATGTGTGTCCGTGGACGGGTGGTGGTGTTACACAGAGACCGCTTGGCACCCTACCGGCCTCGGGAGGCCGGATTTTCCGACACACCCAGTTCACCCAGCACGGCTACACGCACACCGACGAGTCCTCTGACTCAAACAGACAGTGGGGGGTTTGGGCATGCGACCCCACGGGCTCACAGGCGGCGACAGCCTCCCCGTCGCTATCAGGACTTTGTTGTCGGCTGAGGACAGGCGACATGCTGGTGGGGGCAATGTAGCGCCGGGGCTATGTTGTATTGTTGTATTGTTGTATTGTTGTATTGTTGTATTGTTGTTGTATTGCTTTAATACCACTGTTATTGGTTGCGGATGTGTTCCCATCATGCTTTGCTTTGGGAGAACGTAGGGGAGTGGAAGAGACGGGAGATAGTTAGTGAGGAAGTTGGAGAACGGTTAGATTAAGTCTTGGTGTTAAGCTCTCTGTTACATTACGTTGGTGTACTCTACAATAAAGTCACTGAAAGTTAATCATGCCTCTGCTTTTTGACATTTGCCACAATATATACATTTTTTCTTATCTTAGTTCAGTTTTGATAGGGTATGTACTGTTGCCATGGCAAGCGATTTAAAAGAGTGAGTTTTATGCGGTAAATCACTTCCAACTGTGTGCATTCTTACAAAAGCTTTTCGCAAAAGCTTGCAGTAAACAAATACAGCTGCCAACAATAGCAAACACAATTCACCCAGAGTTTAAAACCTCCATTTGGAGCAGTTTGTGTTTACTGTAGCCCATAAAGGAAATCACTTTCTTGTCGTTCTGACAATATGCAGATTTCCGCCAGAAAATATGAGAATGCAGATGGAGACCAAGGGCTCTCCAAGAACCACTGGTGTTTTTCTCCACAGTTACGAAGACTTTTAAAGGGGAGCGGAAGATGTTTTGTTGGCTCTGACAATAGCCTCTAAAAAGATTGCAATACAATGTAGAGCCTATCACATTGTGTTGCACTTTGATCATCAAGTGCCCTCCTACACACACCTGTGTGTGTGTGTGTTTGCACATGCATGTGTATGAGTGTGTGTATGTGTGTGTGTATAAATGTGTGTGTGCATGTGTGTGTGTATGAGTGTGTGTGTGTGTGTGTGTGTGTGTGCGCATGTGTATGTGTGTGTGTGTGTGTGTATGCGTGTGTGGGTGCGCGTGCTTACGCGTGTTTGTGCATGTGTGTGTGTATGATTGTGAGTGTGTGCGAGTAAGCGCATACTGTGCATGCATCTGTGTGTGTGTGTGCGAGGAATTGTAGGCTACATACCAACATAATGATAATTCCACCTAAGTGAGATTCCCCTGCCTGGGTATATATACCCTATATGGGCCTATGCCTGCATTTTAATGATACCATTCCCAGCCCAGCTCACCCATAAAGGCAGCGGGGTAAATATTTGAAACATCCATACTTCAGCGTGAGAGGAGCAGCAGCTGCTTCCCACTGACAGCATCAGGCGCTGGGGGGATTCTTCTTGATTTGCGTGATTGTACCAAGACTCCTGCCCACCATCTCCTATAGAGTTACCTACTCCCTGGCAGCTGATCATGATGGACCATCGGCCCGCATAGCAGCAATATGTGTACTTCAAATAAAGATCTCGCCCAACAACTCATGGCTATATATGGGGGGAGTGTGTGTGTTTGTGTGTGTGGGGTCGTGCGTGTGCAAGTGTGTGCATGTGTGTATGCGCGTTTGGGTATGTATGTGTGTGCCAGGCGCTTGTGGATTAAGACAAATGACACTCTCCAAGCCATCCTTATTGTATAACTATGGAGAGGAGCTCCACCCAATCCCCCCCCCTTCACACACACACACACACACACACACACACTCACACACACCACTAGAGAAGGTTAAAACAAATGAGAACATGAGAACAAAGGGCTGATGTAATGTGACTAAAAAGCAGTCTATCACACTGTACTCGTCCAGCCTGGGGCAAGGTGATAGGTCAAATAAAATATGATTAGTAGTGTGTGTTGTGTCACATTGGTCACACATATTTAATCTGGTGGTCAACAAACGTCCAAAATTCACATTGGCCAACAGCTGCATGTGACATATGTTTATTCAGGGAGCCACCGATGAAGGGAATTATTATTATGGGCACACACTCTCTCTCCCGCTGACTTACATGTTGGTGTATGATACCCCAACATGGTGTATGATACCCTGACATGGTGTATGATACCCCTACATGGTGTATGATACCCCTACATGGTGTATGATACCCCTACATGGTGTATGATACCCGTACATGGTGTATGATACCCCTACATGGTGTATGATACCCTGACATGGTGTATGAAACCCTGACATGGTGTATGAAACGCTGACATGGTGTGGGATACCCTTACATGGTGTATGATACCCCTACATGGTGTATGAAACCCTGACATGGTGTATGAAACTGCTAAATGGTGTGTGATACCCTTACATGGTGTATGACACCCCTACATGGTGTATGATACCCTTACATGGTGTATGACACCCCTACATGGTGTATGATACCCTTACATGGTGTATGACACCCCTACATGGTGTATGATACCCTTACATGGTGTATGACACCCCTACATGGTGTATGATACCCTTACATGGTGTATGACACCCCTACATGGTGTATGATACCCTTACATGGTGGCCCGTGGACCATTTTGAACCGGCCCACAAGTTATTTATTATAACATTAGCAATCAGAATACATTTTCCCCAGAAAAAAAGCTGTTTCTGAGCAACAATGGGAACCAGTTCAATTTCCTCCAATAGGAAACCATTGTATCTGCTTTGTCCCACCCCTATGACCCACCCATGATCCTGCACGCTCTCTGTGCGCGTTCCAACGTCTGGCTCAACGTCTGCTGTGGCAAACATTTTCAAGAGCTGAAAAAAAGTTTCAAAAGCTAAAATATAGTTGTCCACATTGAAAAGGCCTAAGGTAGACAATGAAAACCAACAATTCAATGAGGAGTGGACTGTAAAATATCTATTTAATAATGTGGGACAAAGGCCTGTATGTTATAAAATCTGAGAAGGCACTGCATCACGTATCACTCCAACTTTAATGGAACAACCGATGGGTTCAGATGTTGGTCGAACCAAAGTGCAGAACCTCTCTGTGAACAGAGGGTAGCTGTAATGACCCGGTCCTGTTCAGAACAAGAGAACCATGGCCTCTTGCTGTGTTGCATGCATTCCTGGTTGAAAAAGAAACCCTTCACAGATTCTGAAACAGTGAAAGACTGCATGCTAGCTGTCCTTGAAGATGTAGTGACTGATGATAAGGGGAAGAAAAACATAATTATGTCTATCCGAAAAATACCAATGTCCAACAACGATCAGAAGAGTTGAAGCTCTTGCAACAGATGTTCAAAACCCTTTTGGATAAGTTCAAGCAAGTTACAACAAGCAATGGGGGGTGTTGCTGGCTGTCGACAAGTCAACAGACAACATAATATGAATGAAATTAATAATAAGTATAAGAGTAATAATAATAAGAGTACTTGTAGCTATTATTACATGTTTAATGTTAAAAGGTTCAATGTCTTATGATTTGCCTCATTAATTAAATCAGTTTTGCATATATCCTTTGAGGAAGTGATTCATTGAAACAAATCTTACAAGAACACAGGTCTATGTAGAAATGTATGAACTGACTGCACTATTTTGCGACAGATAAACAAATTGTGAATTATTGCGAAAATCACTCTTACCCCCTTAATTTAAAATTTTTTAAAAAATCACGGAAACGTTGGACTGTTTACATCATTGGTCCGAGAATTGCTTTCTCTATTGATCCGATTCGGAGAAATTACGTACAATGTCCCACCTTTTTCAGAAATGTTTTCTCCACAAAATGGAGTTGATTTTTTTTTCAACAACACACGTATGAAGCAGCACTCTCTTCTATTACAAAATAGGCGAGCGTGACGGATCCCCTTTAAAGCACACTGCAGTGTCATCCAGGCTGTTGATCCTAGCTTGCATATATATTTATCCTTTTTTTGTTTGACTTGGGGCGTAGCTGTTTTGGACAATGTAAGCCCATTGGTGGTTTAAGGTCTGTGTTCTGCGGTGGGACTTATGCTCGGTGGGTATGCTCCGGTGGCTCCTAAGCCACTTGATCTGTCCCCCGGGAGAGCTAGAGTGCCTCAGCGACACTTGCTCGACAGGGGCTTTGGTGAACCCAGCCATGCTCCACACGTACACCCAGGGATCTGCAATTGATATGTCCGGACACAAGCATATGCCCAACAGGGATAGTGATAGTGTGTATGTGTGTGTCTTTGTGTGTCTATTTTATTTTTATTTTTTTTGTACTTGAAACAGTGAATGTATCTATCCATCAATGTCAGACAGGCTTCTTGAAATGTTACACTTGTGTGACCTTGCTTGGGCTGCATTTCAGTGGTGTTTTATTTGTATATATATATATATATATATATATATATATATATAAGTATATATATATATATATATATATATATATATATACAGTATATATATATATATATATATATATATATATATATATATATATACAATATATATATATATATATATATATATATATATATATATATATATACAACATAAACAATAGTACAGTAAGGAAAGTACTTCCGCGTCTGTCAGCCGTAGCCCCTAGCAACCTGACGTCATTGAAACATGGTGCAGGAATCAGAGCTATAGAGTAAACATAGAGTTGTTGTAGCAGCGAAATGCATTGTGTGTGTGTGTGTGTGTGTGTGTGTCCACTGCCCCACCCCACCCATCATCTGGTGTTTAATAGTTCTGACTGAGTTTTCATAAAGATTATACAATACACATTACACCCCAACTGTTTCTGTGGTGGGTTTTGAAAGTACCCCAGAAAACCGTGACCCGCGTCTTTGAGGTTTAAGGCTGATTCATACCTCCGGATCCGGACGAAATGAGTCCGTCCGTACCAAACGTCGTCTCCGGTACTACCCTTCATACCTCCGTCCGGTTTATGGATGTGACGCGATACATCCTCTAGAGGGCACTCACTGCCATGTCGCAAATTACCAGCATCGACAATCGCAAACATGGCGTCGGTAGAGATGATTTTGCTTTGTATATATATACAAAAAGGCGCAAAAGGTGTTCGCGGCGGTGGCATGCGAGACCTTTAAATGAAATTCGGCGCATCAATGGCGAGTTTTTTTCCTTAGTTTTGCCAATGAGAGAGTTGGATGGCGAAAGGCATTTTCAGTACTTTAGGATGTCCGCCGCACGATTTGATGAATTGCTTATTATATTATATTAATTATATTCATGATATAATATGATATTCTTCGTCGATTTTCGCGAACGGTTGAACTTCTGAGTTCTGACTCTATACTGCCGCCTCGACCTCTGGTGGTATTGCTCCGTTTCGTCCGTAGCGCTCCGGATGAGTAAGCTCACTGGCGACGGAGCCGTTGACGGACGAAACGACCTCCGGGACCGGACGAAAGGGTCCGTATCCGTATTTACCGTAGGGTGTGAATGGGCCTTTACACCCGCAATCCGTTTTCAGAACAGCCCAATTTGGCGAGAAAACCGAAATGCGACGTAATCCAGTGTTCACGATCCGTTTTCAAAACAGCCCAATTACGTTGAAATGCGACGTAATCCAGTGTTCACGATCCGTTTTCAAAACAGCCCAATTACGTTGAAATGCGACGTAATCCAGTGTTCACGACCCGTTTTCAAAACAGCCCAATTACGTTGAAATGCGACGTAATCCAGTGTTCACGATCCGTTTTCAAAACAGCCCAATTACGTTGAAATGCGACGTAATCCAGTGTTCACGACCCGTTTTCAAAACAGCCCAATTTGGCGAGAAAACCGTGAAGCTGGCAACCCTGCCTCACCGTCACTTTCGCCGTACTGGCAGCGATGGGAAGTCTCCAAATAATTCTAATTTATGTATTTTATAACCAGCAATTTATGTATTTTATAACCATGAAATGTCCTTGTTGGTTGTGCTTTCTTCAGGCGCCTCCACAGTGCCACGCGTGGATACTGTCGGTACAACACGCTATTTTACGTTGAAATGCGACGTAATCCGTGTTCGCGCGTACGTACACCGTCAACGTATTCTTTTGGCGACTGGGTTGGCTACAGAGCTGCCTTATTGCAACGGCTCATTACAGCAGATTGGGAGATAACAAGCACATTGTCACACTTTGATTTCATGTTGATAGACTAATTTTTCAAAAAGTGGTCCTCTTTTGTTTAGGGCACTTCTGTGTGACTTACTTTTGCCATATGCTGCTGATTTATGCATTCCTTTGTCAATGTAGTGTTTAAATTACTATTATATATTGTATGTTCTGAAGCATATATATATATATATATATATATATATATATATATATATATATATATATATATATATATATATATATATATATATATATATATGTCTTTAATGTCCTTCTTTCTTTTTGCTGTTGTATTTTAATTCAGTTTTATGATTGTAATTAACTGGGATTGGAACACAACATGATGAAGTACAATTTGTATTGCCAACATGTAATTTAATATTTCAAATGAACCTCAGTTGGGCTCTTTACAATGGTATATTGCATTCAGAAGTAGATGTTGTGGTAGGCTAATATCGATATTGTGTGAAATTAAGATTATCATAACATGATATCATGATAAATCTTCTCAAGCTTTCATCACCATCATATCCTATTTATTTTCCTTTGGCTCTGTTAAGGAAGTTCATAAATGTAAAATGTAATCTAAAATTACTTTTGATAATTTCATTATGTCAGAATATCCACATATTAATTCTACATATTATGCAAGCCTCAAACACACAGCTAGAATTAATCAAACAAACATAATAATAAAATCCAACTCCATTAATGTGCAAGTAATAAATAGCAGGTTGACCTGATTAAAAGCTCCTTGATGAGTAGCTTCCTCTCCTGCTGGGTCCATATCTTCCACCAATAGCAAAGCATGCCGAGTTGTTAGGTGAAATAGGGCAAAACATGGCCCACATAGGGTGAACATATGTTGTCCTTAAAGCTATTGGCTCTCCCGGCGTAGCGCTGCCGTGACATCTGTATACTCCTCACATCCTGACTGTATTCTTTACTTTTGTTTAGTTTTTATTTAAATCGGTAGAGAAGAAAAAAAAAACACATTATTGCTCATCTTCCCATAGGCAGTAAGTAAGATAATGGTCAGAGAGAGGCAGACTTGTAAAAACCTGGACTGGAACCAGGGAATAAATCAAGCTCTTGCGTGTAAGTGGGGTCTGGTGGTGGTTTTTAGGGGCAATGGCAATCTATAAATGGACCAAAAAAAAGACCATACGAATGTGCTGTCTACAGTTTTGCATGCATATACAGTTTCTATAAACCCAGAGGTCTCATGTACCCAACTCATCACGGTCACCCGAGACAGCAGCCAACTCAGGTTGACGGAAGAGAAATAACAGGCCAGGGTGAAAAGGGCCGTAATGGCTTCCCTCGAGGGTGCACTCTTTGTCCTTATCCAGGTAAATTATTGAAAGCAAAGCCTGTTGAGCGCTACTTGGTTTAGCTAATGTGTGTATCACGGCAATTTCACCGCCCCCCCCCAGTGCACCATTTTATATTTCTCCTTGTGAAGACAACTTTTGGAAAACCGCCAAGGGCTCGCTTCAAGGTGCGTGGCCTTGCGCCCACACCACTCTGAGGTTAATAGATTCTGCTTAGGATAAGCTTTCAGGGCAATTCGATCGAAGATCTGGCAATCGTTGTTAATCATATCCATTGGCACTGGGTATTAGCAATGGTTGTACCTGGGGAAATGTCAAGTCATAAGGTGTGTGTGTATGGCAGCTGCCTGGATGTTGGATGTCTGGATGTTGACATTAGTGTACAATGGATAGCTTAGCACTCAGAAGGAAATCTCTCTGAGTGGCAGAATATTATATATATATATATATATATATATATATATATATATATATATATATATATATATATATATATATATATATATTTACAGAGAGGCAAATGGAACATACACTTTAAGACAAGGTGCTTTGACATTCAGACATATTCAGGTGTATCTTACTTCTGTAATATGGTGTATTTCCAAGTAAAACAAACTATTAGCGCCGGAAAAAAGTCAGAAAGAGTGTGATTTTCGTTCACTGGAGGATATGATTAGATCATGCCAGCTGTGTGTTAGCCAGTTACTGGCTTTAGATGAGGGGGAGGGAAATGTCAAGCCTGCCAGCACAGACATGTTTTGTTGAATAGGTGACATTATAATAATTTGACTGTGGAAATGAGCTAACAATGGGGAAAATACATATTTTTTTATCATAGTGACTTTTCAGGTTGTTTTTTTTGTTTATTTGCTTTGATTTAATGTAACCCTGACCACCTACATTAACCTCCATGTTTCCTAACATTGATCCTTTCAACTTAAGACGAGTCACTTTGGCGATAAAAAAAAATGGCTGCCATAAAAAAAATACCAAAAAAGGTTAGGAAGTTTTACGATAATTCTTGGGGTCTTCCAAGGGATCTGACTAGCACTCTCATAATTGATTGATACGTTGAGTGTGTCCGATTTTTCAGATTTTTCCTTTTAATATATTAAAATGTACTTATTTAATATGTATTTCCTTAATTGCATCTAATAAATTAAAACATCTCATATATATATCAGCATTATACCATGCAGATCTATATTAGACTGTATCTACAGGCCTGCTGGATGTTCAGATGCTCTTATTGAACATTAAAGGCCCATGGATGTCTTTGTATGAAGTTGTGCTAGACCACCTCACCTTGAAATAGATTTGAAACTGTGGAGATAGGATAAAGCCTCAGCCATGGCCTTTGCATAGTGTATATACTGTATATATATATAAGTAAATAATAGCATAGGCCTTACATTAGGTACAGCAAGGAAAATGCGATGCCCTGTGATAGTACTTGCAATAAATGATAGTGTGTAAAGCGCGGGTAGTAGACAATGTTTTGGCCTCTCCTTCCTGCAGCAACAAATAATAGACAACCAAAACATGAATAGATGCGTACTAAGGTTTATTTGGAACCACAACCAACAATCATACGGCGAAGGGTCAACCTAAACGGAGGCGGGAGATCGGTCAAAATGGATAATGAACATAAAATGTTGCAGCCTTTGTACTATATTTTTTATTGAAAGTGGTGATTTGCGTGATTAATTAGCAGACTCATTGGCATACATATGCTATCTGTGAAGAGATATCAAATACAATCAATTATTTACTTTGCATTCTATAGATATTCTATAGATGCAATTTGATATTTCCTTCATTCCCAGATTATTGATGGAGGAACTAAGTGGGATTATCCCAGGATAGAGTAATATACTGACATCCAGTGCATACCAAGCTTGCTGATATTACAGCCACACTCAGTCAGCCCTGAGAAATGCTCTGATGACCCCATTTAGCTGTCAAATTTTCATTATGAATGTCTTCCTCTTTGACTGGCTAGTTGTCTTGATGGTTAAACCAATACACAGAAAGAAACAGGTTGTCAGATAAGGCAATTGAAGGCTAATTAAGCAATTGGTTTGTTTTGTTCATTCTGCTCTCAGCTCTTCTATCATACAGGAGTTCAGCCAATTTTATCTAATTTTGTAATTGTTTAAACACTTAAACCCTCTTAGGTGTGTTGATGTTTGTATTCATTGTTAAGGGACTAATGGAAAATAAAGAAACTGAATTATTCAGGGTGTGTTCAATTCAAACTATAAATTATGAAACAACTGTTTGACAACAACCATTCAACAACCTTTTTTTTTTTTATATCCCATTGATAATTTCTTGTAGCAGTTTCTATTATTTAACCTTGACTGAGATTACAGTATGACAAATTGAAGTTTCCTTTCATCGTTCTCTGTTCTGGAAAAACATTGTGTTTTAACTTTTTTTTTTAACAACGTTAGTCTCATTGAGATTTAGCAAGATGGTCAAGGCAGTAGCAGTGCAATAAAATATGTCATACAGCACAGAACTTACAAGTCTTCATGTATTACATGGAATGGATGTTTTGCTCATGCTCATGTAAATGTATGTTTCTGGGTGCCTTCATACATATTGATTCTTACGTATTTTTTCTCAGGCTTTCATCTAGTATCTTACAATTAATAATAAAACACGTAAGTCAATACTGAAGGAATTCAAACTCTGGGGTTTGTCAATCACTGGTCAAGTCCAAATGTGTGAGTAGAGAAACAGCTGGCTTTGTAAAGGCTGTGTTGACAGGCTGTCTGATAGCCTTTTCCACCACCCTACCTGTACACAGAAACTCTTGTGTTGTGACATTATCCTGTGCTGTCAGTTCTGGTGTAATTTCTCGTGGAATGTGTGTCCTGACAAAGAGGTGAACGTCTGTCTCTTTTAAAAGAGACAGGCATTTGGAGAGCAGTTGACTGTCTTTTCTGAGTTGATACATCAAGGGCAACACTGGGACAGAGGAATTGAGTCATCCTGGTAACTGGTATCCCACAGGTTAAAGTTCATGGTGAAAGATGGATACTCATGGTTGGCATTTTCTGTAAGCTGACCTCTTTTTCTGACAAGTGAACAATTTGAGGTAGCCATCTTGCCAAATACAAGTGTCAGTGTTTTGAACAGCGCTATGGAAACAGATTGTAGGTTCTAGTTTACACTCGCTTATTGAGTAGCGACGCAAAGACCCATGAGGAGTGGCTATTGTTGACAGGTACGAGTAACCAGGTCTGAACACAACAGATCTACACATACATCTCTGCAACGGGCGATATGATGTAAAAAGATGATCAGTGACTGGATCGCAAGCTAAAACGTTCTCATCTCCGAGTTGCTGTTGTTGGCTCTGGTTAACAATGAGGTGGTTGGCAGCATTAGAGCAGGGGCCGGGGGAGCCGTTGCACAACACTAGCTGTTATTTCTTCCTTTCGTCCGATCTGGATGGTTAATCACTGATAATTGTTCCTCGGGAGAGCTGTGGGGGAGCTGGGCCAAGGAGGCTCATGGAGCTGTGCGGCTCAAGAGAAATGACCAGGCGTGGACCCAGCCTGCCACGCCACGGCGCCAGACTAAGACAGGGCCGGTTCCCGCGCACATCAGCATACACGCCCATGTTCTCATCACATGTGCATAGCATACGTTGCACATGCACACGCCGTTCATGTCCATCGCCTGGGCTGCCAAGGATACCACTTGCATGAGTGAATATGTAAACACTCCATTAAGGTTGATGTTGGGGAAATTACATCTATGTTGGAGCCGGGGAAGCCTGTGTAGGGGGTGAAATAGACTAGGCTTGGAGTGCGATGGTTATACAGTTTACAGTGGCCTGACAGTGTCTGATTTGGGATTGTTTTCCCTCATTCACACATTGGGGGTTTGGAGAGTCAAGATACTTTTAGTATGAATGTCATTATGCCACTGGCAAAAAAAACAAGATTTTTTGTTTTTTAAATGATGATTTATACATGCATTTTTCGAGGCTAGGTCAAATGTGTGTGCAAATGAAGACTTTAAAGTGAGTTTCCAGACCGATTTTTGGGGAGCATTCATTTTTGGGGGTCATTCAGAGTTCATAACCCTCGCCGACTGTCCTGTAAGCTTTGTTTGACAAGTTGAGGTCCAGGCCTAAAATTGTGAGCCCGGTCTACTGTCTCACCTTATAACCCGCAAGGTCAAACCCCACTCTGACGCATGAGCAATATGCATGGAATAATACAGGAGCCAACATGATAAGATCAGAAATCCCATCCTTCTGCTATAGGACCAGCACCGCTATGCTTACATTTTCTGGCGACCTCTCAATGGCTCCACTTAAAGTAAACCTCCTAACCACGAAATGGCTGATAGCATTCTTATTGAGACTCATTAGCAGATTTAAAGTAAGTTGATCTGACTTGTTTGCAAGCCAGACCTGTCCTCAGCCGCCTCCACCCCTCCAGTTGCAGCCGACTGGGACATTGTTTCACCAATGTCAACGTGGTCAGCCTGCTAACGGCAGGAAAATCCCCTTATTTGGACCCAAGGTTAGCTTCCTGACATTTGGAGCTGATTATGAATTTGCCCGGGCCATGACCTTTTGCATAGCACAAACCTCAGCTGTCGTTGCATTAGATTTTCCATTATCATGCAGTCACATCCACTCTCAGCTGGCACTCCAGGCTTCCTACTGAGCAGCTAAAGACCTCCACATATTCGACTCATCTGAATAAGAAGAAAGCCATTAGCGAGAGCTGGAGGGTAGAGCATTAGCTAATGCCAAATCAAGTGATTTTCG
This sequence comes from Merluccius polli, assembly GCA_030340625.1. Taxonomy (NCBI): domain Eukaryota; kingdom Metazoa; phylum Chordata; class Actinopteri; order Gadiformes; family Merlucciidae; genus Merluccius; species Merluccius polli. Next base: position 496,170 of record JAOPHQ010006540.1, read on the forward strand.
TTAATAAGAAAAAAAAAATCCATATTCCTAGGTGGATCAAGGCCCCTATTTTCTTCGGTTTCATTAACTTAAATGATCGTATAAAAAGGTGTTACAAAAGCTTCAGGGAAATGTGGGCTCCTTTGTCTATATATATTCCCCCAAAAGGGAGAGAAAAAAGTATGCTCAATCCAAACTTTATTCAGAAGACAATGCTCCAGTGACTCATACAGTACCGAGCTCCTGTACCTACGGTGGTGATCGGGAGTCCTGCTACAAAACACTGACTGAGCAGGTCTCTGGAGCTCTACTCCATTGTATTCCTGAGCAATGAATGAAAGGTGTACATATATGAATGGTTTGCAGATCGTGGGGTCAGCTGTGTGTGAGTGGAAGGAGGTGAGGGGGGCAGGGGCAGGTGGTAATGTGCACGTGGTAATGTGCACGTGTGTAGGCACGTTTTTTATTGCCTGCTGCTTTGAAATGTAAAACAACAAATACATGTGCTACTTCTGGGGGCTTCACTGCTGTAACAAGCAGGACTTTCTACTTTTATACTCTTTTCCTTCATTATAAGCGATCACCTTTGACCTGTAATGACGATATATGTTATACCTACCTCCCCCAATCCCATACACACATACACACACACACACACACACACACACACACACACACATCACCAACCCCCCCCCCCCCCCCCCCCCCCGATATGCTATTTGATTCAGATGCCAGATACACTCTGCATCTCCACTCAGCACACAAAGACACACTGCTTCCTATTGTTCCCTATCTCTCTCTCTCTCTACCTCCATATCTCTACCTCTCTCTCCCTCCTCTGTGTCAGCAGCGGCCCCCGAGAGCAGGGACCAGTCAGAGGGCCGGCAGGGGCCTTCAAAGGCTCTGGTGGCTGGCTTTACTACATGCAGTAGTGACTGTTTTTTTTTTCTTTCCTCCTTCCTTTTATTGGTTCACCCCTTTTTTTTTTTATTTCCTCAGTATTTTATTATCGCCCCGGGGGACGTGAATGAAAAATATTCCTGGAGCAGAAGAATAATAAAGGATGAGGGATGTGGCAGACTCAGAGCTCCTGCAGCGCTGCAGAGGACAGGCTATTCAGGTGACAGACTGCTCACGGTGCCTCCCCTCGCCGTTTGGCGTAGTGCATATTAATTGAGCATCGGCCTATCAGAGGCGATGAGTTGGACCGTCGGAGCACCGTCTTGTTTACTGACGTCTCCCAAACCGAGGACGACAAGGGCTCAGGGAATACCTGAGCAAGCAGTAAATAAATACATGTATATAATATTTAAATGTGTGTGTGTGTGTGTTTTGTGTAAGTTGTGTGTGTTTCTGGTTATCAGGGTGTGTGTGTGCGTGCGTGTATCTGTCAGCGTATGTGTGTGTGTGTATGCCTGTGTGTGTGTGTGTGTAATATATACAGTATATGACAATATATGATAATGTGGCCATTGGAGTCCTATTATTTAATTATTTGTGTGCGTTGTCTTGAACATGATTCATTATGTCCCAGGAATGATTCATTATGTACTAGACCTCCCCGTAGCTCCAAGAGCAGGGTCAGAATGTCTGCAGATCCTTCTTTCTAATAATTGATGGCTATTTCTTCCTCTCCAGGAGCGGCAGCGAAAGAGTGAAAAAAACGTTGCAAGCTTTTTCAGATTTTGCGGTTCTGTGTCCAAAGTGATTCATGAAGTGGTGAACTATGTACTTACATAAGAGTTGGCACAGGGACTTCTTACACACAGGACATTGAACTTGAGTCAATACATGGAACTTCTAGGTATATTGGATATGTTTTTAAAATCACAATATTTGGTCAATGTTTGTATTATGTTGTATTTGTATGTAGGCTACTTATATATAGGAAATGCTCCATTTAATCACTATATTTGTGTATTTGTCAATGTACCTTTCTAAAAATAATAATTGTAAAAAATAAACATTGTGTAACCCAGGTAACATAATGGGAAACTAACAAAAAACATAATATTAATTATAAATCTAAATAAAAAATGGGTTAATTTGATAAATAAATATAATTAGGCTTAATAATTATTAGTAACTGCACAAGATAACAAAATGCGTGATAACCACATTAGTGAAGTGCACAAAATAGAAAAATAAATAAAACAATCCTCCAATAAATTCATTTCTGTCAGAAATCACTCGAAATCAATGTCATAGATTAGAAATCAATGTCATAGATTGTCACACAATGTCACACATAACCATTTATGAAATGGTAATACACTTTAGTTTGGCAGTATGGTTCCACTCTTTTAGGGTGCTCCCTGCTGTAGGATTTAAAGCATGACATACAGATGTCAGATACAGCAACAACATTTGACCACAGAGAGCACTATACAATCCCCCCCCATGGGGTACCTCAGTTATCTCAACCCATTGTGTAGGTGACATACAATACAGATGCAGAACCAAAGCAGGTGGAGGCTGGGGTGGTAGTGGGTGAAATCCAGCTCAGCACAGTTAACTTCGCAAAGATGAGTGTGTGTGACATTGAAGGACTTAAATTGACCGCCTATCAAGTGTATGTGTGTCTAATTGGCCCACGTTAGCTGTCAGTTGATAGGCGGTGTATTGACTATAGTGTCCTGCCAGAACTAGCTACGCCCATTAATAGGAATGAAAGATGGCTGTTCAGACAATCAGAAGCCTGTTGACGTGTGGTCTGTGTTCATCATAGTGTTAAATTATGTGTAGTCTTCCTAAGTTTTTCTTTTGGCCTGGGATTGCAGTATCAAGAGCAGCGTCGAGATAATGGAGCAGCCTTCAAGCTAAGTGCCCCCCAAAATTAAAAATGATCATCAAATGATGATAATTAATGCATTTCACCATATGCATCTGTAGGATGCATGTGTTATGATTAGAATGACTATTTTCTCGAAAGGGAAGCAGGCAGAAATATATGGATTATTTCACAGGAAATAAGGGAGTGCAAAGACACAACAGGCTTCTTCATATGCAGTCATGTGGTTATAGATTGATTCAGTCTCATTTAGTGTAAATGAGACTCAGCTGTGAGCCGCAGCTGAATGTAATATACAGCTCATCAACGTTTTGCTCACTTAACCTCGGTACACACACACAGACGCACGCATGCACATGCACACACACACACACACACACACACCACTTGCCTCCTGTATCATGCTAGCTTTGGCAGTGCTGTGTGTTTGTGACATGTCATGTATGTATACATATACTCTGTATACACTAGGTCCATGTTTATTCATCTGCACAGTAGATAACGAGTGGAAATGGCCGTGAATACCAGGTGTCCTCAACTGTGCAACATAACAAATGATAACAATCAAAAAACTGTGTGTGTGTGCGTGTATACAGGATTTATTTGTGTGTGTGTGTGTGTGCATGTGTGTGTGCGTGTGTATATGTGTATGTGTGTGTGTGTGCCATTGGGTGCCCTGTGTCAAAGTTAGTTCTGTGGGTCACAGAGCTAGGTGTCAACCAGAGTGTGTGTGTGTGTGTGTGGAAGGGGGGGGGGGGGGGGGGGGGGGGGGGGGGTGCGAATTTGTGGCTACTGGCACTGCCACGGCAACAACTGACTGTTGCCTTGGCAGTGAGGCAGACGCTGGCCATTAGAGAAATGAAGGGAGCGGCTGGCGACCCCGGGCTCACCAGCAGAAAGCAGATGTTGCGGCCCGACTCGCAGGGGAAAACGAGGGCAAAAAGAAGATTAGGACCAGGAAGTGTAATTTTGCCTCTGAAAATAATGCAACCGTCAAAGTCATTCAGAGTTCATTTCCACATGTGCTTCAGAGATTTGTTTTATGTATTTTTACATTTAAAAAATATATATATTTTATAAACTATAGTTAATTATATTTTTACATTATATCATTTTAGTATGTCATTATAACATTATATATACTGTGGTAAGTTATATATTCATAATAATTATACCTATTTTATTAAAAAATATACAGAAATAATATTTACATATATTTAGAAAAGGTTATGTTTAATATTTATATATACTGGAGAATAGAGACATGATGTTATGATTTCCATGACTGATGATAATTTAAAAATACAAATTTTACATTGCAAACCTCTCAATCCGTGTGTGAGCCTGTGGGTCTCAGAGATAGTTGTCTGGCTGGAGTGTTTGTGTGTGTGCCATTGTGTGTGTGTGTGCCATTGTGTGTGTGTGTGTGTGTGTTTGGCAGCCCAGCTGTAATACACACTGCTGGTGACAGGAGAGGCGGGTGGCAGAGGTGACAGAAGACGGAAGCTGTCAGGAACCAGACGAGACATTAAACACAACAGAGCATTGTTTATAACCACACTGGCGGCGTGGGGGGGGGACTCACTGACAAACCCACACAGCTTATGATTACAGTCTAGGGTTAACCCTAACCCTGTTTAATTTTTTTGGGGGGGGATTTTTAGATTTCACACATAAATACCACACACATTTTGTGAATTGTGAACAGCTGGAAGAGATGCACGGTTCCCGCTTGGTAGACTCCTGTTTTCCTGGATGGCGGTGTTATGTGCGACTTGACAACTGTCCGTTGAAAGTGCTCAGCGATGCCAGCAGGGCGTCTGCAGCAGAGCTATTCACCGTAGGCTGCGGTGTGGGAGCCCATGGCTGAATGAGAGCATCATTAATAATTCAAGATGATCTCAATAGCCCAGGGTCAGCAGGTCATCTCCTTGTTTACAGCAGGGGGCTAGTGTGGCAAAACGTGGGCCATGCATGTGTGGCTTTGTGCGTGTGTGTGTCTGTCTGTGTGCATGTGTGTATGTGCGTGCATGTCGTGCACATGCCGACCTAGCGATTATCAAGCGGAGATGAGATAACTGTTCAGTGTGAAAGAGGAGAGAAAGGACACACAAAGAACGGCCTTAACTCTCTCTCTCTCTCTCTCTCTCTCTCTCTCTCTCACCTTCTCTTTATCCCCCTCTCTCTCTCTCTCTGTCTCTCTCTCACTCACTCTCTCCTTCTCCACCTAATTGCTGTCCTTGGGGGGGTTTAGGGTGTGTTTGTGTGCGGTGGGGGTGGAACAGAGCGGACGGGGCACCAGGGGGGGTGTGAAGTCTGATTGCCGGTGGCGGCTGAAATCGGAGCTGCGGTGGGACTGAATGTGCGTCTGTCTGAGAGGAGACAGGCTCAGGTTCTCTGACGGGCGGGTCGTCTGCAGCATGTCCTGTGGACAATGTGTTTCTCTCTCTCTCTGTTTGGTATTGGCCTGGCCATTTTTTTTAAAGATGAATTATCACTTAATATTTCACTGCGGAAATCACTTTTGATTAATTGTGACAGATGTTTTAATGTATTTTTCTTCACTGACCTCTCTGATTTGGAGAGAAAACAATACCATGGTTTGATTGAGCAGTAGGTGGATGGATTTGGTCCTTCAGACTCATTTCAAATCACTTTTTAACAATAGTGATGAATGCAGTGAAGAAAACAAACAAAGTGCAGCTTTCACACTTGAACTCATTCGGTTTAATCAACTTTAATCCCCACCGTGATTTATTTGTCAAATGTGCACAATTATATATATTTTATATTGTTCAATATTTCAATTTGTCTTCTGGGGAATAAAATACGCCGAGATTTAACTAAAGTGTGGTTGTTTCAATAAATGTAGAAAGTAAGGTTTGGTGGAGTAAGTTTGAAGGACTAACCTGGTGGTGTAAGCAGCAGACATGTGAGGAGCCCGGCTGGGGAAGTGTGGTGCGAGTGCGGAGATAACGGAGCAGAATTAAACATTTATGGGAATGAAGGCGGCCATCAATCACCTTTAGACCCATTAATCTTGGTATCCTTCCACACACCCACTCGCACACACATGCGCACGCGCACACACACGCAACTCATATGCACCTGCACGCACACACAAGCACACACACGCACACTTTAACACTGTCTGTATTACAACACACACACATGCACACATGTGCACACACACAAGCTTTCCCCCGCACATTTTAACCCATCTGTATTACAACCCTCACACATAAATGCACATACAGAGACACACACACACACACACACACACACCATGACAACCAGAAACACACACACATTCACAACATGCAGACACACACACATACACGCAATCTAATCACAATGCCCTACATATATTCAGTCTTCTTACATCTTGTAATCTGTGTTACACAGGCTTATAGCTTACATATGGCCATCTTTCAAATGAGACGTTAAACTGAGGTGTTGACTCCCTGTGGGCACTCATCACACTCGTAGAGGAAGAGTATTGGTGCAAACCCCGGTGTCCCAGACTAATTCCACACCTGGCTCCTGTACCAACATGGCCCCTAATCATCCTAGATAGTTCCTCATTCCTCACCTTTCCACTGTGATATATGCACACTCATATGTAAAGCGCTGCAATTCATTATTATTATTATTATTATTATTATTATTATTATTATTATTATGTGATCAAATGCACACACACATACACACAGCACACACACCTGCACACTCATGTAGGCACTTTACACTACTCTCTCTGTGGCACACTCTCAGTGTGTGTGTGTACGTATGTACGTACCTACGTATGTACGTATGTATGATGTATGACACACTTTGTGTCACACACTCCCGCACACACACACACGACCGCACACACACACCACCGCAGGGCTGCAGGCCACACGAGACATATCCGCCACTTAATTAGAGCTGTGGAGTGTGTCGTTCCCCCCGCATCTGACTCCCACCTGCTCATAGAGAGGAGGTTAAGTATCCACATGGCCATGGCTGCCAGTGTGTGATGTTGGATGAGAGGCGCTGGCACGGTGGAGCGGTTGGGCTACACTGTTGTCCTTAAGCTCCATGAAAACCCCTCACCCCACCTCCTCCTGTCCGCCGCCATCTGCTGAAGATTGTCTTGTTGATCACGTTGGTCTCCTCTCCCCGTGGGCTGCTGGGCTGTTGCTGCTGCGCCCACGAGACTTGCTCTATGGTTCGAGCTAGTCTGCACAACCAGACCTATCTCCACAGAAAGAAAAAAGATCTGACTCTACTCACTATCCTGCCATGGCAGGCTTGGGCGGGGCTATGCCAACAACCTACATCCGGTAAGCCAGACTAGGATCTAGATGAGTTCATAGGTTGAGATAGAGTGTGCGTTAGAGTGCCTATGTGTGTGTGTGTGCGTGCGTGAGTGTGTTTGTGTGCATGTGTGTGTGTGTGTGTGTGTGCACGCTCAGGAGCTGGATAGGTGTGTGTGTGTGTGTGTGTATAGGGGTGTGTAATAAGTGTTAATTATTTTTACTCCATCATTGCACCATGCTATTGGGTCACATAAAGATAGAACACATGTACTTAATTTTTACGCTGTAATTAAAAATACGAAAATATTGAAGGTGCATTAGGAACAGTAGGTAACAGGAAAACGTATCTACATAATTAATACACAGTGCCCGTTTAAAACAGGCCGATAGCTTGGCCTCTGCTATTGCTGCTTGCAGCTTTTTCGAGAACCGCTCATCCCCTCAACTTCACACTCGACAGTGCGCTTTCTTGGGTAATCGAGAAAATCAAAGCACAGACAAGAGCTGTAGTAATCGAGTCCGGTCTCAGACTCCAGTCCGGACTCAAGACTTTTTTCTCTTGTCTTGGACTCGTTGGTATTTTCCCTCAGACTTGGCTCGGTCTTGGCCATTAGTCTCAAAAATTCTAGTTGGTCTCGACCGAGTCCAGCTGCCTTTAAAACATATATATTTCTTTTTTCTCAAGTAACTCCTTTAAAACCAAATTACTGATTAAGTGCTTGTTCAGGGAACGGGCATTGGTTTAATTAATTCAAAATAGAGCGGGCATTGTCATTGGCCGCCTGGTAACGAATCGTATGCCTGCCACAACACATCTCCACATCCGCACACTCTGAGATGCATCCATGCTCATCATTTTCATTTTGGCCACAGACACCACATCACAATGTCGGCGAGCTCACACCATAATAAAAAGATGACGTGAATTTTTATTGAATGTTATAATTGAGTCTGATGTTGAGTCTATGATGTTGAGTCAATGAAAATGTGAAGTTCAGCTTTATGTGACTTTTGAGTGAAAAGGCTATACTTAAAGTAAACAATATGACCTAATTTGATCCTACAGTGTGGTTACACTGAACTTGCTTTTTGATCATCACAAATACGGTACAACACCCTTCTCAGGGTGGGGTTACATGCTGTGTTGTCTTTGGAGAGTGTTGAGTATGATATCAAGTGAAAAGGCTATAGTAAATAATATAGCATCATTTGATCATACAGTGTTGTTACATTGCACTTGCTTTTTGACCATTACAAATAATAGTGCAAAATGATCATCTTAAAATAGCATCACACAAAAATTATAAACAGGTAAGTAAGTGGTCTCGAAGAGGATTCGGTCCTGACTCTGTCTCTCTCATTTGGACTTGGTCTTGACTTGGACTCGAACCTCTTGGACTCGGTTTTGACTTGGTCTCAACTTGTCTTGGTCTTGGACTTGACAAAGGTGGTCTTGACTACAGCTCTGGGACAGACATACCAACACACCGACATAGAGACTCCTCCATTCATAGTTAGATTTGTGTATGTGTATATATTAATTTATAAATAGTCACAGAAATTTTGCTCTTCTTTCTTTTCTAGGAATGTATAATTATCACCTGTCAGATGTTTAAATGAGATCACCACACAGTATGTAGCTATTTAACACCTTACTATCAATGAATTAATAATGCAAAAACAAAAACCTGTCTCTTTGTTTTCCCTTCCTACCTTTTGTGTCATATTTTGTATCAACATCCACAAACCCAATGTACCACACATCGTATCTCTTAGCGTTGAGATGAGCCACACCCTCACCCGGGATTTTTCTTTCCCTGTGATTTATTTATTTTATTTTATTTTATTTATCCACCTGAGCTCCCCTGTGGAGGCATTGCTCCCGGCCCTCCTGTTGCACCTCCCAGAATAGACGCCCGCGGTGCCAGTAAGCCTGCGATTACATGGTGGAACATACATCAGCTTCCAAGGGTGCCATTATCGACCCCCCCCCCCCCTATACATACACTTCCCCCCCCCACCGACCAACACCTTCCACCCGCCCCCTTACCACCACCTTCCTCCCGCCCACCCACCCAACCCAAGAGTCAAAGCCCCCGTGCCATGAAAGTTGTGAATTCGCAGTGGTGGCCTGACAGGTGTGTGTGTGTGTGTGTGTGTGTGTGTGTGTGTGTGTGTTTGTGTGTATATGGGGAGGGGGAGCAATTTTGAGATTATTTATAATGGCGGCTCCACCCTCGGAATCCGTTGCCGATGGCAGCTGTCACCCGGGATACGTTACCGTCACCGACACACACACACACACACACACACACACACACACACACACACACACTCCTGCTAGGCTTGGACCAGCTTGGATGTCGGTGTACTTCACAGCATGACGTATGTGTGTGTGTGTTTATGTGTGTGTTTGTATGTGAAAAGTATTGAAGCATAAACTCTTTTTTATCTCAAGAAATTCTATAAATAATTCTATTATTTTTATTTTCAACCTGGCAAGAAGTTGAGAAGGTCAAAAACTTTGCTTTTCTTTCTTTCAAAATAGTGTGAAAGGTTTTCCTGGGTAGCATTGCTCTTCACCAGGTGCACTACCTGGCAACCAACTATAATGATGTATATGATGATTACTTATTTCTTATCTCACTGTAAAATCACTTTGTTCCCAGCCAATGGAAATCAAGTCAATCCTTTCTGTGCATCTTTCTCTTATCTCTATGCATTCTGTATATTAACCCTTATACTATTAGTCCTCATATGGTGTTATATCATCTGTTTATGTACTGGCCTCCAGCTAGTCACACTTCCATCATGATGTACCTTGGAATGAGTTTGTTTAAATCGCTGATGATTTACCCAACTTGACTTGAGGATTTCAAAAACAAAAACTGAATAAATAAATGAAAATGTTTATTGAATATACTGCCAAGTGGAAATATGTTTCACTTTAAAAATGAAACTGCTGAAGTTGAAAGAAAAATGTTCAATGTTAAGGCTACCCACATAAACAGACAGACTGATGACCACCAATGCAATGTCAGATATCCACTCCCCCAGCAGACTGTTTTTGAAGGGCTCATTAGTGCGTATTATTAAACAATGTGTTACAATTACAAAGTGCTTAACAGAGTGCAGAAAAACAGCAATAACAGAGTAATACATATACAAAACGAAATAAACATGTAAAAAATACAAGAAAACACAGGGACGTATAAAATGCAGGCAATACAAAAGCTATATAGAAACTCACAATAGTAAAAATATGATGTCAGATTATCAATAAAAGGCCTGTCTATACAGATGAGTTTTTACATGTTTTACACTCAACAGACTCAGCCGTACGAATAGGAGCAGGGAGACGGTTCCAGAGTGAGGGGGCCAACACTATCCTCCAGTAACCAGTCTGGACCGAGGGAAAGACAGTAGACCTTGACCAGACAATTTGAGTGCCCTCACATTTCATAGAGGTTGTGAAACACAGATAGGCTTCAGCCATACTCAAGGAAAGGGGCAAGCAGGCCAACCAGAAAAACAGCAGTCAGTCCTCCCTCTCCCAAGGAACATCATGACAGTGATGTATTGGTGTAACAGGGCCGGGCTCTAACTCAAGCCCAGGGGTTAGCAGAGAGAGTCTGACCACTTAAATTGAGTCATTTCTGGGGAACCAATGGCAATGAGCTGGCAATTTTCAAGCAATCATGGAGCCCCCCCCACGATGCCGCTGTTGCTAGTGTATAATGCATGCTGCCTGCCTCCAATAGGTGGACTGCTGGGGGCCGGGTGTTTTTCAGTGTGAGAAAAAAGATACATTTGAATATTGCTGGGTATATATATATATATATATATATATATATATATACTGTATATATATATATATATATATATATATATATATATATATATATATATAAAGAGAAAGAGAGAGAGAGAGAGAGAGAGAGAGAGAAATATATCATATGACATTTAATCCAGTTCTTATTTTTTAGGTGTCAGGAGCAACAATGAGAAATGTTCCCACAGATCTGCGGCAGAGGCAGTGAATCCTCAGTGTTATGAGGTTGAACTCGCCGTGCAGTATACCTGTCACACTTACACAAGACATGAAATACTTGACCCCGCCGTGATTGAAAATGACATTCTTCACAGAGCCACATATCTGATGTTATATCATAAAAAAAAGACACCGAGTCCCCTCACTGTTTTGATCCACTATCTATTTTGGGGAAATATAATACCATGCCGAGGGGTTTCAGGAAAAAGACGTACTTAACGACGGTTTTGCTTTCAGAAGTGGCTGATTTTTTTGATTTTTTTCCGTTGACGTGTGAAACCGATTTCCCCTGTCCTCCACAAAGCGCTACCATCTGGGTTGCAGCTAAGCATTGCATCTTTATCGCAGCACATCTTAGGGAATGCATGTAAAGCCTCCTCTTCACATGTGAAAGAGGAATTTGAGTCAGCCTCTATCACACGAGGCCGACAAAAATATTTTACTGGCACACATTTCCATGGGATGAAAAGATGCAGATTCTCTTGCCACTGCAATGAAATATGTTGTTGTGGAGTCAAAATACTGTTACACTTCATTAACAACAGACTAGACTTGAAGCAGACTTTTTAAAAATAAAAAATAGAAATACTAGACTTTTCTAAAATCAATGCTGACACCTACCATCCATACTTTTTTAGAAAAAGAAAAAATATATATTTCAGCTACACACAACCATTTTTTGACATGCTATATTCAACGTTATACTATACAATTCACTGTGAATTTACTTTTACATGGAAAACTAAAGATGTAAGCCATAAACTGAATGTGCTATATTGTCCTGTATGCTGTCTGAGATAAACGTAGACATTTTATATTTGCAATCACTAAAATAATAATAAAAAACACTGTAGCATAACTGGCATGTGCAATTTGTAGACCTACTGCTAGGTTTTTTCAGATGAAGCAAAATTTGATTAAAAGCACACACACACATACACTCGCACACACACCTAAGTGACACTTACTGACCCATGCTGAAATTAACAAACGTCCTTTCACTTTTTAAATAGAATCTTATAACATGTTTTTCTAAAGCGAAACAGCATTATTATCTTAATGGCGGTCCACATGGCGGAAGTAAGTGCTAAAAGAAATGTCCTTCACCAAGCAAGTGCAACTGCAATGCAATGTGCAATGTGAATCCTCAGTGTTATGAGGTTGTATTTAAACTCACCGTGCAGTATACCTGTCACACTTACACAAGACATGAAATACTTGACCCCGCCGTGATTGAAAATTACATTCTTTCCACATTCAGTGGTCCAAAATGTAATGCAGTATTTATGGCGGAAGTGAGTGCTGAAAGAAATGTCCTTCACCAAGCAAGTGCAACTTCAATGCAATGTTTTCTCGGGGGTGAATGTAGACTCGATGGAGACAAGGAAAATATTTCAATCTTTCATGCTCTTATTACATTGTCCCTTCAAGCACCATGACTCTTCCAGCCATCCGTGGTTAATCAAAAATAATTAATTAAAAAAAGAGAAAAACACAAATTCTCACTTTACTTGCACTCAATGGTAGAGGAGGTTCATGGTTTATTCAAGGTTGAGTTTTTAATGGATTTATCTGATATTTGGAGCAATGACTTGTAATGATTGAATATGGGGAGTGTGCAAAAAATGGATGTACTTGGCATGTTTGAGCTATTACATTTCTAACACTTGCTGTTAATTCTCAGTGGGAAACCGAAGTCAAACTAAGTACAAAATGAACACAGGGCCTACACTACATATTTTTCACATGTACAGCATCATTTCATGACTTGGGGTGACAACAGTAAACTCGGGCAGTGGTGCTGTTTAAGTAAAACAAGAATGAAAACATTTGTCAAGGTTTGGGAAGTCCAATGAGAGATAAACCTTTAGTTAATCTCAAATTCTAGCTCATGCCCATAAATGGATTGTAGTCCTACCCTATAAAAAGTTTATGAGTGAGTTGTTTCGAGAGTTTGGACGGCAGCTTGTCCCAGACAGAATGAGTATTCCCCTGTGTGGTATATCTCCCTGCCTGTAGGACGTAGCCAACTGGAACATTACCTCGTCCTGAAATGTGGCGGCGCCCAGAAAAGACTGGAAAAACAAACACTTCCTCCCAATCAGGAGGCGGCGGGGAATGACCGCCTCTCCTTCAATGTTATTTTAGTTTTATTAGTCCCAACGCTGCAATATTCAGGGACACCTAGTGGGTGTATACTAGGCTACTTTGCAAATCACCTGTCCCCCCCCCCCCCCCCCAAACATGTGTCCGTGTGAGGGATGCTCTGCTACAGAGAACATTAGAAAGTGGCCATTTTGTCGTGGTATATATGACTGTGATTAATAATTATGAAATTATTGTGTTCTGACCTGTAGCTTAATTAATAAGCCTACTTTTGAAATTTAAAACATGCGAAAATAAAAACCAAGTACTCAGGGTATTGAAGTTTTTATAAATTGCTAAATGTGATTAATCGTACATTCAATATAGCATATATAATTATCATTTGAAAGGGAAGACCCCCATCTAAGTCTTAAATGGACTAAGATCAATCTCAAATGTGTTGCACATTTTAAACAACAACTTTTACACAACAATATTAAAAAAATGATCTAATCATTTGTTGGTGCTAGATCACCATGGTTTGTGATTTAGTTATTTGGACACTGATATTTAATTAATGTGTGTATGTGTGTGTATGTATTAGCAGCTACTATTGTTTGTCGTCCATAAATGCAGTAATAAAAATGGACCTCACTAATTTCTAAACCCTAGCTACAGCCCTGTACACACACACATATGGTGTTAGCACAGCTATGTTGAGACAATGCATATAAACACAAGTAGCGCCAAAATGATTGTTCAACTGTAAGCATATATATCCGACAGCATGTTTTTTTTTTTAAACCTTGAAGAATAAAAAGCAGCCCTCGAGCTACGAGGTTGAGTCTCCATCAAGGGAGCAAATTAAAGTTAAATCTGTCATTTCAAGGGTTCGTTTCCATGCCTTATTTATTGAGTTATTTATTCATTGAATTGTCAAGTTTAGTGGTTTCAAAGTGAGTGGTGAAATAACCAAAAGCCGTAATTTGAATTGTGGAAACATATTTACTCTGTGAGCTCAGTGGTAGTGAAGTGAGTGAGTCGGAGTTGATGGTTCTGTCGAGGTGACTGGCGATGTCAAGCTGTCCATGTTGTCCTCATCAGTCACAGGCCCCACACCCCCACGCGAAACACATACACGCACACACAAGTGGAGATTAAATACATTGGTTTTTGTGTTGACCCTGGGCGACCGTGAATTTGCAAACATCCACGCCTCTGTGACGGACATCATTTGATTTAAATGAGAACATTTTGGACGAATAGCTAAGTGGTCTGACGATTCTCCACGCATTTGTCCTATAGTGTTACGTGTGTGTGTGTGTGTGTTCCTAATGAATGGAGAGGAAAGCAGTCATTAGGGTTGTTCCAGAGAGATCATGGGCTGTTGGAATGTGCCCTTTGGTATGGCCCGGCACAATTTATGTTTTTGAGTTGAGCTCAATACATTTTAAACACTCAGTATTTATCATGCGACGCACTTTTCCACCGCTGAACAGCGCTGAACTAAACCATCATTTAATCTCCCCGGAGATCCCTTTGAGGGCCGTGGTCTTGCCATCGTTGCGTCTGCTGCGAGCAACTTGTTTGCTTTTGTCACCCCGCGCGGCAGCAAAGTCCCACAGCCGCACACACATACAGAGAACTGTAACTGAAGACATAGATTTGTTTCATTGAATACAAAAAGCGAGTCTCCCAGAGCCATGTTTCCACAATGGCGTTGAAAGAGAATGGTGTGCATCTCAACAAATCCCAGATGATGCAGAGTAGTCACTCACTACAACGTTGCCCCCCCTGTGTGGAGTACATTACACACATTATTAATATAACACCGTTATAAACCACATCATCCAAGGGGCAGGAATTTCAATTGATTTATAAAGAAACAAAATTCCAAGAACAGTACTGTAGAAGAGAGCGGAGGCAGATGTGTATGAAATGCCTGCAAAAACAACTTGATATTCTCTGTGTGCTCAGGTAGAAAGACACACACACACACACAAACAGCAGATTTGGTAGACCAGGCAACCTGAGGAACCAGCATACCACAATCCGATTTCCATGTCCCTCTAAAAATGTGTTACTTTTCAAGGCAAACAACATACATTTACGTTTCCAAACCAAACAACCTATAATTAAGAGTTACTGATTAAGTAGTTATGCACCTAGTTACACAGGAATCTCGAGCTGTTGTGTATTTCCATATATATATTTGTTCAAATTCACAAATACAATGTAATCAAGAGAATTTGATGCATTTTCTGAATCAGTTTCTCTTCATAGTCACTATATTAAACATTAAGCATGGCGGATTTGTTTTAGTACACATTTAAGAAGCTATATTAACGATTAACGGACGTA
Source organism: Merluccius polli (assembly GCA_030340625.1). NCBI lineage: Eukaryota > Metazoa > Chordata > Actinopteri > Gadiformes > Merlucciidae > Merluccius > Merluccius polli. The sequence continues at coordinate 511,741 of JAOPHQ010006540.1, forward strand.
TTGAAGAAATGTATTTGTATTTTATTTGCCGTTATACTTAAAGTTTTCTATTTTTGGAGGTCAAGATTTTCATTTCTGTGAAATAATTTTTGGTGGTCGCCAAATAGTGATATTACCCCCAAAGTCAGAATTAAGGGTGTGCTTGATTTTTTATCGGACCCGGCCGGAGCCGGCACACTCCATTAATATAGCTTCTTAAATGTGTACTAAAACAAATGGCCCACACTCAATGTTATATAATAATAATGCTACGTTTTGCTGGTTTAGCAGGTTGCACCAGCACCCTGAGTCTGCGAGGGGAAAAAATACAGAAATAGGTCCCAAGCTCTGTTTTACCCTCATATTTTACCTTGTCTTCCCTGGTAAGATAAATAAAGTGTTGCAAGGAAACAGTAGTGCGGGGAGCAAAAATCCTGCCTTTTCAAACTCTTGACAGTGGTAGCAATGTTCTCTACTTGTGTAAAGTCACAGTGTTCCTACTATCATCTCCCTCGTCATGGTGTGTGGGCCCACATAAGAGACAAGCCATATTCACTTCCATTCTACACGGATGAGAATGGTGAAAGAATGATGAAATGCATGGTGAAAATATACCCTTGAGCAGTTAATACTTTACTTTTTCATGAGTGGTTCACGTTTGGTGAAAACAGACTAATGAATGACTAATGACAACAAACCGTTGTAGTGGTTGACCCCTACTTTGCGGCGGGTCACAGACATTTAGTCCTGATTTGTTACTGTTGATAGAAGAAAGTCTACAGAATTGAAGAATAAAGACCCTGTTTACAAAAGAGAAATATGTGGATTCTGCAACCGGTTTTGAATTTCGATTGTATCTAAAAAACAAATGCGCTCACAACCGTCTCCGCCTGTGTATGCGTAGGGGTGCAAGAGATCCCAGCTTAATATCACACGCACATATCAAGGTTTGCACCACATACATTCATTTGCACAATCTCTGAGAATGGGCGGAGACGTAGTGACCATAGTGTATCGGTTACATTCAAAATGCTGTTTAAACGGGGCCATAGAAAGTACCACTTATCAGCTTATCCCTGGTCAGGGCACACGGGTTCAAAAGCAAAAGCCTACCAGGCTAAGCGTTAAAGGCAAGGTGACACTTAGAATATGAGGAACACATTTGAGTGTTAACAAATGCCTATTGACTAAAAACAACAAAACTAGTAAACACATTTTTGCCATGCCCCACTAAACCTATCAAATTCAGCATTATGAAATAGAGTTTTCACAAATGGCCTTTTTTTACTGCCAAGAGTGACATTTGTGTGCGTTCGGTTAATTATGAGAATGAGAAAACATGTATTTTTTAAATAATGACTGCTGCTGCAGGCAATGTAGACCGAAACTACTTGAGGAAAATATGCTGTGACTATGTTTGAATATGATTCGAAATCAGCAGTCGTTTAACCACTCATAGTCTTAATATATTATGGACAGCACATGTAGGGATGATTTGTAACACTAGGAGAACACTGACATGCTCCATAAAGAACTGAATTGCTTTGTAATTTACAGGCACTTAATTGACATGTAAAAAGCAGGGTGTTTTAATGACCAACAGTCAGTGTGTCTCACTGTGGGACTGCTGCATGCTCCTCCATGCTTATGTGAAATAGACTAACAGTGAGCTGTCAACATACTGTGTACGCTATAGGAAAACATGGAGCTGTAGGAAATGCACATGCATTCTCATTCGTCTGATAAACAACAAGAGTTCAGAACACCTTTCTGCCATCTTACGGGAAATCATGTTATTTTTTCTTATTAGGTGTGTAACTGTTCAGCAAATACGATTTTCACGGCGCCGCAGAGAAATATTTTTTTAAAGCAATATGTTACACAACTAATATCCATTTGCCGACTTCAATGCAAGGTTGATTTTTTTTTACCTCCCTTTGAATTTGAATGCAAATCCAAATTAGATTTTTCACTTTGTACACTTCAGTTGCACAGTGATATTATTCACCTCTTCAACTAAATTCCTGCAAATAAATCACAGAAGATACACTCTGAATGTCTTCACATACGATCAATTTACGACCCAGAGTTCAACAGCTCTCTCTCTCTCTCTCTCTGTCCTCCAACTTCATGCAACATTAACGTGATCGTGAGTGATGCTCTCTGGTCGGACCTTCATTAGCAACACATTGATATGTTTTGCGTCCAGCCCCCCTGCGTTGTAATTCGTATCATTTTTCCATAATCATAACTCATGCTGTCACCATAATTAGTTAACTGTGTTTAATAGCACACAAAATTGATCCCCTTGGATAAGTAATGCCTTTCAGGGAAAAGCCCTCCTTTTCACTGCGATTCTCCCTTCCTACTAATTTGCAAGCAGTGAGTGCTAATGACCTGTGCTTGTTGTTTGGGAAGGTGGGGGGGGGGGGGTTGCAAAGCATTGAAATGTCTGGGGGGTTTTCTGGAAATTTATGATGTTATGGCAACAGAAACCTCTGGACCAGTACCGGCGCTGATCAATAATTCCCTTCACCATGTGCTGCGCGGCTTTAGAGTGGAAAGAAACGAAAGGATGGCACCCGATATTTTAGCCTGCATCTCCTATAGGCAAAGCTGTTTACCTGTGCTTCTCCTCACCTCACCGTTCTCCTCTCAATCTCTTTTGTTACGACGACTTTGGTTTCTTCTTCCCCGTTGTTTTTTATTGGCCTTGCCCTTTTTTTTTGTTTTCCCCGTCTGCATTAAAGCACACATGCACACGTGCACTATGCTAATTAATTAGTCCCGCGGGAGCTGCATAGAAGTCAGAGACAGCGGCTGCACTCCCCTCCAAACATCCTCCTAGTCCTAGAAACCAGACGGCCATGCTTAGCCTAGCACATCTCCAGATGCCACGACTTCCTTTGCCCTGGTCTTTGTGTAAAAAATCAGAAAAAATTATCACAGGGGAAATTTAGGTTGTGTATAGCTGTAAAAACAAAGCAAAGTATATTATTTCCTGTTCTTTATCGCGTGGAGCACCTTTTGCAGTGGGCAGCAGTGTTGTGCTAGTTACTGAAAAATAGTAACTAGTTACAGTTACTAGTTACTTTGTAAAAAAGTAACTCAGTTAGTAACTCAGTTACTTAAACCAAAAAGTAATGTGTTACTGAGAAAGTAACTTTTTAGTTACTGTACAACGTTCTTAAATAAAAGTTGATTGATTGAGTTCCCCTCTCACCGTCATTTCAGTAATGTACTGATGCTGAATAATACAAATTGTTGATTAAAACAACCGTTTCAATTAATTTGCATCCACATCACTGAATCTAATCATCCAAGCAATATGATCCGTTGTGCACCAACACAAACCTTAACACCAACACCAAAGTATTACACCAAAGGGGGGGCGCCTCGGACCTACGGCCGACGGGGGGTGGGGGGGGGGGGGGCGCGCAATAGTAAACACACCGCGGACCTACGACCGTGGGGGGTGGGGGGGGGGGGGGGGGGGGGGGGCGCGCGCGATCGTAACACACCACGGACCTATGACCGGCGGGCGGACCTGTGACCGGAGGGGTTTAGTGATGGCTCGTTCGCGAACTAATCAGTTCGAACGAACGACTCTTTAAAGTGAACGAACTGACCTCATTCGCCGTTCTCGTTCGACTCGTTCGTCGTCGTTCGTCTCGTTCGCTGAGTCTCTGACGCGCTGCTGATTCGCGGCGCTGATTCGCGAGTCGCGAGTCGTTCGCTGACTGTGATTGACTCGAGGACTGAGACGTCACGACTCACGAGAGCCAGCCAATCGTATTTAAATATCAGTGAAATGGTAAATGCATGCTGTTGTATTTTCTGTGTCATGCCAGATTAATAATATATTTGAATGTCTCGTCAATCTGTCTCGTTCTTTCATGCTTCCTTCTCACGCACGCGACCCGGCCGGGACCCCCACCTTGGTGGATCTTGGTCTTGAGTGGGGGTGGCCAATGGCCATCTTCACAATGTAAATAAAATATGCCCAGAATAAACACAACTGTACATCATTAACTTTAAAACTCATCATTGCTAAATCAAGTCTATTATCTTGCTGATATATTAAACATCCAATAATCTACTACCCCCCCCCCCCCCCCCCCGCTGCGTTTGGTTTGTCTAACTTTTCCTTGAATTGGGGGAATGGGGCATTTTGATCCTGACATGTCATTATGCATACATTAAATAAATCTGTTGAACTCAAATTAAATACATATGTTAACATTCAACCAGACACAATGTTGTATTTGCTATTATTCACACATTTATTAACACCATCAACCCCCCTCCCCCAGTTGGTTTGTCGGAGTTGAACTGTAACTTGATCTCTGAATGGTAACTTAACTGCATTCGTGATTCGTTTGAATGTTGTGAACGAGGGAGGAGCCGAGTCGGTTAGACTCGGCTGGCATTCGCCGTTCGCAAATGAGAACGAGGGGCGGAGGGAGGAGCTGAGTCTGAACGACTCAGTGAATGATTCACCGCTACCGGAAACACGACTGAACGAACGAACGAACGACTCTTTATGGCGAACTGAACGACGCGAACTGATTCGCGCAAACAAATCATGAAATCCATCACTAGCGGGGTTGTCTCAAAAAGGAGGACAAATACGCGTCCGCGCAGACGCCGGACAGGGCATTGAAAAACCGGACAGTGGCCGGACTTAAACTTTATTGATCGGGAACTGTGTGCCGTTGTAAAACCTCACCAAAAGGAACGGAGTAACGCAGCGTTTGGTAACGGGAACGGAGTTACTGAATTTTAAAAAACAACGCGTTACGTAACGGCGTTACTAATAACGCGTTACTACCCAACACTGGTGGGCAGTGGGTAATGGCTCCAAGGACAGGCCGGCGATTCACCACTGCCAAATGGGCAAGAGGGTGGGAAGCAGGAAGCCAAGACGTGACCCCTGTAGCCTGAAGAAAGACCTCATCATGCCCCAACCCCACCCCTCTCTCTCTCTTTCTCTCTTTTTTTTCTCCTTTCTTTCTTTCTTTCTCTCTTTTTTTCTTTCAAAAAAAAAAGTATCTTTCTCTTTCTTTTGAAAGGTTCCCCACCTTGGCCAGCCAGCTGGAAGGATATATATTTACCATATAAATTATAGATAAAGACTCTGGTCAATATGGGATAAATATTGGACTGCATATTACAAACCCACTGGGCATGAAGGAAATGGATACAGCAATAGGATACACCCCCTCTCCCAGCACATATTTTGGCGGCTATCGGCTGTTTGTGGTTGTCTCTGTGACTCCAACTCTGTTTTTGTTCTTTTTTTTTGCACCAGGGGAAAAACGGGGAAATCATTTTGTTGAAAAGTATGTTTGCAGACTGTACTTACACTCACAACTGGAGCATATATGAAGCTGGCGTTGTCATACCCCCTCCCCTGACCCCCCGACTTTTCCTTTTCTTTTGGAGCACTTTGCAATATTCTGCTGAGCTCTGTGGATTTTCACAGGTGCAGACGGCCTTTTCTTGAAATTGTATTATTCTTACCATGTCTGCTCATGCATGAAAAAAACTGACACAGTCATAATAAGAACACACTCACACACACACACACATGCAGCTGAGTTTGAACAGAGCTCTAGACTGGGCTCCCTGGGCCTGTTAAAGAGTGTAACAAGGATGTTTTGTCGACTTATTTTCCCCCATTTTGTCGAGCGGCTGCGAGCACATGTTTACACAGAGAATCCATGAATACATTAAGCTTGATTGTATTCAGAGTGCAGGAGAGAGAGCAACAACAGCCGCGACAAGAAAGACGCGGCTGAAAATGAGCACCGGTGGGAAAAAGTATGCCTAAAATAAATTAAAAGTGAGGGGGGAAAAACGAATTACCCCTTTCTGGTTTAGGTGCATAATCCACATCAGTCAGAACCCCCCCCCCCCCCCCCCCCCGCCATTCCTTTTGGTCTCATCTCAGCAAGAAAGGGCAGAGTATAAAAACACACACACACACAGTGATTGTGCTGCTTTGTGAGGGTCACATAGCCAACCTGTCTGGGCCCATCACCCACACCCTCTATACCCTCCTCCCCCTGTACCACTTCTCTGCACTGCACTGTGACAGACTAACACACACACACACACACACACACACAGTGTTGAGTATCTCACAGGGGGCAACAGGCAGTTGGGCTGAATGTCTCTTTCATCTGACAGGTGGTGTGGAGGAGTCGGGGGGGGGGGGGGGGGGGGGGCGGGTAAGGTGGGGGGCGATGGGGGGATACTTGGCATGCTGGATTCTACATGTTACCGTCTGGTTGGCAGGTACCACCACTCCCACCTTTGTGTTTTTTGTTTTTTTACACCCCCCCCCCCCCCACACACACACACACACCCTTCCCTGCCCCCTTAAAAGGTTATTTCCCTCCTTTCACAGTGTATTAAGGCCCTATTCCTACTGCATTCGCTTTACCATGGGGATCTGGTGCCATACCAAAATGACCCCCCCGAATCTGTGTTTTGTGTGGAGGTATGTGAAGTATACGCGTAACCTTGTCATTTGATTACATGCACAGTTGACAGTTGACTTTATGACTTCTACGTCAGAATAGCACATAGACAGGACAGGACAGGTAACAGGTGCCTGTTACCTCTTTAATTCTTCACCATTCCTGATGCTATGCTTGTTGTTTAAGTATCCTGTCAACAGGATACTTCAACAACAACGTTGTTTAAATACCATAGGCATGCAATAGGCATGAAAAGTGATTTACCAGAAATAGTAGTTCCTTTACCAGAAATCACTACCCTAATCATCCAAATGTGTTAGATAAACTTTTTGATTGGTTTTGCATGTAGCACTGCATGTATTGTGCACTTGTTGTTTTCTTCAAATGCACAGACAAGACAAATAATGCAGGTTTCAATGTATTCTTAAAATCGTAGTCCATTTCAGAACATATCCAATTGAAGTGAACAAATCTTGGTCAGGAGCCAATTTATTGTTTGAATGAGCAAGAAAAAAAATGTCATCCTGTATTCTGGTGATTTCATTGACTTGGAAATAGCTCTTCTGTTGGTGAAGGCCGACACAGTAATAGTCCCATTATGACTCGGACACGTTGTGCTCTTGGGTATGATAACATATAGGGCTTCATGTGGATTAAATGGACACCACATTTTCTCCTCTGTAATCGTATGCGGTACATTGAGCTTCTCTAAGTCCAGTTACCAAGTCTGTCTTTCCGCCTGGCCATTGTGCCTTTGGGCTGTTCGGTAACCAAAAGGATATTTTCGAGTGTTCAACGTAATGTGAATGAAAATGCTGTACTTTTCTCCTTGGCAGTGGTAATTCTAGAGAGACACTTGGCATGAATGTAATAATGCCATCTTTGTATCTGAAATTGTATAACAAATGTCTAACGCTTCGCGTTGGTTGGCTCTTAGCCCCCGTGTCGTGCATTGTTTTATGCATACATGCACACCTTTTCACAACTTTTCAACTTTTTCCACCCTAGCGTTTCAAAGTGGTATTATTTTTGCGCCGCTGTTGCAAAGACGAACCGGATTGCTTTCCATTTCCTCAGAGCCTAGCGACCACAAACAACACAAGACGCAGAAATAAGAAAGAAAGAAGCATGTTCACTGAGGGGGGGGGGGGGGGGGTAGAAGAAAACATTAGGAGGAAAACCGTGAGTTTATTCATTCATTTAGTCTATAATGGCGACATGAAAGCAGATAGAAATTATTTAGATTGTGTTAAGAAAAGCGAACGTGGTTGGTAGCCTGACTGGATCGCCTGGTGAGTTGCAACATGAGGTTTATTCAGGTAGTATACTAAATGCAAAAACGTAGAGTACGCAGATATAAGTAGTGTCATCAGATTGGCTTTACTTCAGTTGTTCCACCATCCGCCATTTCCACTAATGGTAATAGCTAATGGTGATAGCTACCGATAGCTACCGGGTAACAAAAGCGCTATTCCTCCTGGTTTGGTTCCACACGCAATGGTTGACTCGTTGTCTTCGTGCCATAAAGTGAGCCTTAATTTTTCTCGGGAGATCGGACCTGGGGTCCGTTTCACAAAGCAGGTTTAGTGAAAACCCTGGGTTTATTAACCCTGAAATGAGGGAAACGCTGAGTTTTCCGTTTCACAAAGGGAGGTAACTCAAACCAGAGAAAGAGGGGTAACTCTAGCCTGTTTCACAGAGAGAGATAACTTACGCTCTCGGTCAGTTACCGTAGTAACAGACTCTATGAACCTAACCTGGTCGGGACCAGGTTTTACTCAATGGATCAATCTGTCTCCGCACTCTTTCAGCCATTTGATTTCCTCATTCATTCAGGCAGCAGGCGAGTTTTGGTGTAGCCGTCTGTCAAAAATCATTTAAAAAATCAGAGTCAGTGCTATTTCAGAAGTCCATTAGGCACAGTAGGAGGCGACGATATTAACCCACCCCGGACCTACGACCGACGGGGGGGGCGCCACTCTGGTAGATCCGCCCCTGGTTAGGGCAAAGTACCGGCAGCCAAGTGCCGGTACGCAAGAAAAAGTGCCGGTACTGCGTACCGGTGAGTACCGGCCCACTTCGAGCACTGCTTTTGACAACGATCCCGTGGATGACGGTGCAGCATTACTGCGCAGAGAATTAAATATTCGTCGGGAGAGGGTTATCAGACCGCGCATAGATGTAGCCTTTCCAGACAATTATCATTTCCAGACAATTATCTTTTTCAGCGGTACCGTTTCACGTCACAGTCCATCATTTACATACACAACCTAATCCGTCCTTACATTTGCAACATTACCAACCGTAGTCATGCTCTCACATCCCAGCAGATATTGTGTGTTGCACTGCGTTTCTTTGCAAATGGATGTTTTTTGTACAATGTCGGAGATGCAGAGCACTTGAGCAAGGCAACTGTATACAGTCAAATAGCCACTTAATATTTACTTTACAGTGTAAAACATGATCAAAATGATCATGCCGAGGTCTTATCTGTTTGAACAATGTTTTTATGTCATCTTAAGCTGCTGTCAAGTGCGCTTCTCCCCCGGGGATTGCACCTAAATGAAATAAATGAATAGTTACCATTCAAGCATTTTCCCCCTGTAATATTATTGTGATTGCAAAGGACTACATTTAAACTTACGCAGCAGTGTTGCACTTCTTTCTAAAAACGTGTTGAAACTCGCCATATGAGCGCATTAGGATTTCCAATTTGAGGTTGGTGAAAAACGTAGACCTCCTCTTCCCCGTTGCCATGGTGACTCGTCGAATCGGGGCTCCATTGATGCTGGCTTTTTATAGTTCAGTCAGGACCACTTTTGTCAAAATAATCTTTATTCTAAAGCAGAATATTACATTTGCAGAATATTACATTTGGCGGTATGGCTCTGTTCTGGGACCTCCTTGTCCTTCCACGTGCCTACGTGGAAAGCCTTAAGGCAGGGGGAGCACTCCTCCCTGCCCTTCCATGTGCCTACATGGAAAGGTTTGAGGGGGAGTCAGCTGAGCTGTCAGCTGACTGTGTATGGTATCCAATGGGAAGCTAGGGAAATCAGCTGATGTACGTCTATAATGATACTACGTATTTGAAGCGCTCTGCATGCGTAACGTAACCTAACGCGGCAATATGACTACTGTGATATCTGTACTGAGCCGAGCCTGACTTCGTGGCCTGCCTGAACTAACGCTATGCTCAATTTGTGGTGCACGCGCTCCTCTGAGTTGATCAAATTAACTCAAATCCGCTGTTCTGGAACCGAAAACCCAGAGTTTTCTATTTCAGAGTAGATCAACTCAGCGTTTAGGATTAGACTCAGAGGTTGTTGAACCTGCTTTGTGAAACGGACCCCTGGTGGTAGTGAAAGCGAGGCTTATAGGGAAGCTAAGGGAACCAAGACCAGACTTTACCTTATTACTCCAGTAAATAGAGACGATCTTCGTAATGACATGGCAACGTTAACTTATTACTCCAGTAAATAGAGACGATCTTAGTAACGACATGGCAACGTTACCTTATTACTCCAGTAAATAGAGACGATCTTAGTAACGACATGGCAACGTTACCTTATTACTCCAGTAAATAGAGACGATCTTAGTAACGACATGGCAACGTTACCTTATTACTCCAGTAAATAGAGACGACCTTAGTAACGACATGGCAACGTTACCTTATTACTCCAGTAAATAGAGACGATCTTAGTAACGACATGGCAACGTTACCTTATTACTCCAGTAAATAGAGACGATCTTAGTAACGACATGGCAACGTTACCTTATTACTCCAGTAAATAGAGACGATCTTAGTAACGACATGGCAACGTTACCTTATTACTCCAGTAAATAGAGACGACCTTAGTAACGACATGGCAACGTTACCTTATTACTCCAGTAAATAGAGACGATCTTAGTAATGACATGGCAACGTTACCTTATTACTCCAGTAAATAGAGACGACCTTAGTAACGACATGGCAACGTTACCTTATTACTCCAGTAAATAGAGACGACCTTAGTAACGACATGGCAATGTTACCTTATTACTCCAGTAAATAGAGACGATCTTAGTAACAACATGGCAACGTTACCTTATTACTCCAGTAAATAGAGATGACCTTAGTAACGACATGGCAACAGGGAAGCTTTCTAAACATAGTCCCATCCAAATCCGGTCCAAGTTGACAGTTATTAACCTTTTAGTGCCTTCATTTAGACCAGTGATAAGACTTGCTTATATTACGACCACGTCATAGCCGTGCAGTTATCAAAAGTTAATCAACACCCCTCCAGCCAATCGGAATTGAGTATTCACCTGGGCCATGGTATAAAAGGAGATATTGCTGTTCACAACATAATGTATTTTATGTTGTTGAACATAAATATTTTTTATTGATTTACAATATTGTTAATGCCGTAGTTGGACCATGGTTGCGGTAGGATAGCCTATGCTGCTTAACTTCTTATGCATCAGGGAGCCTGTTCGAATCCAGCTTGTGACGACTTTTATTCTTTATTTTAGAAGACCATTATACCATAAACCATTGTTATTGGTGTTGTATAGGAATTGAATGTAGTATTCAACAAAATGAACTAATTTGCAAAAGTAGCCAGGTAAAGACAAGTTGGTAATTTCGGCAAACTTTTGCGAACTGCCTACAAGCCCTACACTACATCTGGCTCACTCAAGTAAAGACGATCACCACAGCTACATGTGTGCTTGGGAACCAGATAGCTTGGGAACCAGTTGGCTTATAACACCAGCAGCTTGTGAGAAATGCCGGTCTGCATATCACGGTACACCAAAGAATAAAATGTAGAAGTGCCGGTACTGCGTACCGGTGAGCAGGACAGGAATTTCACCGCCGGCCACGACGACCATGGCCTTGATGCCCTCGCATGTGTCCTTGTGCCCTCAAAAAAAATACCTTGCTGCAGGCCAAATGGCCTTGCCCCAAAATTATGAAATTCCAGGCCTGCCGGTGAGTACCGGCCCACTTCGAGCACCGCTCTCAGAGTGAGTTATTTTTCAAATGAAATTTGCAGGTCACACCAAACTCCCAAAAATTATACTTGGAATAACATAAATATTGAATGTGATTAAGTTTGACATTATATTAAAGTGTAATGGTTTCATCGCATATTCCACTCAGTTTTTTTGGTCAATCAATTCCTCTCGCTGATGGATGGAATTGTTTAAAGAAATGATTGAACTGCGATGCGATTAGAGAATTCATGGCTCTTTGAAATGTACAATAAAGAACTTCAGATCGATGTAGAGAGGGGGAGATTTGCACCGCAATAGTCGAGTAAGTCTAGTAAGGCACTTGTGCTAAAAAATTAAATAAAACAGCCTTCCCCATGAATGTCAGTTGAAGTGAATGTCAAAGGTATGCTTTGTCCAGTGTGGCGAATGCTTGGGATGTTGCTATAAACACACATGGCTTTGGCTCGCAACGACCCATATCTGTTTGAGTTGAGAGCAGAGGTTTGTGTCCAACAGGTGCTCCGTATCTCTGTCAGCCATCCCAGTGACTCCATAGGCTTCTGTCAGTTGCTGTAAAGGACTCCGATATGAGAGACATGATGATGTGAAAGCATAGATGTAACAGCTGTTGGGGGCGGTACAAAGAGGTACAGGTCGTCGTCCTCATCAGACCATTTACATTTTTATTCTTTCAAGGGGCTGCTTATGGAAGGCACTTTTTGTGAACATATTTTTAATAAATACCAAATGTGTGTGAAAAGCCTCATTAATTACGATTGGTTCACATCACGCACTGCCTCAGAAGTGCATGTTGTGATATGATCTGTGTCAATTACCAGCAGATAGGAATCCCTGACCCATAAATGTTGTTTCTTTAATCAGGAACACAGAGAAATAACATTTGGATGTCAGAGTCTTGCTTTGAATTTGTTTGGAAGCACACACACACACACACACACACACACACACACACACACACACACACACACACACACACACACACACACACACACTAACCACCACTACAACATAAACAAACCCCCACCACATACACCACCACTACAACACACCACCACTACAACACACACACTCTCTCTCTCTCTCTCTCTCTCTCTCTCTCTCTCTCTCTCTCTCTCTCTCTCTCTCTCTCTCTCTCTCTCTCTCTCTCTCTCTCTCTCTCTCTCTCTCTCTCTCTCTCTCACACACACACACACACACACACACACACACACACACACACACATAAAAGCTACAAAGAGAGACTGCACACTCATTTGATTGCAAATGTGACATTTTAAATGTGATATTTTAAATTAGTATTGTGTAAATCTCTTTTCCCGTCAAGGCCAAGGGCACAAACACACACATTCTTTGACACTGTGGTGACATGTCCACAAGTTCCCATGCTCACAAGTTTTACATTCAGCCTTCTATCTTCAGTGTTTCATATATACTCCATTCACTTTCATTATAAAGTAGGTCAAAGTCAACCAAGAAGCAGTTCTCTGCATTTAAAATGTGCAGTTTCCCAATGTAAGGTCCTGGTTTTCAATGACCATTAAATGAGCTATTTTTACTCAGTCTATGTGTAGAATAATGTAGCAGTTCAGCCAGGGCCTGTCGCTTCTCCTTTCATGGCTGTTCTGCTATAGGACAGCAATAGCCTATTATTGGCACATGCATATACACTTCAAGGTAGGAATTTCCTCAATGGGCAATATGTGAAGAATTGGTTTAAAAAAATGCATATAGCCTATAATCTTACAGAGGTTCAAAGGAATTCATCCAATTACTGCTGCTCACTTCTCGTTCAGAATGCGGACAGAAACTGCTTATTTTTGCTGAAGTGAGTGGAAGAGGGACATTCCTGAGATGTTTCCATAAGTGGCCCCGTAGATATTATTTCTCTCTTCAGTGTGTGAGTGTAGTGCGAGAGTATAGAGTAAGTATACAGCGAGTATACAGCGAGTATAGAGTGAGTATAGAGTAAATATAGAGCGAGTATAGAGCGAGTATAGAGCAAGTACAGTGTGTGTACATTGCAAGTGTAGTGTGAGTCATATACTAGTGTGAGGAGTATAGTGTGAGTATAGTGTTTGTATAGTGTGAGTAACGGCGCATGGTGACAGATGGAAACGCCTTCTCAAGGTCTTTGTGGAGAGACCATGTTCCCTCTCCCTGTGTTTGTGTGGGTTTCCTCCAGGAATACACGTTTCCACAGGAATATGGTTTCCTAGATGTGGAGAGCCTGAATTTCCACTCCTGATTGTTTTGAGATTGTTTATCCATCTTGGTTTTAATTTTAATTTGGCTTGGCATCTTTTTTTGTGTAATTAAGTCTCTTTTCAATAACAGAGGAATTATGCTGTTGCTTTCTATTTTTTTTTACACACAACACATAACTTTGTAGCACAAAAATAAAGGATTCTATACTTTGACATCGGATGTGAGAACAATCATATTTTGAGTAATTTCATGATATTTTCTTTCTTTTCAAAACAACGATACAAGTCAGTTCGTTTTATAATGACTGAGCTTGTAAAATACGTTTTTCAGTTGCGGAAACAGGACTTCCTTTTTTACTTGTGGAAAATGTTTTGAGATGAAACAAATTTGTACCTTTTGAAACTCACTTCTATAGTCTGTACACGTGCAACACGTAATTGCAATTCCAAGAAATAAATAGCAAATAGAAAGAGTTACAAACAAATACATTTTCAACTTGGTTTTAATTAAAATGTTACATCCTTGGTATGTACTGCAATATGTACTATGTTACATCCTTGGCATGTACTGCAAGATGTACTGTTACATCCTTAGTATGTACTGCAAGATGGAATATGTTACATCCTTAGTATGTACTGCAAGATGTACTAAGCACTGCTTTTATTACCTTCTAGACATAATACAAAAGTCTACAGAAATGTAAATATTCTAAATGTATGTAGGTTTATTTGACAAATGTACATATTGAACCTCTTTTTAATATGCTTCACTTATTTTGCTTTATTAATCCAAGATGTTTAATCTGTCAAACCCGATTAGTCAGACGTAAAGCTAGGGTGTGAATTAATGCTCTGAACTCTTATGTGTCTTGCACTTGTCACGTCATGTTGTGTTCACCCAACTAAATTGATTTGGCCAAGCCTAAAACCTTTCTGCAAAAGTTGATATACTTGGGTCATCCTTCTGAGAATCAGTTGGCATGTATTATCAATGTTAAAACAGTTAAATGGGATATAGTTTTCTGTTGAGACATGGGCAGCATGTTGTATGGAGGATTAAATGGCCACACCAGGTACTTCTTAGAATTCATGCTAGCTTTCCTCCTCACTCACACTTTGACAGTAATTGTAATGATGTTTGAGGCAGCGTGGGAGGTCAGTTGATTAGCTAATTAGCTGTGCGATGGAACTACATTTGTTCGCAATGGCTGAAAGGATCTGGCAAATTGAGAAATTAAACTGTTGCCTGTGTGTGAAATGAGTCTTCTCTGTTGTCTTTTTTTTTTTTTTACTGTGAAGAACGTTGACGTATTAGAAATTATTATTCAAATGCGGTTCAGTATTTCAGAAGATATAACTCGAAAGGACTTGTCATGTCGGTAACTTAGAATACAACATTGTAATGATGTTTGTTTTTTGTATATGAAATATTTTTTAAAGCAAGTGTTGATCTGAACACCAGTGAAATGTTCACACAAATGAGCTCCTGCTTGCAGTGTATATGCAACACATTGACATTAACAATAGCAACAATATTTTTTTGAGCTTTAATTTTGGAGAGCGATCACTAACTTCCTTGTCTCTGACGTCCCATTGCGATTTAACATTTGTCATTGTTTTGTGTGGGGTATCTGAGGTGTTATTGTAGATTGTTTTCAGTCAGCATTTAAACATGCATATATTCAGATGTATGCAATAACCACATGCCCTATTATCTGAGGCTTGTGTTTGGTTGCTTTTTTCGACATTAAACATGCATATCAATTTCTTGCATATTGTTTACTGCATATTGTTATTTGAAACCCTGCAGCCCTCTGACTATTATGACAGTATGTTGGCCATCACTGCTAATTCACAGCCAGAATGAGCAAATACTGTACGTTGTTTTTAGTTCTTACATTGAATTTACAACTTCATTTGATGTGGTGCGCTATCTCTTATGATGATGCACTTGACTACAACTTTAAATTACAAAATTAAATTAAAAAAATACACTACCTTCACTCTTGTCTCATTCATCCATTGACTTTAGCTATTCATTTGATTTCTGATATTTATGACGTTCAACAGACTATTAGGCAACTATATTTACATAACTATAATAACATTTTTGTAATCTGTACATTTGTGTCTGAAAAGTTCAAATTGCAGTACAACAGTACTTTCTAACTTCAGAGGTATGCTTACCTAACCCTAACCCTGTGACATATACAACTACAAGTTCACAGTTCTCAGATAAGAAAATATCTATCTAGATATTTAGTAGTAGATATTTATCTAAATAAGATACATTTTCTAAGCCTACGGTGTCACAGCAGAAGTACAGGACAGTTCTAAAAGCACAAACGCAGAATGTAAATGTGAGCTTTAGTGACAGTTGAGGGAAACATTGGCCGTCTTCATATTGGACGACTAACAGGCCTTTATCGCATAGTAGGGGAGAACAGGTGTAGCTCTATAAGTTATGTCACGGCCCGGCTCTTGGCCACAACAAATACGGAGACACACCAAGGTTTGAATGAAAAAGTTATCATAATTTATTGATAAACAAAATGGTAACCAAAAATAATGGGTTAACGAAAGTCAACTGAGGTCTGGAGAGGGGGGAAGCCATGGGCAGACTGGTGAGCCTTATATCTGCCACACACTGATTGAGTTGATTGTGCAGCTCCACCCACCCGGAACCACCTTAAAGGAGAAGTTACACACAGACAGTCAGAGGGCTGTCACAGTTAATTATTCGGCATGCCAGTGCCCATAATTAACATCATGAGATACACGATACACGTCATGAGAACGTCATCACCGCTACACCGCTGTGATAAAGGCCTATTGTATTCATTCATTAAGTTTGTTTCTAAATGGGTCATAAATGGTTTCTTGTCAGGGGCAATATGGTATAATGGTACGTTCCAGTGAATTAGATCACTTGTCTTGTCTGTTGCAGTGTACACAGCATTATGTCGACACAGTGTCTAATTTTAGATGCACCATAGCATTTCATATTTACAGTGACCTTTCGATCAAAGTAGCGGTGCAAATGAGCCGTTCAGTGTTCACAGAAGTTACATAATGACGTTAGCATGATGACTTGTAGACTCATCCGCTCATGAGTGAAGTACAACTCTATTTCTGATATTTGTTAAATAGTGTCTGATGCATGCCTTTGAGTTTTACTGCCGACATTGCAGTTTTGTTGTTGTTACTCACAAACATCTTTCCATTCATACGCTCATGTGGGGAGGGGAGGCGTATGGCTGAATGGAGGAGAGACAGGGAAGACATCCTGAATGGAATGCCATTCCGTTGCTGGGTCACACAAACACACACACACACACACACACACACAAACACACACCATTCACACTCATGGGCAATTTCGGGTCTCCAATTAGTCTGCCCTACATGGGTTTTGGAGGGCAGGGGGAAACCAAAGAACACAAAGAATATTCATTCACCATAACAAGAGAAAATGCAGCAGCACAAAGCATCTCATCCAGCAGAATGAGATAAGTGTGTGTTCATGTGTCTAAGTGTCAGCGTAATATGGTCACAAAGCCCCAGCATGGAGAAAGGAAGGAAGGAAAACAGTACAAAGTCATTTCTTTCCCACTACACAGTTTGTATTATGATGAAGAAATGTTTTGTTGTTGCTTTGTTTGCTATATTTGCCCCCCCCTCCCCTCCACTCTACATACAGTCATATAGTGCCTGGTCGCTAATGATGTGGCCACAGCCACAACGGGCCTGTGACTGGAGGCTTACTGTGTTGGTTCATTGTGGGGGGGGCGCGGTGTATCAGCTGCAGGAGAGGGCTGTGGAGGGCGCTCGGGAGAGCAGCGCCAGGTGAGAGTGATTGGCACACCTGCATCCTGTTGAGCTATACCACTCTCTCCCTTTTTAACACAGTAGCGTGCCGGACCCGGGAGGACCGGACGGAGCACAGCACGGGTTGTCGGCGGCGGCCAGAGCCAGGCCCGCGACAACAAGCATAGTTGGATGCTGATTGTGTGTAGCCTAAATAAAATCCGTAAACAAAGATCGTGCGTCATCTCTGCAGAGAACCCCCCCCCCCCCCCCCCCCCCCCCCGTGGCACCAGACTATGCCACATTCATAAAGTAGCATGTGTGAACACATCCAACCAAGCCCCACACACACACACACACATACACACACACACACACACACACACACACAGGCACAACAAACCCCCTATAGCATGTGTGTGTTCGCTGGCTGGGTACCTAATGACCGAGATAGGCGTGTTAGTGGAACCGCTGTTGGGGCTCTGCTGGTCTTGACTTAGGTGACCATTTGAATGAGGTTCCCACCCCCAGAGCCAGAGCGGAAATACAGTGGCTCCACACACCGCCGGGGGAGACGGGGAAGAGAAATAGGAGGGATCGAGCGCTATAGTGTCGGCAATGCAGGTTACCAAGGGTTTCAGCTTACTACAATGAGGTGGGATGTTTTTTGTCCACATAAGCTGTCACCCCCCGCTCCTCCACCCATCCCCCCCCCCCCCCCCCACACACACACACACACACACAATTTTCGCTTCTGTCTAAAAGTCTCCCACTGGGAACAGTGAGTGAACTGGTGAGTCCACACTCACTGCTCATGTCCATGGTATTAGTTCTTTTGTCCAGGTGCCATTTCCTTAAAATTACCTGAAATCACAGCATTCCCCCGCCGGCCTCGCCTCACCCTCACACACCAGCAGTGTTTTGACCTTGTGGTTTTTTTTTGTGTAGTTCCTGGGGTTACATCCTGTTGAAGTGCTTGAGCAAAAAAGGACCCCATTTTAATTGTATTTTAGAAGAAAAGGCAATTTGTTTAATTGGATGTGCTCCCACACCGCACTTCTGGGTTTCATCTCAATTTCTCTCCAGCCTTTCATCCTGGACAGAACGGGCTCAAATATTGTTTCCCCCCCCTCAAAAACAAAGGTCACCTCATCTTATATTGCTGAGAGGTACCGTAACAAATCTATTTCCAGGATGAGGATATAAACGCTCTGGCGGGTCATTACGCACCTCGCCGCCATGTCCGAAATTACGCGGCATTTCCTGTCCATGCAAGATACGACCCTTCAAGCAAGCCCAGCCAGACTCTAATCTCGTCACTTCGGCCCTGTTGTACTGTAGCCACCGAGTGACGCGTAAAATACTCGTCGGGAAAGGATGGACGAGGACTACTGGGGGGTGGGGCAGGGGCGTGGTACGACGTCCTGCTGTATGTGTTTATCTCTGGCAATGGGCTGTGAACAGGGCTATTTCAAGAGCTATACACAGGGTATAGATTGCAGGTTTAGCAGCAGATTCAAGTGGAAAAGTGTGTGTGTGGAGGGGGGAGTGGATTTGAGGGCTGGCCTCATCAACCCGAGGGGGGAGATTGAAAGGTAATTTTGTGTGGGATAACCCACACAAAAAAACAACTTTCGTCCTTGAACTTCATTTGGGAGTGTTTTGAGGTGTGTCTGGAGAGGCTGCTAAGTGGCCTGGAGTGTTTGAAGCGATTTTGCTAGGAAAACAAAGCAGGGGGGGAAATTGGGGAAAACACACACACACACACACATCAAGAGATGAGACAAGCGCATGGTGCCAGTGTGGGGGATTATTGGCTCTTTATGAGCAGCTTAAGTGTCCATCAGGAAGGCTTTGTCCCTGCCAGCTAAACTATTTACCCTCTATTAAAACGAACACACTCAGCCAATACATTAGGCACAGATGCTAAAATGGTATTTTATTGCAATCCAGTGAAACAAACAAAATGATGCAATGACTTGTAAATAGCGGCTCCGTTTGCCCATTACAAGTCAAGGCGAAAAGAGAAATGGTGTTTGATGTTACTTGATTAGCATCATATAAAAACGCGTTGGGAGAGAGGAACCATGAGGATAAACCTGTTCTGAAGCTAGACAGGAGGAGGAGGAGAATTGGGTTAGCCAAAAATAAAACATGCAATTCCTCACTTGGTTTGATGAGTTGTTTTATTAAGTGCGTACATTTGAATTGTGGTACGGTTCATTAAGCTCTGTCTTATGCTTATAGCTGTTCTGTGCTAGCTTGGGGGCAAAGAAAGGGACAAACAATGCATGTGATGAACAGAGAGAAAGATGGAGACATTGTAAAATGAAAAGGAGATTGACATGAGGAACAAAACAAGACTATATGTCCTCAAGCAACCAGTAATATGGTTCACTAGTAGCATTCACATGCAATCACCTAATGGTTGCATTAAGGAACATTTTGCTTCCCTGACTCAACAAAGGTGGAAACCTATGAAAAAAATATCTTCATCCTCATCCCCTTGACAGAATAATACAATGTATGTCATTTTGGTAATTGATGAATATATTAATCATAACAGATGATACTTTCAAGTGATATGGTTCAATATAGGATAGGTGGTCTTAGGAATGTATAAAGATACCTGATTTTATACAGTATAATATGCATCAAATATATAAATAAAAAAGGTTCAGCTCATGTGCTGAATATTTATTGAAAAGTCATACATTACACACATAATTCATATATCTAATTAAACACTCATTTAATTCTAAAAGAAATGCAGCAAACTAATTCATTCTAAATTAAACCAAACCAAAACGTAATTAAATGAAGTTCAAATAAAATAAAATTAAAAAAAACAAACAAACTTAAGGCTGCTCCAAATAGTCATCGCTGGGTTACATTGAGGTCAGCTAAAGAAACATTTCCACAGCCACAGTGTACAACAAGAGCTTATTAAACTTTAAACTGTTAACTGAAGGTCAGTAAAAATAAATTAAAGTTCAACAACTGTTTTTTAAGCGCCTTAGGTCAGAAAGCTGTGCTACTTTGCTCTGTTACAATTGCTGCAGTTCACACACACACACACACACACACACACACACACACACACACACACATAGACCTTCATGATGTCATCCTGCACTCATCCTCCTCACACTCCCCTGTGCCCTGCAAATGTGAGCTCCCTATGTACCTTCGTGATACACATGTTTTGGAATTCTGTGTGTGTGTGTGTGTGTGTGTGTGTGTGTGTGTGTGTGTGTGTGTGTGTGTGTGTGTGTGTGTGTGTGTGGAACTGCCCAGAGGGATCTAGGAGAAGGAGTGGGAGCAGCACCAGTCTCCATTTGTTCAGCTGCTGCGAGACATGATTAAGTGGCGCAGATAAGATCCAGAGAGACGCCCCTGCTTCCCTCCACAGACCCCCCTCCTGTCCCCCGGTCACTGTCCCACACACGCGCACGCACGCACGCACACACAGGCTCCTTCAGGAACACACACACAGGCACATAAGTAATCACGTGCACGCACACACACACACACACACACACAAGCACATAAGTACACACACCTACACATTAAAACTAACACTAACACATGCTTGCACACATGGAACTAAACTATATTACGCATACACACACATGCACATGCACACGCACACACACACACAGGTACATTTATACATAATGGAGTAGCTAGAGTTTCAGTCCCTTCAGTAGGCTGGCCACTGCGCCGCGCCGTGTGATTTATTGTAGCAAATTTAAAGGCTTCCAAGAAGTGAGTGAATTTGTGTTGGCAAGGCAACGGCCCCAGCCACAAGGTTCAGCAACAGGTTGAGACCCCCCTCATCGTTTTTCATCCACCGTTTTTCATACTTTTCATCCACCAACAGTTTTTCATATTTGTCATACTCAGTGAAGGCTGCGTGAGCCTCCTCCCCCAAACAAATCCAAGGGAAGAGGTTTCAGCCGTGCTCCTGGAGGCCCATTGGCTAGGGCTAAACGAGGAGGAGGAGCTACGGTGGAGAAGAATGTGACAGGAGTCTAAAGTGACAGAGCTGTCAGGGCTCAAGGCTGCATGTCGTGGTGTTTGAGATGCCGCAACCTGACCCCTCCGCAGAGACGCTGGTGTGTGTGTGTGAACACATTCATGTGATTACAGATAATTTCTAGATATATATTTATATTTGTGAATGTGACTATATGTATGTGTGTGTGTGTGTGTGTGTGTGTATGGTGGTACACATGGGTGTATATGTATGAGAGTCTGTAAATGCATATTTAATCCATATAGATGCGTGTGTGCTTGTGTGTCTCTAGATTTGAGCAAGCAGCTTGGCACTACTGTCCTCCTCTCTGTAGTCTACTGCCAACAATGTGTCTGTCAGGCTAGCGGGAGAATCTCTCCAACTGTTAGTCTACTCCTCTTGTTTAAATATGGCTCGTCTCAAAATACTTGACTACATTAATGTGGCTGCTCCACATTAAAATTAGATTAGAATAGGTTTGCATGCACAGGCTCAAGTTGAGCATGCGGTTGCATGGATGTCAAACATTTTGAGAGAAACTCAAAGCATACAAAGAGTTGTGTGCTTTGCCTCTCCGACGTCTGTTTAAGTTGCTAAATACCAAAAAGAATAGTTCGCAAATTACCATGTACAAAAAAACCCAATGATAAACCAGCAAAAGCATCCAAATAGTCAGATTTGTTATGTTTCAAGGCAAACAACATACATTTCCATTTCCGGAGCAAACCTATAATTACGTCCCTACTACATAGCCTACTATTAAAGGTGCTATTGATAACATTCAGCCGCTAGATGTCGCATTCCCCCCCCCCCCCCCCCCCCCCCCCCTTGCATTCACATCACAACTGCGCTGTTGCTCGAAGCTCACGCTTCCTCAGTTCGTTGCACCACCTGCATATATTTGGTCGAGTGGAGTGAGACTCCGACAGACTCACTGATGAATCTTTCATGGTAGGGTAATGAATTCATTTAGCTATAGATTTTGGTTACTTCGTGCAGCGGTGTTTCAAGATTCATGTAACGTTACCATTAAACAGCTATTTCTCCACTCTAACTGGCAACCTTGATCGCTGACGAGACGGAGATACCACGTCATACCAACGTCATACCATACTATTGGCTCACAATCCTTGTTAGAAGCGGGAACCAAACATCAGACATCTCAACTTTTAGAAAACGACAAATAAAATACGAATGCATTTCTTCAACGTCACCAGTTTCCGGTCAGCTGACGTGTATCCGTTATATGGCTGCTCGTCTATCCTGTTGAAATATTGATGGCCAAATTTCACATTAAGTCACAAGTGTACAACAAAACACACGTTATGAATCAGAAAACAAAAACGCTATTAAAATGATCATTATATGGCTTTATTTAAAACCCTTGCTTTTTTATTTTTCCATTGTATTTTCCTTATTTATTTCCTGTTCTCTTACCATATATGTCAGGCCTATTCAATTGGCGTCCACATCCGGCCTGTGGATCCTTTTGAACCGACCCGCAAATTATTTATTAGAATACACAATCACAATAAATGTTCCCTGAAAAAAAAGAGCCAGTTCAATAGAAAACCATTTTATCTCGCCCCTATGACCCGCCCATGATCCTGCACACTCTCTGTGTGAGCGCCAACATCTGTCTCTAATGTGGCAAAAGGTTTCAAGGAGTGGACTGTGAAATATCTATTCAGTAATGAGGGACAAAAACCCACATGTTTGATCTGCAATGAGGCTATCGCAGTAACAAAAGAACCCAATCTGAGAAGCACTGCATCACGTATCACTAACTTCAACTGAACATAGCAGGTTGGTTCAGCCTCCCTCCGTGTTGCATGAACCCTGGTTAAAAGAAAAATTAATCAATTTAGATTGTGAAACAGTGAAAGACTGCAAGCTAGCTGTCCTTGAAGATGTGGTTAGTGATGATAAGAAGAGAAAAACATAATTTCGTCTATCCGAAAAATACAGATGTCTAACACAACAATCGAGAGTCGAAGTTGTTGCAACAAATGCATTCAATGCAGTTCAAACAAGTTAAACAACTTAAAACAAGCAGAGATGATTGGCTGTCGACGAGTCAACAGACCGCAGCGATGCAGCAGAGTTGTGGCCATTCTTGTGATGGAGAGCATCTTAGAGAAGATGTGCTTGGATTCTGTTGAATAACATGATCACTTGTTACTTGATGTATTTATATATATGGCAATTTCTGCTGAATGTTAATAACATGATCAGTTGTTGCTTGATGTATTGATATATCGGGCCATTTCTGTTGAATGTTATAATAACATGATCACTTGTTGCTAGATTGATTTATGGCTGAGGCCATTTATTTTTATTGTTAATTTGAATAATATTATTGAAATTAATAATAAGAGTACTAACAGATTGTTACATGTTCAGTGTTGAAAGGTTTAATGTCCTTCGATCTGCCACATTAATGAAATCAGTTTTGAATTGTAGTGAAGTGATTTATTGAAAAAACTACATGAAGAATAACACAGGTCTATGTAGAAATGTATGGACTGACTGCTCTATTTTGTGTAAGATAAACAAATTGTGAATAAACGCTCTTTATGCACAGTATTAAGGGTATTTAGTGTTGTTTTTTATGTTCACATGCTTGAGTGATTTTTCTGCCTTTCCCCCCTTCATTTTCAATTTTAATATTCTGGCCCTCATAAAAAAGTAATTGAATAGCCCTGATATATGTAATGTATTTCATCAACCCAGTCTCACAACAAATCGTGTAATACCTACGTTGGTCCACGGGGGAAAACGTGGTATATTCACAATAAAGGCTCTAAAATCGTGATATACTTACGTTTAATTTGGCCTATTCATTTACATTGGCCTACACACCGGTCACATGACGGTCAAGTTTCCCCCTGCGAAAACAAAAAAAATGGTGGACACTCCATACATTTTCCGTGGAAAATGCAATATTTTGAGCTACCGTTCACATTTACATGCATTTAGATGACATTTCTGGCGAGAAGTATGCGTTATATTTTCATAATCTTCTATCAGAGAATGTAGACAGTCCCTAAAACATATAATACACATGCGATGTTCCTTGACACATTTTCACATAATAGGGAAAACTTTAACTAAACACTTTAGAACTACAAAAAACATGGCACTGCACACTTAAGTGTATTGCATTTTCCGAACGTTTGTAGTTTTTTAAATTCATTTTCTGGGTTAGGTTTTTTTAACAAACTTTATTGTCAACAATATTATGACATTACAACATAAACAATAGTACAGTAAGGACAGTACTTCCGGCTGATAGGTCCTCCCAATGGGACAGGTGGTCACGGCGTCTTTCAGCCGTAGCCCCTAGCAACCTGACGTCATTGAAACATGGTGCAGGAATCAGAGCTATAGAGTAAACATAGAGTTGTTTATAGAGTTGTTTACTCTATAGCTCTGATACAGGAGTAATAACTAACCAATAGGACGGATGCCCACATCGTCCATTAGAGCCGTGGTCGCGCGATAGTAGCGTCCATAGCAACCACCATAACAACGGTACAAAGCGTTGCATTCCAACGATTTTCTAAAGAGACACTAAAATCGTCGTAGAAACTAATAAACGGAAGGTCGTCTACATTCTCTGATAGAAGATTATGAAAATATAACGCATACTTCTCGCCAGAAATGTCATCTAAATGCATGTAAATGTGGACGGTAGCTCAAAATATTGCATTTTCCACGGAAAATGTAAGGAGTGTCCACCATTTTTTTTGTTTTCGCAGGGGGAAACTTGACCGTCACGTGACCGGTGCGTAGGCCAATGTAAATGAATAGGCCAAATTAAACGTAAGTATATCACGATTTTAGAGCCTTTATTGTGAATATACCACGTTTTCCCCCGTGGACCAACGTAGGTATTACACGATTTGTTGTGAGACTGGGTTGATTTCATTCTATTTATGTTGTAAATGTAATCCAATATCTCTTGATTGTATGCTTCTTTATCAAAATGAAGTATACAAAACAGAAATAGTAGCCTGTTAAATTGCTCATGGAAATAATTATAGAAGTAATTAGAGATTGTTTGGTCTGGAAACGTACATGTATGTTGTTTGCCTTGAAGCGTAACACGTGTCGTTTTTAGAGGGACCTGGAAATCACACACCTGTGATTGATAGGCAAAATGGATTCCCGAACCAGTCAGGGAAGAGATGCCCTGATTGGTCAGAAATGAGCCGGGAGTGGTATACAAATCTAAATGGGCTCATACAGCAGTCAACTCGAAAC